>CM061142.1:73799103-73829230 GCA_030789695.1 Scilla litardierei
TGTTTGTCTAAAATTGGGGAATCCAAGATTTTAAGAGAAGAATAACTAAATTTGGTGATACTAAATTTTGGGAGAAACTATGTTATTTGGAAGGAACTAAGTTATTTGGTAGGAACTAAATTTTCTGGTATGAGCAAAATTTACAGGGGAACTAAACTTTTCAGGGGGGATATCTTAAATGAACCGTGCCTTACGGGCACGGGTTATGACTATCTATATTACAAAAGAGGGATGTTATCAAGAGAAATTGGATAAGAGAAGTTGGACAAGAGAAGTTGGATAAGAGATGGGATTTTGAGGGATAAGAGAAGATGTGTGGAATTTTGCACATACAATCCCGGGTTTTGCATTTTTGCCCATGGACCCTTCCACACGCACACCCACACTTTTTCGCACCCAAAAGCTCCCGCTAAATTTTTTACGCTAATTTGTTGTTCCGCGCCAAACTTGCTCCACCCCGAAGGCACCCGCACCGAATTTGTTGTTCTGTGTCGAATGCACCTGCGTCAAATTTGTTGTTCCGCATCGAATGCGCCCGTGCCGTTAAATATTTTTGCGCTAATTTGTTGTTCCGCGAAAATTTGGTAGTGGAAATAATTTTTTGGGGAACAAATATTTCGCGTGGGAAATCTTAAATGAACCGTGCCTGCGGGCACGGGTTATGACTAGTATATATATATATAATGTTAATATATATATACACAAGATAGTAGCAAACTTATATGCAAAATAGACTAGGCCGTATCGAGAGATTAAGCTTCACAAGTCACATAAAGAGGGGTCTGACCTCTCGTATTATGAAGTCTACGGACACTTGTGAGTCTTATCCTCTTAGATATAATGGCCGAAACCCATCTGTGAGACAGTGGAAGAATGAGTTGTCGAACTCAGTCTCGTACATACTGATGTACCCGAGTCTAGATTAACCAAAATAAGTTATTCTTATATTTTATTAAGACACGTGTTCTTGATAAAACACAAGTCTGATAAAATAAAGAACGAAATGACAAAAGTATTTAAACTGATTCGATTAGATCGAATGGTCAAATACTTAGCTATATAAAATCTTGCGTAATTAAAAGAAAATATGATTTTCTCTCAGGTCAAGTCTCTTAACACATCGGTGTGTTAAAAGGTATGAATCACACTTAGTTAGACTTGGTGCGATCCATAGCAAGTGACTCTGAGTTAAGTCCTCCCTCTGGGTTAAGTCCCAGATAGTAATGCCTAGGTTTTGATAATGTTCTATGATGACATTATCAATAATATATTCATTAAATCAGTCGTAAGGAAGTTGTATAATTACTCAAATCTCGTGAGACGAAGAGTCGAGTTAGACATTAGAATTGATGATGACTTAATCAACTTCTTGGATGAAATTCGGAGTAGTAACTCCGATTTATAACTTGATGCAATCAGAATAGGTCCGTGTGCGTAAATAAATTTTGGAATTTAGTTTACGTGCCCATGGAAAATGTTTCCTCACTTTCTACAAGTAAATCTTTAAGTTAAAAAATTGGTGAAGAAAGAAAATAGTGAAGTACAATCATGTTGGTCGAGAATGGTTTTCATCCTAATTCCTATAAAACAGATTATGATGAAACCATTTTCGCCAGCAGATGTGTACAGATCTACTCGGACCAAACTCGATGTAAACACTCATGTTGACCTTGAAAATTGGAGCATTCACTTATAAGTTCATTTTTCTAAATATGATTTAGACGAACCAACTTACATGAATTAGCTAGAAAGTTTGCAAGGTCAGTGGGAGCGTATAAATTACATGCGAGGCATCAAAGAGATGGAACATTTATTTTGACAAAGTAATCAAAAGGTTTAACACTTTATCAGAAATAGATATGAGCCATTTGAAATGACCAGTAACTAATTTAAAATTATTATCGTAAGGTACGATGAACTGGATAAGATCCAAGGAAATAAAATATTATGGATTCCAAAAGACCAAGTGAATTATTTGAATAAGATTCAAATGGTTGGTCCACCATGAACATAGAAACCCCTTAAGTCTATATAGTAGACGATTTAGCAGATCCACTCACGATGGCTCTACTTCATGAAGTCTAGAAAAC
Source organism: Scilla litardierei (assembly GCA_030789695.1). Lineage (NCBI taxonomy): Eukaryota > Viridiplantae > Streptophyta > Magnoliopsida > Asparagales > Asparagaceae > Scilla > Scilla litardierei. The sequence goes on from CM061142.1 coordinate 73,801,194, forward strand.
TTATGTGTAAAAATGGTATGAGATACCGGGATAAATGGGCCTGAGTGCAAGTGGGAGATGTAGAGAGATGATGCCATCGAGGCTATTTATCTCTGTGTGAATAGCACAAACGTCTTGTTCAAAATAACAGTAAGCTGTGTGGTAATAATTTATCTAAGTTATTTCATAATGTAGTAAACATTATATATTAACTTAGGTAAAGTCCTGAGACTTTATGAAAGGTCAAACATGTATCAAGATGAGTATCTCAATCATGGAGAAATGTTTGAGCATCTGTAGCATAAGTCTAAAAGGGTTCGTGGTCGTAAATGTTTCGAGACAAGGATATCGAACCATCGGATAGACCATTGTGTCTTAGTCTTCACCGTATAGCGGTGACGATAATCTCATGGTCGTTGGACTTGGCGAAGTCGAAGAAGAGACACAGGTGCTCATTAGAGAATGAGTTCATTGAACGATCCACAAGAGTTATCATATGGTTATATTGACCAATCTGTCAATGATAACTCTTAGTGATGATAGGCAAGTTGGTCTTTTGACTTGAGATCATTTTACGAACCTGTGCATGAACGGTACCACTTACATCACTGACCGAGCTTCGAGGCTAGGCTTGTCGAAAGGTCTTTGATCGGGTGTCACTTGAAGCACATGAGGAGAGTAATGACCAAGAGAGGATTCGTCTCTCCCGGTCAATGGGAGTTAGTGTCGTAGAGTTCGGTCTTTAGTAAAATCTCTGATCAGAGTATGTTGGAAGAAGTCCAACATTAGTTGACTAAAGATTGATGGAAACTAACAGGAGTCAAGTTATTGGGGTTGACAGTTTGACCGTACCCTAGACTTGATCTACACGACGAAGAGACTAAAAATGCAGAATTCATCACGGACACAGTCAGGGTGGTTCCGATAATACTCATGTCGATGAGTCAACCACATAATTATGATTCTGAAGCAGGGACGGCAACCACTACTCGTGGTCAATGCCGTATAAGGCTTCGAGCCCAACCTATTGTAAGGGTCAGGCTGTAGTGTCTTACACATAGTGCGACCTTCGTCTAGTAATAGGTAGAAATTATTTAGGGAGAATAATTTGCATTTGATGCAAAGGAAGAGAAAATTGCATTTTGATGCAAATGACAATTTAAGCTAAGATAGGGGACTAATTTGCATATGATGCAAAAGAGATTAAATGTGTTTTAAATAGTTTAAGACCATATTTAATAAAATAAATGCAAGGAAAAGTTCACAGGTAAGACGGGAATGTCCCGGTCTAAACCCAGGTTCAAACGGCGTCCCAATCGGACACCTAATGCTCAAGTTAGGCCAAAACAGCTAAAGGAGCCCAAACAGGTCAGCCCAGCAGGTTTGGGCTGAACCCTGCCTGGAAACGGGCATGGGCACCTGCTAGGAGCAGGCGCAGGCCCACGCCCGCTCCAACAGGCGCGGGCGCCCACTGGATAAACGGGCACCGGCCCGCGCCCGCTCCATCGTGTACGTGCACCGCACGCGCCCAGGCAGGCACGTGCGCTGCACGCGGCTGGCGCAGGCGGGCCCCACATGCTGCCTAGGGCAGCATGCATTTGCGGCGGCTGGCTGTTTGCATTTTTGTGGGTTTGGGCTGAACTTTGGATGATCAAATGAGGGTCAAACAGACTCGGATTGACGAGCTGTTTTTTCCTTTACGTTCACCATTGAACGCCCTTCGAATTGAAAGGTTGTATCAATCTTGAAGCTCAACAATGAGGGAGTTAAAATTCACGGAAGTTTGGCCTTTGTGAAAGGTAAACTAAATTGAACTTATTAACTCCATTTAATAGTCCCACCTCAGAAATTGAGTAGAGGGGAGGGGTCAGCCGCCTATATAAATAGGGGTCCGCTCTCCTCCTCAAAACTCGTCTCAAGCTTCAGATCTGAGCGGCTCCCGTAAATGTTGGAGCATGCTTGGATCTAAGCTTAAATTAATATTCTTCTTCTTCCTATATTTCTGCCTTACTCTTGAGGGCTCTAGCAAAGCCACGAAGAAGTTCGGATTTGGATCCGAAATCTTGGCGAAGGCTTTCACTCGTGTGAAACTTTCTTCGGCGTATGGTTGGCTCGGAGACACGAGGATTGCTCTCCTCGGGATGCGGAACGGTTCAAGGAGCGGTTCGAGAAGTTGTTTGAGAAGTGGCTCGGCGTGGGACGGGGAGCGGCTCGGAAGACGGTGCAGTACATCTTGCCCGCCCCAGGGTTGAGATTTCGGGTATGTTTTTAGAAGCTTTCGTTTTAATTATTCGCAGTAGTTTAGATCCCTTTTGGGGTGGTCAGATCCACCCCAAGTTGGCAGAGATCCTGGCTAAGAGGGTCTGGTTCCTTAGGGCTAAGTTAAAATGTTTAACTGCATGTTAATTAGATTAACATAATTTTATTTTCCGCTGCATATTTTTGCTTCCGTGTTCCGTCCGACTTAGGACGGGCACGTATTTTAGCCCTGAGGTTCCGAAAAAACCCTTCAGGCATCAATCACTATCCCATGCTCCCCCTAGATCATAGAAATGGTCAAATTATTGACTTCTAAGATCTAATACCAATTGTAAATAAAAAGATAAAAGTCTTTAACAATTGAAATAATGTCAATTGTAAGATAGTCCTCTTTACCGATTGTAAATAATACTTGGAGCCATGTGCCTAAAATGTCTCAAAGCTTAGATATGGAAAAATCAATCACATTGATACACATGACATTGTCAATGGAAAATATAGCATCAAAAGAGTTGGCAACATCAATGGGTTAAGATCATGACCATAGTAACCAATTGTAAGAATGATCTTAATCAAAACCCAAAATGAGAGTTAAATTATGTTGTAAAAATAATTTTAAACATACTTAACATATTAACTCCCATATTGACATACATATTGATCAACAAATGCATGTATGCCAATGTAGTCTCAAAGGTCCCTATTTTCATGAAAAATAAATTTGAAAACATTTTCAAAATCATGAAACATCAGACAAACAATGGGCATGCTAAAGATAAACATTAAGCATAATACCTATGCAATAAGCATATGCGTGAGAGACATAAACATTAGGGAACCAAACCCAAGAGGATTTTGATTTTCTATTGTAATCACATGAGGTGATCACATCCCTAACTATAGAGTTCATGTATCTATCTCTCTCTTGCACACAACACCTAGTGGGAATCTATAAACTCAAGGATTTCCTAGGCAAGGGTTTTGCCTTTGCAAGAGGGGTGGATTTGGCATACTTAGGTGTAGAAATGAATTTCTTGGCATGGAAAGAGTGAGGATTTTGCTTCTTAGCAAAAAATGAAGGATTTTCATTCTTCCTGACCACCTTGTGATTTACATGCTTCTTATTGATGTTATTGTTATTCAAGAAAGCATGTTGATTCTTCTTAGGTGCTTTAATAAAATTTCTTGAATTTTCACCAAAAGAAGAATTAGCGGTGGGTTTGGGTGCCACATTTTGAATATAACCCAAACCTCCTCTATGGTTTACCGGAAGTTGTTTTTCAAGTAAAATGTGGAGTAAATCCCTAGAATAAACAAAGCTTTTGAGCTTTTGGGATTTCTCTTCGCATTTCAACATAAGTTGTTGATTGCGAGACTCTAAGCTAAGATTTTGAGCTACTAATAATTTTTCATTAAAAATACTCAAATCCTTTACTTGTGAGATAAGTATGTCTCTCTCACTAGTGTCACAAACATACAAAGCATCATTATTATTTACACTAGTAGATTCTAAAGCATGCACCCCACTTATATCATTCTTAAATTTTGTTTCAATGTAGCATATGAGTCGATGCAATTACTTGCCGTGTTGGAGGCCACATTGTAACGATACTCAAGCTCCTCATATGGTAGCTTTGGTTCCTCCTCTTCTTCACCATCGTTTTCCTCCTCGCTATAGCTTGAAGAAGACTCTTCTAGTTTTGCCATGAAGCGCATGTGGGGTTGCTCCTTGTCTTCATCTTCTTTGTCACTTGATGAGTCCTCATCCGAGTCATCGAATGTGTCGACAAGTCCCTTCTTTTGGTTCTTGAATTTGGACTTGCCTTTCCAATTTTTCTTCCCTTTTCCTTTGTAGCAATCTTTGGAGGGTTTGGAAGGGCATTCGGTAGAGTGATGACCTTTACCACTGCAGGTGTAACAAGTAGGAATCTTGTTAGAATTGGAGGCAAACTTTGACAAAGATTTACCTTGCTTTTCCTTTGAATTGCTTGGCAAGCTCGATGAAATCATCATCGCTAACATCATCTTCTCCGTCATCTTCACTCGAAGATTCCCGATGGAATTTCTTTCTCCACTCGATTGGCTCCTTCTCGGCATGGAATGCAACACCCTTTTGCTTCTCCGGCTTCTTCGGCTTGGTTGGTTGAATCTCCTTCTTGTGTTGAAGCTTGCCTTCGTACGCCATGAGATTCCCAATACACTCCTCAACGGTGTATTTGGACATCTCATTTGACTCCAAAATCATGTTGGCCTTTTACTCCTATTGAGATGTAAGCGAGTCAAGGCTCTTCTCCACTCGATGCTCTTGGGAAATCACCTTCCCATGTCCTTCCAAAGCGTTCACGATTTCTGTGAACATTGTGAACATCTCCGACACGTTTTCACCTTCCTACTTCTTAAACAACTCATATTTAGATCTAAATATGAATTATTTAGATTTCTTTACCTTTGAAGTCCATTTATGAGAAATCTCCAATGTATGCCAAATTTCATTGGCCGTTTTGCACATGGAGATGCGATTGAACCCATTTGAAGTGAGGACGCAATGGAATGCATTCATAGCACTCGCATTGACTTTGATTGAGTTCTTCTCGGATTTTGTCCTTGAAGCCGCGGGTGTAGTAGGCTTCTCAAATGGCGACTCAGTGATGTCCCATAGGTTTTGACCCTCCAAGTAAATCATCATCTTGATCTTTCAACTTGGTTAGTTGGTTCCGTTGAAGAGTGGGGGTCGACCGATTGATAGCCTTCTTCATGAGACGAGGATAAAGCATTGAATGCCATCGTTGTTGTATGCTATAACCTCGCTCTGATACCAATTGTAAGGATCATCTTACCCTCACAATACTAACAACAAACACTCTAGAGGGGCGTGAATAGAGTTATAGCAATAAATTGTGCAATTAAAATTTAACTTACAAATGCGGAATAATAAATGCAAGAGAAATTAATCAATACAATCAATCCAAACCCAAATCAACACAAGATTTTACCATGGTTCCCCAAACTTGGGTACGTCCAGCCATACCAAATATTCACTATAATCCTACACAAGGTAGTGAATACAATCTCACACAGAGATACCTCACACAGAGGATTTTGTCCTACACAAGGACCCAACCAACCGTATAAGGGTCAAATTCCCACACAGAGAATTACTAACTCGCACACAGAGAGTTAGGGTTGTCCTACACTAGGACACCAAACTACCACAAAGAGAGTAACTCCCACAAAGAGAGTAACCAACTCCCATAAATAGAGAATCTAATTCACACAAAGAGAATTAGGGTTTCAAGAAAACAAATGAAACAAAAGACTCTTACCTATGCCTTGAGATGAACTTACTCATATGAAGATGAAGGCATGGAAGAAGATGACCAAGTGCTTGAGATTTAGCTTGATTACACTTGGATGATTTCCCTTGAGCTAAGCTTCAATGCATGAAGAGAGAAATGCTCATGAGAGGGAAATGAGAGTGTCTTAATGATTCTCAAATGATCTTCAATAGTTCCAAGAAGTTCTAATGAACTCAGCCCTCTCCTATATATAGGAAGTCCAAATGAACCCTCAAACCCAAGTAAAAAACCCAAAAATAATAAATCTGTGATCACTCCATATTTTACACCTTTTTTCTGCATATTTGCATGCCATTTTGGTTGCTCATATTGCGATTTTCACGATTATTCGATGATATTGTGTTACTTTTCACTATTTCTTGTTTTTGTCGGATTTCAGGAAATATGAGCAATTGGGAGCAAAAATGAGCTTAAAGGACTTGCACGCATAACGGAGCATCGCTCAGGGACTTATTGAGGACCTATCAGCGATAGAAGATGGGTGGAAGAAGAAAGAACGTCGTAGGAGCGACGAGGAAGCGAAAAGATGAAGTTTGGGCATTTTCAGCATGCCACTCGACCGAATGAAGGACTCACTCGGTCGAGGAAAGAAGCCCACTTGGCTGGCCAGATCGGACATGCAATTACTTGAAGATTAGCATGAACTCGGCCGAGTGACGACATCCCACTCGGCCGAGTATGGAGACACCACTCGCCCGAGTGGCACACGAACGACGGCATCCAAAAGACCAGACTTACTGTAATCCGTCAGTCGACTACGAGCTCCGACTCGGCTGAGTACCAAAAGCCCCTCGGCCGAGTGACATTTGCCACTCGGCCGAGTGATGCCGAGGACACACAGCGCCCAGAATTTCAGACCGCCTCTTACTCTTTTGAAATCTTCTATCATTCCAGCCATTAAAGTAATTTTCTCATATTTTTTATGGATAGTAGACTTCATGATGATTCCAACGCCGCTAAGAATGCGCAAATCGGAGGACGGATGAAATCTGGGCAATTTCTGCAAGTCGACGCTGCAGTGCTGGAATTCTCACTCGGCCGAGTGAGCTTTCCCCACTCGGCCGAGTCGTAACTTTCCCAGAATCCAAGTTGTACGCAGACTGTGTTTCGGGCGCGGGTTTCAGAGGGGTTTTGAGGGAGTTTTGCTCGGGGTTTTGGGGGCTATTTAAGGGGGTTTGTAGCCGTCATTGAGAGAGGTTCCCCACATGTTTTCTTAGGGATTCTTTTGGAGGTTAGGCCATGCCCTAGGCCCCCTCTTGGATCTAAAAGCTTGTATTTTGGATTGAAGATCTTCATCAAGCTAAGTATTTTTTTCTTATTGTTTGAATCTTTGTTTTTCTATCTTTTTGTATGCAAGCAATGATTTTTATTGATTCTCATATTGTTATTGCTATGCTTGAGTAGATTTGTTGTTCTAGGGCATAGGGATGAACCCTATGGATCTAATTTCAGATTTGTGATGAATGAATTCCTAAATTGCTAGACTTGCTAGGAGGTTAGGTTGTGATCGATTTATTACGGATAGCTAGGGATTTCCATCGATTGGGGTTTGCAAGAGATTGGATTCTAATCGATGAGAAGGCCTAGATATTCGATTTAGGTTTATAATCGAGATTCTCTAGACTTGGTTTGCAAGAGATTGGACCAAAGCTAGGATTTTTATTATAAATCTATACACATATTCGTTTGCAAGAGATTGGACGAATACGAACTATCACAACCTAGATCGTAACTCGAGTTTGCACGAGAGTGGGCTCGAGGTGCGATTGGACGATGATGTCGATCCTAATGCTAGCGGCTTAGGCTAGGGTTTACAAGAGATTGGACCCTACCCTAGGTTCACTATAGACCGGCAATAGCGCGAGAGCGTGAGCTTGTTTCTCTATTCAGTTACGACTAGTTCACCTCAACGCAAGTCTAGTAATATTGAGACTCATGATTCACAAGGATGAATGCCGACCCGTAGTGGGGATTCCCTATCCCTAAACACTTTTATTATCTTATATTTGAATCGATATTTTATCCAACTTCTCTATCACCGACACCGACATCCATCACCATTTCCATTATATCATTCCATACCCATCTCCACCAATAAAACATTCGTAGTCAAACCAACCTAGGATAGATTGGAACCAACACCACCTCCTCGTGTTCGATACCCGCTCGCCACTACACCGTGCGCTTGCGGTAAAACTACAATCGTTCTTCGGATGTATATCCGGGGCCGATCAAGTTTTTGGCACCGTTGCCGGGGATTTATCTCCGTGCATTTGTGCCATACTAGGTTGTGCCCTTGGGTTACATTTTGGAAGCGACCAAGTTTTTGGCGCCGTTGCCGGGGAGGTGTTTCCCGTTGGGTGCCAATTTGTCACAATTAGGTTGATTAGATTACATTAAAAAAACAAAAAAAATCAAAAAAAAACATTGAGAGAGATTTTTTCCCACCACCTGCTACTATTATTTTCTTTATCTCTCTTTGTACCACTGACGTCTTTTCCAGGTTGTTTACTTTGCTTGATCAGGTACAATTGTTGCAGCGATGGTGCTTCCAAAGAAAATGCGAGCGGGCTCTATACAATCCTATATATATCTCGCTGCATTCTATCAGGCTGATGGAGAATCCTTCGGGGAAGCCTTGTCTAGGTTTGAAGGAATGTTAGAAATGTTCCAGACGGAGTCAGACCATGAGTGGAATGACTCCACACTAGTTGATATCTTCACTAGAAGGCTAAAGGGACCCTCACGTGAGTTTTTGAAGAGGATGCAAGTGGGAAAGTTCAGTGATTTGCAGTTGGCAGCAGCCTTGGAGGAAATGATAGATGATGCTCGATCTACCGGTTCACTAACCGTTACGGTAAGTAAACCATACGACCAAGTATTCATCGATTTTGTTATGGCTAATGTCTCTAGTGCAGGTACTATCATAGATGGAGTGTATGCTTCACTTGAAGGTGATCATATCCACCTTTATACCATCAACACTCCACAAATAAAGACATCTGAGTTGCCAAAGGAGGACACGTACACGGACCTATTGAGAAACATTGTCGACGTAGTTCGAAATTCCGGTCCATTGACAATAACGGCAGGTGATCTTTTTGAGCTTGAATTTCAAAACTTTATTACTCATTGTATCTCTTCCATATGCATAATTGATGATGGAGTCTACGCTCTAATTGAGGGGCACAAGACCCATTTTTACACCATGGTCGAGATACATGCGCCTATAGAGCCACCTCATGCCGTCGTCGCCTCCCCCTGCCACCCACCTGAGTCAGAGCAGCCTATACCATCAGAGGATATTATTGTGGAGGTCATGCATAAAGTAGTGGAGCAGACCATCGAGGAGGACGTGACTTTGGACGATGACATCTGCACACAGATGGAGCCCAACTTGTGCCCCCCTCCTTTCGAGCTACCGCAGCCATCCCCACCTTCTACAGAGGTTGAGCATCCCTCAGAGGACCACGCGTCCACTGATGCTGAGGACAATCCCACAGAGCTTATGGCTCCCCTTCAGGGAGATCTCTTTACTCCCTCATCTCCTACATTTGATTCTCCTCCAGTGTATGATGTTTTTTATGATTCAGATTTTGGCGACTCATCGCGCCTTTTGCAGGATTCATGTACATACGATCAAGAGGTACGATGGGACGTATACGAGGAGGAGAGCAAGGAGTTAGCACCCATGGACGCTATTGAATATGATCAGGAGGTGCGATGGGATAAGTCTGACGATGATGAGGAGCTGCCTGATGAGACCTACGCTTATATGCCCAAGCTACCTGAACAACCTGAGGCGAACAATGAGGAGTTGATCGACGTGGTATACGAGAGTGGAGATTTATTTCCAGGGAAGTGTTGTCACCCGTCTTTAATTTTAAATACTTATGTTGATGACTCTATTTGGAATACATTTATTTTGGGGAAGAATTATCCACATCAGATTGATGCGGCTTATCTCTTGCAGGGTACAGGTGGAGTCCTTGGAGAGGTGCTGAGAGCCGCATTGCTAGAGTCTGATGGAGTCAGTGGACACACGCATCTGGCGGAGCCACGGAAGGAGCAGTTAGAGCAGTTGCCTGCACCGACAAAGATACTGGATCCGCCTTTTGCTATAGGTGATATCAATCCAGTAGTGTAGAGATTTTTATGCTTTGAATAAACACAAATTCTCTCGACAGCGAGAGGACCGTATAGATTTGCTTGAATAAATATTACCTCATATGACGGCAACAAAAATTTTTACACCCCAAACCCATTATATATATTAATTGCCCTCTTTATATTTTGATGTATCACATCCTTTTGCTCACCACCACGGAGCATTTCTTTCAAGTGAAACCTTACTTTCTTATTTGTTTGACTTGATCTCGCTTAGTGAAGCCGTGAAATTTTTGATTGAGTCATTTGAATAGGATTGTTTGGTATAAGATTAGGGGAAGACGCTCTCATGCATCATTGTATGTGTATGTAGTTGCATTAGGATTTCATGTCATTCATTTCATCATTTTTCATTCACCTCCCTCATATTTATCGTTGTTCCTCATATTTTTCCTTTTATGATCACATTGAGGAAAATGTGAAGTTTAAGCTTGGGGGAGTGCATTTCCATGCCATTTAGATGCATTAGTTGCATTTTTACTCTATTTTAGGGTTTTTAAAAATTTTCAAAATTTTGCATCATCTTTTTGAATTTTCCATCTTATTTTCCTTTTATGTGTGTTCATGCATCATGTTGTGTGCTTGTTTTTCTTTTCTTTCCTCTCTTTTATTTTTTTTATTTCTTTATTTTCCTTTCTCTTCTTCCGCTAGATGAATTTTGTATGATGATATCTCTTATAGCTTTAGCAACCATCACGATGCTTATTATTCCTTGCCATGCTATTTAGAGTATTCCATAGTCTTGCTATTCACATATGCTTGCAACTCTATTTCTTTTGATGATTCCTCTACATGAATGCATGATATTAATTGAAACCGAATGTATGGATTAGTGTTTAGTATACTTTTGTTGGAAATGCAACAAGATTCACACATCATTAGTATATCTGAAGCTTCAGTTTTATTGTCTTATTCACCTTCTGTTGCATGCCTGATATAGTTGTAAACTTTACTGCTTGACTTCACTATTTATTGAAATGATTGAGAATATCCATGCTTACATATGAGATTAGTTGATGTATTATCTTATTGAACCGTTCGTGCACATCTTAGAGTGAACCGAGTGTTACATTATTTCTTTCTCCACATATATTTTTTTATTCTCTACATGTCACTTGAATTCACCTCCTAAAGCTACTTATATCGCATCTATTTCCCAAAAAAAATCCATACAAAAGAAAAGTTTGCTCCAAAAAGTCCAAAAGGCCAAAAAGGAGCCAAAAAACCAAAATTACAAATCAAATAGCTCCTACAAAAATCCAAAAAGAAAAAATGAGAAACAAAGTCCAAAAGAAAAAGAAAAATGTTTCTCTACCTCATTATTGGAGCCACAAAATACTTGGGAAAACCAAGGCAAAAATCCCATTTCCACTATCATATCCTTTAGATGCGATGCCTCAAGCTAAGCTTGGGGGAGGTGAATTCATTTGACCATATGAGTGAGTGCGACATTAGAGTGGAGAGGTGCACGAATGGGGAAGTTTGATAATGCTGAAACGTAGCAAAATACTTTAGTTATGGAGATTTCTTATGAATCGATGTAAATATGTGAATGTCATGTCTCTTATTCCATTCTCTATTGCATGTTTGGTGTGATTCTTATATGCTTCTGTTATAACTCTTGATTGAAAAGTGCATCGCCAACATTTGTATATTAAATTCTATGAAATGTGTGATGTGGATATGAATTGATTGTATGAATTTAGAGAGTCCCTTTTGTTGTTCTTAAAAGCTTGCAAGTACCATGTTTAAGTAAGATATGAAATCTTTATAGCATGTGATTCGTGTTTTCCAAGTTATCGTGATGTGTAGCTTATGGCTTGAGACCTGAGAGAAGAATCTAGCGACCCCTTCCACTTCGTATTCTTTTATTTCATTTCCCTTATTTTTCATCTCCCGAGTTCGTCTCTGTACTCATCTTCCTCGAGGACGAGTAAGAGGTAAGCTTGGGGGATTTTGATCACTCCATATTTTACACCTTTTTTCTGCATATTTGCATGCCATTTCGGTTGCTCATATTGCGATTTTCACGATTATTCGATGATATTGTGTTACTTTTCACTATTTCTTGTTTTTGTTGGATTTCAGGAAATATGAGCAATTGGGAGCAAAAATGAGCTTAAAGGACTTGCACGCATAACGGAGCATCGCTCATGGACTTATTGAGGACCTATCAGCGATAGAAGACGGGTGGAAGAAGAAAGAACGTCGTAGGAGCGACGGGGAAGCGAAAAGATGAAGTTTGGGCATTTTCAGCATGCCACTCGACCGAGTGAAGGACTCACTCGGTCAAGGAGAGAAGCCCACTCGGCCGGCCAGATCGGACACGCAATTACTTGAAGATTAGCGTGCACTCGGCCGAGTGACGACAACCCACTCGGCCGAGTATGGAGACACCACTCGCCCGAGTGGCACACGAACGACGGCATCCAAAAGACCAGACTTACTGTAATCCGTCAGTCGACTACGAGCTCCGACTCGGCCGAGTACCAAAAGCCCCTCGGCCGAGTGACATTTGCCACTCGGCCGAGTGATGCCGAGGACACACAGCGCCCAGAATTTCAGACCGCCTCTTACTCTTTTGAAATCTGCTATCATTCCAGCCATCAAAGTACTTTTCTCATATTTTTTATGGATAGTAGACTTCACGACGATTCCAACGCCGTCAAGAACGCGTAAATCAGAGGACGGATGAAATCTGGGGAATTTCTGCAAGTCAACGCTGCAGTGCTGGAATTCTCACTCGGCCGAGTGAGCTTTCCCCACTCGGCCGAGTCGTAACTTGCCCAGAATCCAAGTTGTACGCAGACTGTGTTTCGGGAGCGGGTTTCAGAGGTTTTTTGGGGGAGTTTTGCTAGGGGTTTTGGGGGCTATTTAAGGGGGTTTGTAGCCGTCATTGAGAGAGGTTCCCCACATGTTTTCTTAGGGATTCTTTTGGAGGTTAGGCCATGCCCTAGGCCCCCTCTTGGATCTAAAAGCTTGTATTTTGGATTGAAGATCTTCATCAAGCTAAGTATTTTTTTCTTATTGTTTGAATCTTTGTTTTTCTATCTTTTTGTATGCAAGCAATGATTTTTATTGATTCTCATATTGTTATTGCTATGCTTGAGTAGATTTGTTGTTCTAGGGCATGGGGATGAACCCTATGGATCTAATTTCAGATTTGTGATGAATGAATTCCTAAATTGCTAGAATTGCTAGGAGGTTAGGTTGTGATCGATTTATTACGGATAGCTAGGGATTTCCATCGATTGGGGTTTGCAAGAGATTGGATTCTAATCGATGGGAAGGCCTAGATATTCGATTTAGGTTTATAATCGAGATTCTCTAGACTTGGTTTGCAAGAGATTGGACCAAAGATAGGATTTTTATTATAAATCTATACACATATTCGTTTGCAAGAGATTGGACGAATACGAACTATCACAACCTAGATCGTAACTCGAGTTTGCACGAGAGTGGGCTCGAGGTGCGATTGGACGATGATGTCGATCCTAATGCTAGCTGCTTAGGCTAGGGTTTGCAAGAGATTGGACCCTACCCTAGGTTCGCTATATACCGGCAATAGCGTGAGTGCATGAGCTTGGTTCTCTATTCAGTTACGACTAGTTCACCTCAACGCAAGTCTAGTAATATTGAGACTCACGAGTCATAAGGATGAATGCCGACCCGTAGTGGGGATTCCTTATCCCTAAACACTTTTATTATCTTATATTTGAATCGATATTTTATCCAACTTCTCTATCACCGACACCGACATCTATCACCATTTCCATTATATCATTCCATACCCATCTCCACCAATAAAACATTCGTAGTCAAACCAACCTAGGATAGATTGGTACCAACACCACCTCGTCGTGTTCGATACCCGCTCGCCACTACACCGTGCGCTTGCGATAAAACTACAATCGTTCTTTGGGTGTATATCCGGGGCCGATCAATCTGCAATGGCTAGATTCTGGCAATTTACGGCACAAACAGTCGACTGATGAACAAATGACAGTCGAATGGTCAACGGCTATAAAAATACCAACGGATATAATTTGAGCCAGGACAGGCGACTGTGGAAGACTACACTGGCACCTGTACAATGTGCAGGCGCCTGAATATCCTTCAGCAGGCGACTGTCACTTGGGATGGAAACAGAGCAAATAAAATGCAACTTTCGCACTAGAGCCTTCTGACGATAGGTGACCATTTCACAGGCACCTGTAATTTGACTGGCGACTGAAAATACTTCATCAGTCGACTGACTTGCAATATGGGTTGAAACCCAGAAATTGCAAGTTACACACTTTGGCGCACAGACGACTGGAGAACAAATCCTAAGCGTCTGAAGGAAAACATGCGCCTGTAATATGAACGTCTGTCATCTGTCTCCAATAGATCAAGATAGAGTTAATAAAAGTTGACTTGATCTAGTGCAGAACAGCCGAATGTAGAAGGCTGGCCAGGCGCCTGGAATCACCCAGTCGCTTGTCCTTCCTTCATCAGTCGCCTGTTGGAGAGCCAGAGACTCCAATTGAGTCATTTGGCATGACGAACCTATTGGTATGATTTCTATGATGATCCTAGGCTCAGTAATAATGGAAAATGAATGAGCATGTATGACTTAGATCATCTATTAAGGCCAAAAATAACCGAAACAATTGAGTTGCTGACATGGACCCTTCCCTACTGAGTCGAAGCCTCGTCAGCTAGTTGAGTGGGACCCTAGGTTGGAAGAAACATGGTCGTTGGTGGTGATAGTTGACTTGTGATGCTTGATCGACCCTCGAGCGGTTTGTATATCGATCGATCGAGGCTGAGAAGCTCAGGAGCGACCTTCACGGGGGATCGATACTTGTTGATCTGCACCACAAGGAAGCGTCAGAGGGTTTGGATCTGGGTCCCGACCCAAATCCCCTCTGATGCTAAGTTAGAATGGAACTTAAGAGAAGGAGAGAGCTAAGAGCAGATGAGATCGACCTACGTAGGTTTGTCTCAGATCTGACATCACAAGCTCTTTTTGTAGAAGAAATATAAGTTGGAGAATGTAAAGCCCAAGTATCAGATCTTGTACCTTGGGAGTTGGAACCTCCTGTATTTATAGACCTCATGGATCCTTTTAGTGACGTTGGCAGGATAAGGGTCACCAATTATGGTGCCATGGTCTCCCCCCTTTACTAGGGGTAACCGTACCCCACGTTCCAGCTATTTATGAGCTCGCCTTCAATCCCACGTTCAATTATTGGGAGTTCAATGGACGACTGGTTGGTGGGCCTTGACCGAGTCAGCGTCAGGCTTCTCTCGTGGGCTCTGTGGGCCTTAGTCACTCTTTGGAGGAGTCATCTCGAGTGCCGGCCCGATGATTCAATAATGGCCCCCATCGCTCGACCTCAGAGAGTCTTCCTATTGGGGTTAAGCGACGTTACATCGTATTAATGGGACACGACAGTCGAGGAATTAATACTCAAGTTCTAGGCGCCAAATGCTTTCTTTGCTAATTTGGATGATTCGTCGGTTCGAAATCTAAGATGCTTAGAGCCTTGGATCTTCGACACGTGTCTCATCTTGCCGCTGTCGTCTTGTGATATAAGACGGTTCCAATGCAGAAATTTGAAGATATTGTCTTCATCGTTCCTGATTCAGATTTCCCCCTTTTGAAAAATGGCTTCATCATCCATCCCTGCTTCTGAAAGGAGTTTGGTTACCGTCATGCAGAAGGGCAAAGTGGGAGCTATGGAGCCTGGTTTGATCGCCAATCTAAGATCAAAGTTGGAGCCAATCAGATCCCCGAACTTCAGAGTAAATATGTTCGGCTTCACTATCAAATCTGATAGCCGGGGAGGGATGAAAGGATTCATCATCCTGGCGACATGGACATTGGGGTTTACATCAAAGCCTTCCAACGAGGGCTTTGATTCCCAATGCATCCTTTTATGTGCTACTTTCTGAGCACCATGAACCTTTCTCTTTGCCAGATGATGCCCAACGCCATAGGCGCATTGGTTGGTTTCATTGCTCTGTGCATGATGAAGAAAGTTGAACCGTCGCTAGGATTGTTCAAGTACTTCTGCTCGATTCCTCCTCTCAAGACTCTGGGATGGTACATGGTAACGGCCCGTCGAGGCAGGTATTTCCCTTCCTTGAATTCCAACTGGAAACATGAGTTCATGTTTGTGGGGTTTTAAGGCGAGGTGAGCTTTTGCACCAGATGGGGCATCCTTGATTTAGGTCTTGTCGAGGATAAGCCTTTGTTTGAAGCTGAGATGGAGGCGCCGATGCATTATTGAGCCTGTTGGAGAACATAAGAAAGACAAAGTGATTATGGTCTGACTCGTTGTTGTGTCGGACTGTATAGACGAAAGGTCGATTTCAATCATGCGTATCATTTGTTCGATCTTCATTATCTGTCTTAACTTGTTTTTCTTCTGCAGGCATGGTCAACCTGGAGTACCAGGTGTGTAGGATCCTGCCAAAACAGAGTTAGGATCGATAAATAAAGTTGAGACTTACGCTTGCGTATGCGGCACGGTAGTCTCGGAACTTTGCCTTCGGATTCGCCACGACAGATCGAGTCTTCTCACGAACGGAGTAAGGCTACTAAATCCACAATCTAAATCTCTACTTTTAGATTAAGAACTTGGATAGAGGGAGAGGAAGTATTCGGCAGAGCTTCGCTAGAATGAAAATGCATGCAAGAATGCCATGCAAAAGTGTAAGGAAAATGGCTAACCCTTTGGTCTTATTTATAGCCCCCAAGGTAGTTATTTTAGGGTAAATTGTTCCTTTGAAACAATTTAACTAAAGCGTACCATCATACATGGCACATTATAAGCTTAAGTTGTACCATATGCATGGTACAACATAAGCTTAAGATATTCCCTCTTTATTAGCCATATGTCGCATGCACTTATGCATATATAATGCGACTTTCCCACTCATCCAGAGATCCTCTCCGCAAGGGAACAGATTCCCTTCACACACGACTTCGTGTACACGACGTTCGAGGTCCGTATTCCCTCGTACATCCCCCCACAAGGGTGTACAAACGTCTTCCATATCCAACATCTCCCACTCACACTTGAGGGGATTGTAAGAGAACGTCTTTCTCTTAGTTCTTTCATCTATCATACCGAGAAATAGACCGTGCGACCGTCATGCGCGTAGAGTCTGTTGTTGTGCACTTGTTAGAGATACACAACGACCTCGAAGGTGCAAAGTTGAGTAGTTCAACGCATGCTTTACCCTAGATTATTTCTTCACATTTCTTATACTTTATATTCAACAATTGAATCCCATCTGGATTACAATTGGCTGGCCAGCTTTGAATCATTTAAAGTCCAAATGTGAATATGAAATCAATCTTCCTCTTCTTGCGAACCTTCTGATCTTGACTTGATTCGCTTTTCTAACGTGCCCCGCCGAGCCGAATTATCATAGCCTATTAGCAACACGCTAAGATAGCGATCATCTTGTCAAATCTAAAGGAACCAATTGGAGTCCTTGAGGGTAAGAGTTAAGTCCCGTATGGCCTTTGAGTCTCACATAATAGCAAACACTATTGCTACAAACTCAGTGGTCGAAATGCATACGTGGTATGAACACGTATTACAACATCACTCCTTTCCCAGGGAGAGTATGTCTTAATGATGTTGTACGGATGAAAGATCAGACACCACAATGCCTATCTTTTGAGTCCCCTTACTACTCATGAAATATTCCCGGACTCTCATCCTGCATAAGACAGATAGGATTTAAAAAATCCTATGAGATCTCTTTCAAATATCCTTGTGATATAAATCTCAGATCTTTTGTAAGCATCCATATGATGCAGATCTTTTATTCGACTATCTTGTTTAAGTCACGACTCTAAATCATTTAATGATTTTGACTTTAAACTAGTCTCATCTCTATCTTATCCATCTGATAAGATAAGGCGGTTGCTCATGTGAGAGAGCCAACCTTAATCTGTCCGACATACACACAATAAAATAGCTGAGACTTAAACACAAATGTATATAAAATCATTTGAAAGAAACTTGTATGCAAATTAAACTTTGATCTTCTATAGACATGGGAAATATTACATGATACAGCTCAGCACCTACGCATTCCCATAGATGATAAGTGTTTGAAAAACACATCTCTGGGGATCGCCTTAGTAAGGGGATCCGCTATCATCTCATGCGTGGATATGTATCCTATGTCTACTTCCTTCCGTTTGTCATAGTCCTTCGTAAACTTGAATCGAATATCAATGTGTTTGGTCTTATAATGAAATTTTAGGATCTTTGACATAGGCAATCGAAGATTGACTATCACTGTATATAGGAACAGTGCTTGAGTCAGTGGCATCCGTCAGCCTGTCTAAGAATTTCCTAAGCCAAACAGCTTCTTGGACCGCCAAGCCGAATGCTACAAATAGCATAATGCATAGTCCACAGTCCCTTTGAGGTACCTTAATATCCTCTTCACCGCTTTCCAGTGTGCCTGTCATAGGTTGGATTGGTAACGGCTTACCATACCAACAGCATAGCAAATGTCCGGTCAGGTACACATCATGGCGTACATCAGACTCCTGACAGCACTGGAGTATGGAACCTTTTCCATAGCTTTCTTTTGGATCTTTGGGACATATTTCCAAACATAGACCCTCGCCTTTGGAGGTAAAACACACGACAGGAGAGAAAAATCTCTTCGTAGTTTATTCCTTCCTGTTGCGTGAAACCTTTCGCAACAAGGCGAGCTTTATATTTCTCGATGGAGCCATCAGCCTTATGCTTGATTTTGAGAACCCACTTGTTCCCAATGGCTCTACGTCCCTTAGGTAAATCAACCAAGTCCCAGACTTGGTTTGTTTTCAATGATTGAAGTTCTTCTTCCATCGCCGCTATCCATTTATCTTTAGCAGGGCATGTGACGGCCTATTTGAAATTTGCAGGTTCGTTATCATCTTGTAGTAATGTCATGAATGTTTGAGGAAATTCATCCTCAAATCTCAGATGTGTTAGCCTCGTTCGATTACTACGTCTTGCTTGAGTTTGATCACTCCCACTTGGAATGATATCACTCCCACTTGGAATAACATCACTCCCACTCGGAATAGGATTGGTATCGTTCGTATCATTCATAGGTGAAGTTTGAAACGTATTTTATTTTTCACCAAGAATTCTCCCACTCGAACGTTCCGATCCTTCTTGATCCCAAGTCTCAAACAAGGATAAGTCTTGACTTATCTCACCCTGTCTTGGAAACTCGTTTTCCAAGAAGACAACATCCCTCGATTCGAATTCTATAAGACCCCCATTGTCCTCTTGACCGACGAAAACATATCCTTTGGAGTTTTCAGCGTATCGAATGAAGATACACTTCCTCCCACGTGGCCCAAGTTTTCCATATTTGTGAGAGGATAAATGTGCATAAGAGGCACAACCCCAAGGTTTTAGAATGCTTAAGTCGGGAGTTCTATTGTTCCACAACTCATAAGGAGTAGAACTTACCGACTTCGAGGGTACACGGTTTAAGATGAATGCTGCCGTCAATAATGGATCACCCCCAAAGGTGATAGGCAAATTTGCCTGAGACATCATTGATCGGATCATTTCCATCAATGTCCTATTTCTTCTTTCCGCAACACCGTTTTGTTGCGGAGTATAAGGCATAGTTATTTGATGAACTATGCCTTTTTCATCACAGAGTTCCTTAAAACTCGTTGATTGATATTCTCCACCCCGATCGGTTCGCAAGACCTTTATCTTGCGATTTAGTTGATTTTCCACTAAACTCATATAGTTTTTGAAGCAAGTTAAAGCTTCATGTTTGTGGGAAATCAAATAAATGTGACCGAAACGGGTGAAGTCATCAATGAAATATGACTTCCCGTGTCTTGTCTTAACATTCATTGGACCGCAAATGTCCGAATGGATAAGCTGTAATGGAACTTCGGCCCTTGTGCCAGTTCCAAATGGCTTGCGACAAGTTTTCCCTACAAGACAATGTTCGCAAGTTGACATTTCAACTTTTGAAACATTAGATAGCAAGCCACTTTTGGCAAGTCTATCCATTCTAGTTGGTCCAATGTGACCAAGTCTTGCATGCCAACAAATGATCTCAGATTCAGAGTTAGAAGCATTTGTCAAATGGAAACTTTCATTAATAGAAGAAGAATCATCACACATAGTGTTTAATACAATCAATCCATTACAAACATTACCCGACCCAACTAAAGAACTATTACAAACAAGGTCAACATTTTGTTTATAGAACCTCCATTCATAACTTAAAGACTTTAACATGACCACGGATACGATATTCCTTCGAATATCTGGAGCAAATAGGAAGTCGTGCAATAATAGAGTCCGGCCGTTGTCGAGAACAAGCTTGCATGTTCCGACGCCCTTGACTTCAACATGAGTGTTGTTGCCGACGTATATCCACTTTGTTCCTTGAGTTATCCTTTGATACTCTACGAAGAACCTTCTGTCCTTCGCTACGTGGTCTGTGGCCCCTGAATCAATCAACAAAAAATAGTTAGATTCAGCAAGAAACATGGAACTAGAAACACATATGTAACTAGCCCTACAAGTTACCTTATCACTTCCATTCGTACACGTACGGGTGAAGTGACCGTACTTGTTGCACTTAAAGCACTTGATCTTCTTCAAGTTTTTCTTCTTTGAGTGCACATTCTTTTGCCACTTTGTCTTCTTTGAGGTTTCCGGTTCTTGCTTTCGTTCGTTCACAAACCTTAAGCGTTTATTATTCCGCTTATTTCCTCCATGTGAGGAACTAGCAGCCATGTGCACTTCTGCACTAGGTTTTGCGGCTTGAATCCGCTCTTCCTCGAGTTCGAGGTGTTTAGATACATCGCTTAAAGTTTTAATGCACTCATTATGAGTGAGGTGCATTTTCATGTTATCCCAGCTATCTGGGAGTGAACGAATGACTGCTTGGATCTGCTGTTCGTCAGACAGCGTAAGACCCGCATCCTTCAATTCAGCTATGAGATTCGCCATGTGGCGGAGATGCTTTTTCATAGAATGATCTCGCCGCATCTTGTACGAATCAAATTGAATATTTAAGGAGCGGAGTTTGGTAACCGAAGTTCCACCAAACTTTATTTCTAGCTCAGACCATATGTCTTTGGCTAGGTCGAATTCCCGAAATAGACGCATTATGTCATTGTCCATTGCGGACAGTAACGTAATACGTGCTATTTTGTTCTTTCGAGTCCAAGTCTCATAAGCTTCCCGGTCCCTCTTGTGTTGGGCCGTATTGCCCAACTCAGGTTCTTCCATTATGTTTTGGAGTGTTTCAAGCACATCTTGCTCCTCCAAAACATATTGGATTTTTATTGACCAAAGTTTATAATTGTTGCCGTTGAGCTTTTCACCTTTGTTAAGCTCTGTGACAATGTTCTTAGAAGCGGTAGACATATTCGATTCAAAAAACTGCAAAGAAGATGATGAACACGATCAAAATTCTATGCATAAAGTTTCGATTCTTTAAACACTTGATAAGTTCCTTGGATGCGTTGAAATGTTACTCTAGAATCGAGAAGTTCACTACGTTCCCAACTACCATCTAGAAGTAACTTTCAAAGTATCCCTCTTACTTATCTCAAGTAAAAAGAAATCAGAAATGATACCCGTATGGTACCTGCAGCGGAAAAATACTTTTGAAAAACATATCTTTCAAAATGGAATAGGTGAGAGTTTGCGCAAAGAATTTTAGCGCAACAATTGCCAAGCCACGAGACCTGTTCTACACACCCATGGGTTAGATAACCATGGCCGGATCGTGGTAGGACTTGGAATTCTAAATTGCGCTATCCCGATTAAGGACGGGACATAACCTATTTGAAACCGCCTTTTTCAAAAAAATTTGAAAATACATTGGCTAATCTCCGTAGAGTAGAGCACAACGTCTATAAGTTCATTGGCTAATCTCCGTAGAGTAGAGCACAATGACATGGCTAATCTCGCATGAAGTAGAGCATTACGGCTAATCTTCAAGGAGTAGAGCACAATTTCATAAGTACATTGGCTAATCTCCGTAGAGTAGAGCACAATGACTTGGCTAATCTCGCATGAAGTAGAGCACTATGGCTAGTCTACAAGGAGTAGATCCCAAGTTAAAAAAAAACTTCATAAAATGTTAGCCCCGTATGGGCTAATCGGCACATTCGTGTTTGACCAAGGCCTTTTGACACCCCGTATGGGCTAGTCGGCAAATTCGTGATCGACCTAGACCTTTCGCCGGATTGGTCGACCAAAACACCCAAATTGGTCGACCAAAAATTTGTCTTCATCACTCTCGGCCAGTGCCGATCAGACCGGCCCTTGGCCAAAGAACAACCGCTGCCAGGGCCGACCGTGGCACTGGCAGCGGCCAGGCCCTGGCCTCTGCCAGGGCCGGGGCCAGCCAGGCCCTGGCCTCGGCCAGGCCCTGGCCTGAGGCCAGGGCAGCCAGGGCGGCCTGGCCCCTGGCCGGGGCCAGGGCCCCTGCCCTGGCCTCGGCCAGGCCCTGGCTTGAGGCCAGGGCGCTACCCTGGCCTCGGCCAGGGCGGCCAGGCCCCTGGCCGAGGCCAGGGCCCCTGCCCTAGCCTCGGCCAGGGAGGCCAGGCCCTGGCCTGGCCGCGGCCAGGGCCTTCTGGCCCTGGCCCTGGCCGTGGCCTGCCAGGGCCGGCCGGCCATGGCCATGGCCGGCCAAGGCCGGCCGGCCATGGCCCGGCCATGGCTTATTTGCCTTGACCGGCCATGGCCCTTTGGCCATGGCCGGTCTCCCCCCTTTCATGGGGTGGCCGCATACCCCCGCCGGAGGGGGTTACCGTGGTGGTTATTGGCCGTAGCCAACCTCCTCCGCATGGGGAGGGGGGGTGCATGGCCTTCATAGCCCATTTGACCATGGTGCACATGCACCATATTTCATCTTCCCCGATGGAAATAACTACCACCTTCTTCTCCGGTGAAGCACCCGTTCGTCGATGAAGCGCCCGTTCGTCGAGAAAGTGGTTATTTTCTAATGGCCTTGTGCCAAAAATGAAAAATAACATACTATGTGAACGGTCGGTTCTTCCCGTCACGGAGAGTTCCTACCATATCCGTAATGATAGGAGACCCTAACGTGAAAAGAACAACCGCTGCGTTCTCTCCGTCACAAAGCGTTCCTACCATATCCGTAATGGTAGGATACCCATTCGTGAAAAAGACAACGACTCGTTCATAGTTTTGACGGGGCGGCGGTTTGACCGGGGCGAACCCGTATGGATCTGATACCAATGTAGGATCCTGCCAAAACAGAGTTAGGATCGATAAATAAAGTTGAGACTTACGCTTGCGTATGCGGCACGGTAGTCTCGGAACTTTGCCTTCGGATTCGCCACGACGGATCGAGTCTTCTCACGAACGGAGTAAGGCTACTAAATCCACAATCTAAATCTCTACTTTTAGATTAAGAACTTGGATAGAGGGAGAGGAAGTATTTCGGCAGAGCTTCGCTAGAATGAAAATGCATGCAAGAATGCCATGCAAAAGTGTAAGGAAAATGGCTAACCCTTGGGTCTTATTTATAGCCCCCAAGGTAGTTATTTTAGGGTAAATTGTTCCTTTGGAACAATTTAACTAAAGCGTACCATCTACATGGCACATTATAAGCTTAAGTTGTACCATATGCATGGTACAACATAAGCTTAAGATATTCCCTCTTTATTAGCCATATGTCGCATGCACTTATGCATATATAATGCGACTTTCCCACTCATCCAGAGATCCTCTCCGCAAGGGAACAGATTCCCTTCACACACGACTTTGTGTACGCGACGTTCGAGGTCCGTATTCCCTCGTACATCCCCCACAAGGGTGTACAAACGTCTTCCATATCCAACAAGGTAGACCCTGCGCTGAGGGAAGGGGTCGAGGCTTCTATCAAAGAAGCTGAGGAGAAGAAGTTATCTCCTCGAGTGCCTCTTGCGGAAGAAGGGACGACTCGGTCTTTCGAGGAACTACCCATGGTCGCTGATGGGGCTACTCAGCTGGCTCATCTACAGCGGAAGAAAAATGAGAAGCCGCCACTGAATTTGAGGTAGTTGTTGTTGAGGGAAATAAGAAAAGGTGGCGACTTTGCCTTAGTGACTCGGAGCCATCTGGGTAGACTGAAGCCGTGGAGCAGCCTGGGCCTTCGGGCGTGAGCCAATTCCATGGCGAGACCCACATTCCTGAGCAGGAGCAGGGAACTCTTCTAGAGGGAGATTCAGGCGAGACCCAGGCCCCTCCAGATCCCCTTCTACATGAGGATTCCAGGCCTTTGGGGACCTGTTCCCTCTAGTGTCTCTATCTGAGGACATTCCCGAGGAATTCAGACCAATTTTGCTGGAGAGTCGATCGCCTCAGGATCCATTTGATTGTCCCATGAAGAAACCCATTCAAATGGAGTTTCCAATGAAGAGGGACGATTCTGTTCTTCTGGAGTGCGGAACCACCTCTCGGATTGCCGAAAACGTGACCCTTCCGCGGGATATGGCCGTTGTGGATAGGGTCGATTATGAGAGGTTTGCATCGATGGCCGTCCATGTGAATGTCCAGATAACCACCAACCTAACCTCCATTATAGATGATGCAAGCATGGATGTTGACCATCGTACCTTGTTTACAGGCTTTTGTGCTCACTACCGCGCTGCGTCGATGCGCTCCAGTTGTGGCTAATCACGAAGTCACCTTGTGGGCCGTAAAGATGGTCGTGGAGAAGTCTCAGGCTGAGCTTGATAGGGAGAGGCTTCTGTGCACACTGAGATTAAACCATATTCAATAGCTCGAGCATGATTTACGTGAGTCTAGTAAGAGGGAAGCTGATCAATCCGCCTCGAGGGAGCGAGCAGAGAAAGCTCTATTGGAGGAGAAAGAAAAGTAGGAAACCCGGGAGAATGACCTCCTCGCCCACTTGCTGACAACTTTCGGGTAGTTGGCATAGAGACCATAGCAGAGAGGGCGGTGTAACGGCCACTTTTCTGATGTACGTATTCCGTACGTATTTTGTTATTGTCTGTATTTTGCACTTTGATTTTTGTTCGTAGTTTCTCCAACTCAGACGCGTGACCGGACCCCGTATTTGTGATCCACTCGAAGGCGCGATCGCTTCGATATTTTCTTTATAATTTTTTGGATGCCCAGGGATATGGTTCTTATTATCTGGTTATTATAATTATTAACCTTTTTACTATATCTTTTATTAATTCAAAATTTTAAAGACTAATAAATCTATAAACAAAATCTATTTGTATTATTTATATTAAAAACAAACATTAAACTAACTGTATATTATCCTAACCTAATTCTTTTTCACTTCCTAATTAATCCCCTTAATATCCTATTAATCCTAACTACCCACTTCCCTCGCACACGCGTCACCCTCCCCACTTTCCTCTCCCCCATGTAGCACAAATAGGGTTTTTTTAAAAATCGAACTGCCCATCATCTCCCTCTACAAAACCCCGGGGTGCATCCGTGCCCGTACGAACCAAACCCCCTCGTCGCCGATCTCCCATCCCTCTCCGAAGCCCGAACCACCTCACAGACCTCACATCTCCTCCCTTCCGATCACCTCAGCCCTCTCCGACTCCCCAAGTCCCCAGCGCCTCACCTCCAAAACCACAGCTCTCCCCATGACCTCAACCACGCTCGACCCCACGCCTGCAGCGACCACGCCCAGGTCACCCTCCTCGCCGATCTCCTCCCAAACGCCATACCACCAGCCAGGGGCGGAGCCAGGAATTGTTTCCGCCCTGGGCTACCGATCAAATACAAAAAGGACGCAAATTAGGTTTGGGATATTGGATTTTGACGGTTGGCGAGCAAGCCTTTTAGAAACATTTTATTTAAATGGTGGGGATTTTTGTGGTGATAGGGATTATGCCTTTTCTTTTCTTTTTGTTAATATGCTTCATTTCTGGATCTTTTTGGCACATGTTTTTGGCTATTTGGGCAAAGTACAGTTGCAAATACAATTTTAATATTCGGTTATTTATAAATGACTTTTTATTATGTGTTGAATGAGAATTACAGCTTAAGTTATGCTTGATTGCAAGAAAATATGTTGAAAGATTGAACTCAATTTTATAAAAGTGACTTCTTTAGATCACAAATCGGAAATGTTCCATGTTATTCACTGTATACATTCATCCAAAAACAACATCGTTAGTGGTCAATAGGGTAATATATAAGCTTGATATCAATTTGTTAGAAAATTTTACACATTGGTCTTTGAACTAACAGTATATACACTAAATTATTCAGGATTTTGGT
Organism: Scilla litardierei; assembly: GCA_030789695.1. NCBI lineage: Eukaryota > Viridiplantae > Streptophyta > Magnoliopsida > Asparagales > Asparagaceae > Scilla > Scilla litardierei. The sequence goes on from CM061142.1 coordinate 73,827,241, forward strand.
GATGCTATGAGGAATTTGTAGGAAATGGATTTGACCCGGTTAAAATAGGGTCCAAAGTCTGGGTCTTTGTGATGACCAACTCATACATAATTAACCGGCTTAGTCTTCGCCTGAATCCGTGTTTAATTGCTTGTTCAAAGATTTTGAATTACCAATCCGTGTCTTTGTGATATCAATCCGTGTTTAATTCATCTGTTCCGTACAAAATTAAGTTTGATATACTTGTTGTCATTAACCCGTGGGTTTAGATAAGTGTGTTTACTTGAACTAAAACTATATGCTAGATCAAACTGTGCTTTGTGACGACAGGCTAAGATAATTTTTTTCAAAGCTATATTTTATGGAAAAAAAAGTGTATAAGATAATTTTTAGATAAATTTTTCAATAATGTTATTAGCGAAAATAATTGAACTCTCTATTGGCTGAGCATGATTCGAACCCCTGTCTTCCAAATCAAATACAAGAATCTTCAACCAACTGGGCTACTTTGGGATGCTGAAAGGTGATGTACAAGGTTTATTCAAATACTTACCCGGGCTATAGCCCACCTTAGCCCAAGCACAGCTCCGCCCTTGCCACCAGCACTCTCGACGTGCCCTTCGACCTCCATGCAACGCCCTGACCACCTTCCTTCTCTCCCCTCCCCTGTTTCGCTTCGCCTCTGCATGCTCCATCTCCTCTCTCAAACCACCAACAACCCATCTCAACCTAGCCCCCTCCGATCAGTCACTGGCAAACCAACACCCCGTATCCCCTCCGACTTCCGACAGCAACCCCGAAACCATCACCAGCGCCTCACCTCCCCTCACGACCGGGACCTCCGACACAGCTCCCCTTCGACCACCGCCAGCCACCGCCAACAACGCCCAACACCCCAGCGCCCCGTACCCTCTCCGACACCCCCTCACAACTCCCCATGCCTTGCGACTGCTCTGACCAACCTCTCTAAGCCCCACCGCCATCATTCTCTGCTTTGCAAAACAGAGCAACCCGAGCTCTCGGCAGCCATGTTCCTTTCGCGAGCCCGTCGACCCTGCCAGTACCTCGTTGTCACCTTTCGGCCTCCAAGCTCACTTCGACATCGCCGTTGCCGCCTGAATACCAGAGCTCGCCGTTGCCACCGACGACGACAGAACACCTTGCCGTCACCTGCAAAACGCAAGCCACACAATAAATGAAGCGAGTTGCATATAATTCATTTTATAAGTAAACAACATAGTGATGTGCTTGGGCTTTTATATATAAAGTGTAGTGATGTTATAAACATGTTAGTAACAATTAGAAATGCCAGCATGTTCTAGTACTAGTAACTCATATTTTGAGATGTTTAGTTATTATTTTTTTACCCAATGGTAGTATATTAGTTTATATAAATGTTATGTCAACATATAACATCAGAAGTTATATTATTAGTTAGTTCACACACACACACACACACACACACACACACACACACACACACACACACACACATTGGGTAAAATGCGCCTGAGCTCGTGCTCAGATGGGATTCCTGCGCTTGACCCCTCCTGACCGTCCGATCCGATCCCCCGGCTGTTGTTAAAAGCGGAACATGAGGAACTTTTGGTGCAATTACCAACGAGTCCTTACGTGCCCGGAACTTTTGGGGCAATTACCATCCCGCCCTTATAGCCCCTATGAAAGCAACTTTTTAGAACTATTGGTGTAATTACCATCCCGCCCTTTATATCCTTTTCAAAGAAATAGTTTACACTATACGGCACCGTTGTGCGCGTCGACCCAGAACGGAGTATATTACTCCCCGCGAACAACGCGCTACAGCCTACGCGGCGTGCGCGGCGTGGGCTTAAAACGCATAAGTGTTGAGAAGTTACCAACCGTGCGCACGACGGGCAAAATTACACCCGTCGTGCGCGAGGGGGAAAACGCAACGTGTAAAGAAATTTCCATCCGTGTGCACGACGGGCAAAATAAACCCCGTCGTCCGCAGGGGTTAAAACGCCTAGTG
>CM061142.1:73829730-73866006 GCA_030789695.1 Scilla litardierei
AAGAAAACAGTAAAAAATAACCAACTCCCGAATCTGGGAAACCTAGGGTTCTATTTATAGAAAACAACATCACCCGATCGGTTGACAAGTCAACCGATCGGGTGAACCGCTTCACAAAATTACAGCGCAATGCGGGATTTCACCCGGTCAGGATGAACCGGTCGGTTGGATATTGGATGCGGTCGGTTGGATCTTGGTGCCGACCGGTTGGATCTTGGTGCCGACCGGGTGAGGAGACCGATTGGATCTTCGAGTCTTGGCTGTTGAAATTCGGCTACATGTGAACTGATCGGGTGAAGGTCACCCGATCGGTTGGCAATCAGCTCCGAATTCCAGAGACTTTGAGCTTTTGACCCGACCACTGAACCGACCGGGTGACTTCTCGTGAGCTCCAAGCTGCGTCCGGGTGGTGCACGCGTGCATCACCCGATCGGTTGGAGATGACCAACCGACCGGGTGAGGGGCTGAAAGATGCAATCTTCGTCGTTTGACCCCCTGGATCACGTGTGACTCCTCCCGTTGCTCCAGGGACACATGATATCATCGTTTTATGCCCCCATATGCCAGTAAACTCCTGCAAAACACGGAAAACACGGAAAAGTGAAAGAAAACAAGAAAACACGAGAAAACACGAGAAAACGAATATAAGACGGCTGTAAAATACGGAAAAACACGGAAGAAAACGTGTGTAAATATATCAATTATAAACGCACGTCAAAATCCCCCAAGCTGAACTCTTCCTCGTCCTCGAGGAAGACGAGTGAGAGTAGGAGCTCGGAGGGGAAAAATAGAGAGAAAGAGAGAAAAAGAAAACTCTATATCCTAGATCGACCGTCAGGGCCAACAAAATCGAAAACGACACACCAAGCAAGCAAACGCCAAATCATGTCACTAAACCAAGGAGTACGAGTTCAAACAAGTGCCGTGGGCCCACGCGGTAAAGCACGAGTGAGTGTGGTCGTGCGCTAGCAGTCTGTGTCACTATCTACGATGTGCGATAAAGCTCGATATACACAAACCCAGGAAATGACCCAAATATCGATTCGATTTGAATAAAGCGGCGAATATATAGTTCAAGAATGCATGAGAATAGAAAGAATCGAAACATATCATGCGTCTGGGACTCCACAACTTGGGTTAAGGAAATCACCACACTAAAGCCTAGATAATAGCTAAAAAGTTAGTAAGCCAAGTGCTTTCGAAACCGATAGGGGTTGAGATGATGTGGAGAAGAACACTCGGTGCAAATTCTCGCCTTCCCTTTATTCTCGGCAAGTAGGAAAAGATATTCACACGGGAAATTTTTGGGTTTTGGGTATTTGTGTATTTTTTGGATTTTTGGCTATACATATTTTTTTCTTTTCATTTTGGGTTTTTCTTTTCTTTTCTCCTTTTTTTTTATTTTTGGGATATTGGCTATAAACATGTGTACTCTCCCAAGCGGGAGAACGGTACACGACGAGGGGATTTGCACCTAGTAAAACAAAAAAGAAGTCGGAATCTAAACACTTGGGCAAAGGAAACTATTCTCGCTAGTTAGAGCATGGGCTAAATGGGTTATCCTAGTCCTTAATTGTGGAATCCTAACTCATGCGAAATGAAGTTCACGATATATATATAGCATGCAGAAGAAGCAGACAGTAGAAGCAAATATCGCATTATTCATATCGAGGCGTGATAATCTAGGGGACATTCCTGGACAGGTATATAAAGTAAAATCACAAAGCAGAAGCACACCAAACAGCTAGGCACGACACACGACTCACAAAAAAAGCTAAGTGGACCCACGATGCGTGAAATGCAGGGGAGTCGATATCCTAGGGTTAGTGAGTGTGATTATCGATGCCATGCTAGGTGTGTGTGATTTTGTGGTAATTCATCATAGGGTTCATCTCTAGGAGAAAGAGATAAAAAGAAGAAAAGAAAAATTAAAACACGATGAAAATGGCACAAAAACGAAAAAGAAAGACTCAAATGACGCACAAAGTGCGACTCCCCCAAGCTGAAGCTTGCATTGCCCTCAATGCAATAAGAGTGAGTACGGGAGGGCAATGAAAATGGGGGGGAATACGCACCGACACAAAAAGAAATGAAAAACATGGAAAACACATATACGAATCTGAAAATAAAGAAAAATCACGATCAAACCACACTACATAAAAATAGAAAAAGAAAGAGAGAAAGAAAGAAGACACGACACACAAAAATAAAATAAAACAAGCACACACACAAAAAGAAAACACGACAACACAGCAAAATAGACTTCCCCCAAGCTAGACATGACAATGCTAGCAATGAAATATGAATGTGAAAGTGCAGAAATATGCAAGGGGGATGTCAAAAAACAAAGTGAAATCAAAAATCAGGAGAAGGCGAATCCTCGCCCTCCTCGGAATAGGGTGTGGCTGGGTGGTCGGGGGATGCGGGGGGTGTGCGGAGAAGTGGGGACATAGGTGGGGGAATAGGTGCAGTGGTGGTGTGAATGATGGGTAGAGTGTCGGTGGAGGTGGGCGGTGGTGGAAGTATGGCGATCAAAGCAGTGGTAGAAGGGGTAGAAATGGGGGGAGAAGACGTGATGGTGAAAGTAGTGGGTGGAGGTGGGAGAGATTTGGAGCGCACCGGCAATTTCTTGCGGCGCACATATGAAGTGACGGTGGAGGAGGGAGGAGGTGGTGTGGGGGCGACGGAAGTGGTCGTGAGAGGAGAAGTGGATACCGGGATGGGAATGGATGTGGGTGGGGGAGAAGATCGCCTAGGTGGGGGTGGGGGTGGTGGGGGTGGGTGGGATGGTGGAGGAGAAGATCGTCGAGGTGGTGAAGGTGGTGGTGGTCCGTGGACGTGAGTGAGAAGGCGAAGAATGGCGGCTCCTCTCAAGTGCGAGGAAGCGTGGGTGAGTGAGAAAGGAGGACGGCGATGGGTCCGAGGGGGTAGAGGATGAGGCAAGATCACGGAGGGCTGCGACCTCCCTCTCAAGAGCAAGACGGGCAGAGACCTGGTGGTGACCAGGAGCAGGAGCAGAAACAGGGTGACTCGGGCCAGCCCCAATATCTCCCCGGGACGTAGGAATATCCTGCTCTCCTAAGTGGGCGGCAGGGGAAGGTGGTCTGCGGGCGTCCGGGGGAAAGAAAGGAAGGTGCAACCCCACAAGAAACTCGGGATCGGGCGGAAAAGTCCAATCTGCCACGATAGCAACAGTCATGCGAGCGGGGTTGGAGAGAATGGTGTAGGGGCGAGGTGGGTGGCCGTAATTGAATTCGAAACAACCATCGGGGCAGGGCCTAATCATGTGAATGTGCTGCAGGACGTCAAGATCTATAAGTGAGGGTCCTACGACAGTAGGAAGATTTTGGGGGATGGGAATGTTAAACCGGGGCGAAGAAACAATAATAGTGATAATGCCCCCACAACAGATCTTGCCCTTCCCGGCCCTGCTAATCTCAAGAAGCTTGTAAACAAGCCAATCGCCAGCATGAACAGGGACAGTAGGGGCCCTAAAGCTAACTCCATCATCATCACAAACAAAGGGGAAAGTCATGGCCCAGAGAATAAAAAGATCGGGGATAGTCACGATGCCTAACTCATCCCACGGGAAAAATGCAGAGGATATGATCCTATGAGCCAAACGAAATATGGGATGGATGATGGTGTTGGAATTTCATAATTCCATATTTCTATTCCCATATGGTTTTGATATGACAAACACATTCAGTGCTACTAACTCTATATATGCAGATACATATCAATGCTGAGTTCCACACAAATGAGATATCTTCATGCATACTCAATCAGATATATCAATCATGAAGCTGGAAAGACAAAGGCACTTAATCCACAACTTGGATATATAATCACTTGATAAGGATCTCCTGCAAAGAAGCTTCTCAGATTCAGTTGCAGATGCAGTCCTATCTACGGCTTTATGTAATCAATGTAAAATTTACTTTATTAGAGTCACAAAGCCTTGTGATAATATATCTTAGCCATCTAGGTTCCATTCCTCAGAGATCTACACTTCCCAATTTCGAAATTCGTAACTTTGAAAATTGGCAGCCAATAACCCCATTTTGGTCGACCAATTTTAAACCTTCGAATTTGGTTATGGGATTGCATATGCAACCTCCCCTAACCGTGTAGATTCTAGAAATGTTTTCCAACGGTCGAAATTCCCTCTCTAAATTTTGGTCGACCAATGTGTCCTTTTGGTCGACCAATTTCAAAACTAGCCGTTTTGATCCCAAATTTTCAGGGACGGTTCCTACCTGTTTTCCAACGTTAACTACAGTCCCCAACCATCCCTAAACACTATAAATAAAGGGGTAGACCCTCTCTTTTCTTTCACACACTTTCCTCTTCTTTAATCTCTTATTTGTTGGAATCAAGTCTTCTCTTTTCTAAAGCTTTAGGCCATTAGTTGTTCTTTTCTTATTTGTAAGAAGAAATCATTAGATTTCCTTCTTCGTTTAAGAACGGAAGAACTTGGTTCTTTTTCAACATCATTTTGGAAAGTTGTTTGTGTTCATAATTGAAGAAGAAATCGATTGATCTCTCTCTCTTCTTTTATGAACCAAAGAACTTCAAGTGTTGCGCTTCATTACATATCTTTTACATCTTGAAGTTCTTCTTCTAAAATTCCATCCTTGAATTCATTCTCTGAAATTTATAACAAGGCTATAGGTGTTTTTCTATTTCATTATTTTACAGGTTTGAATCTCTGTTAGAGATTGTACAAAGTTTGGGACACTGGGAGTGTCGCCATTTTTGTAAGTTGGTGCTTGCGGGGCAAGTGATTATAGTGGATTGAAAATCTCTACGGGGTAGAGGACTGGAGTAGGATCACAAGGATCCGAACCAAGATAAATCTCTGTGTTTGCGATTGATTTAATTTCAGTACTTGTCTTTTTATTTTTTGTACCATCTTTGCAAATATTACTAACATGTTATTTGCGACATTTTTTTATATACACTATTCACCCTCCCTCTAGTGTATTGATCCTTACAGGCTAAAATTACATTTGGTATCAGAGCAAGGTTAAGATGGTAGCAAGTTCCTCAAACATGAACGCAGTTCCACACAACTACAATCAGCATCCTGAAGGGCACTCTCAAACTCGTCCTCCTCTATTTGATGGTTCAAATTACTCATATTGGAAAATACGAATGGAGATTCATCTCCAAAGTATGAATTATGAGATTTGGGACATCGTACAGTCAGGATACGAAAAGCCAACAACTCTTGTTGCTGATTGGACCACCAACGACAAAACTGCAAAAACCAACAACTCAAAGGCCATGAATGCTTTATTTTGTGCTATGGATAAACATGAGTTCAATCGAGTATCTCAGGCTAAAAGTGCTAAGGAGATTTGGCATATACTTGAGGTAACTCATGAAGGAACCAGTAAAGTGAAGGAAACCAAGATTTCCGTTTTGGTTCACAAATTCGAGTTGTTCAAGATGAAGGACCAAGAGACAATTGGAGAAATGAACACCATGTTTACTAATATTATAAATTCTTTAAGTGCTCTTGGAAAAACTTACACTTCTCTTGAACAGGTTCGCAAAATTCTTAAAGCTTTAACTCCAGTATGGCGTCCAAAGATCACTGCTATTGAGGAAGCCAATGATCTTTCCACATTATCTATGGAAGATCTTATTGGTAACTTAATGGCCCATGAAGTTACACTTCAAGATGAGAAAGAAGAATCAGATCAAAAGAAGGAAGTACTTGCCTTCAACACAACATCAGATAATGAAGATTCAGATGATGATATGGCATTCTTTGCCAAAAACTTCAGAAATTTTTTTCAGAAAGGTAAGTATAATAATTTTAAATCTAAGAATACTGATTCTTCTCTTTGCTTTAATTGCAATAAGCCATGACATATGAAGAAAGACTGTCCTCTTCTCAAAGCAAAGTTCAAAACTTCCAATAATGATCAATCCAGAAGAGAAAGGAGGTTTGACAAAATGAAAAAGGCATTTGCAGCAACATGGGATGATTCTTCAGATGATGAAGATGATGATCTAAATGAAAGTGCTAACATGTGCTTTAAGGCACAAGAAGATGAAGCTAAGGTAAGTTCTTTTAATAACGAAGAATTACTTGATGCATTAAAAGATCTCTATTCTCGTTTCAAAAAATTGAATAATCAACATAAATATTTGAAACAGAATAATGATGATCTTCTTATTAAATATCAAGAATTATCTTCTTCTAAGAACACTACACCTATTGAGAATACATCTTCTCAAAATTTAAATCTTAGTAAAGAGAATGAAATTCTCAAAACTAAGAATCTAGAACTACATACTCAAATATCCGAAATGGATAAAAATATTTCATCACTAAAGATGAAATACGACGAGATGTCTTCCAATATTAATAAATTTAATAAAGGAAAGACTAATCTAGATGATTTACTAAAAATACAATATCCTGCCAATCATAGACAAGGTCTGGGATATTCTCATAAGGATGCACCCAAATCTTGTAACACTTCTTCTTCTTGTGGAATAACTACTTTTGTTAAACCTCAAAAGAAGAATCACGCATTTATTTACACAAAGAAAGTAAACATTCCTACCTCTTCTTCACAAAGAAATGTTTCTAACATTTCAAAACCATCTTCTAGGAAACCTACTACAATTTGTATATGGGTTCCTAAGAATTCATGCTTAGAAGATAGAAATGATTATATTTCTCATTATATACATGCTATAGTTCATTCTAATGATTATATTAAAAAGCCAAATTTCACTTGGGTTTGGCTTCCAAAAATCTAATCCCAAGGACCCTCAAAAAGGGGTACCAATGCTTAATGTTTTATCTTTCAGGTACCTAGGAAAGAAAGATGGATTTTGGATAGTGGATGTTCAAAACATATGACAGGAAATGTCAAACTACTTTAAAACGTCAAGTACAAACAAGGAGGCACAGTTACCTTTGGTGACAACAAGAAAGGAAAAATCATAGGCACTGGAACAGTTGGCAATACAAATCAGCCTATCATTGAGAATGTTCACTTGGTTGACGGTTTGAAACATAATTTACTTTCCATTAGTCAGTTATGCGATAAAAATTACAAAATAGTTTTTGAACAAAATGATTGCATTATTTATGATTCTGATATGTCATCTGTTTTGTTTCGTGGTAAGCGTAAAAATAATATTTATATCTTATGCATGTTTGTTACCACAAATAATCATTGTTTAATAATTACATCTGATGATACACTTTTATGGCATAAACGTTTTAGACACACTAATTTCAAAAATCTAGCACACTTTTCAAAACACAAATTAGTAAATGGAATGCCAAATATTTCTTTCAAACACAAACATTTTTGTGATGCTTGTCAACAAGGAAAAATGCACAAATCTTCTTTTAAATCAAAGGATGTTATCTCAACAAAGAGACCCTTAGAACTCTTACATTTAGATTTGTTTGGTCCTTCTAGAGTAGCTTCTTTAAATAGAAGTTGATATGCATTTGTCATTGTTGATGATTATTCAAGATATACTTGGGTTATATTCTTACAAAACAAGAATGATGCATTTGAAGAATTTTCAATATTTTGTAAAAAGATACAAAAAATCAAATCCTCTAACATTGTCACTATTCGTAGTGATCATGGAGGAGAATTTGAAAATGAATCGTTTACCAAGTTTTGTAATGAAAATGGCATTACTCACAATTTTTCTTTTCCTCGTGCTCCTCCTCAAAATGGAGTAGTTGAAAGGAAAAATAGAACCTTACAAGAATGTGCAAGAACAATGCTTTGTGATAGTAATTTACCGAAATATTTTTGGGCTGAAGCTGTCGCAACTGCATGTTACATTATGAATAAAATTCTCATAAGGCCATTGCTTAATAAAACTTGTTTTGAATTATTCTTTGATCGCATTCCGCGTGTATCATATTTTAAAGTGTTTGGATGTAAATGTTTTATTCTTAATACTAAAGATGCACTTGATAAATTTGATTCGAAATCTGATGAAGGTATTTTTGTTGGATACTCAACATGTAGCAAAGCCTACAGAGTATATAACAAAAGAACTTCAACAGTTGAAGAATCACTACATGTCACATTTGATGAGAATCCCTCATCTAAGTCTCCCATGTTTGATGAAGAAGAAAATATATTACCTTTATCTAATTCATTAGATAATATCAAACTTGATGAAATTGATGCTACTAATCATTCTGTTGAGTCTATTTCAGATAATACAGATCTTCCCAAGGCTTTTGCACAAGTTCCAAATCATCCATCAGAATTAATCATTGGAGATATCACAGATGGAGTTAGAACTCGTCGTCAAATTGAACAAATGACGCATTATGCTTTCCTTTCATCCATTGAACCAAAGAACATCAAAGATGCAAGTGAAGACAGTTCATGGATTATCGCTATGCAGGAAGAACTCAATCAATTTCAACGAAATGATGTTTGGGAATTAGTTCCCAGACCTACAGATCATTCAATTATTGGTACCAAGTGGGTATTCAAAAATAAATTGGATGAATCTGGTCAGGTAATTAGAAACAAGGCACGATTGGTTGTACAAGGTTATAATCAAGAAGAAGGTATTGATTATGATGAAACCTATGCACCAGTTGCTCGTCTTGAGTCCATTCGCATGTTATTATCATTTGCAAGTTTTAAAGATTTTAAATTATTTCAAATGGATGTCAAAAGTGCTTTTTTAAATGGATTTCTTAAGGAGGAAGTTTATGTTAAACAACCTCCTGGTTTTCATCATGAAAATTTTGAAAATCATGTTTTCAAATTAAAGAAAGCTCTTTATGGTCTCAAACAAGCACCTCGTGCTTGGTATGAAAGACTTAAAAGCTATCTTTTAAATTCTGGTTATAATATTGGTAAAATAGATTCCACTCTTTTTATTAAAAATATTAAATCTGACATAATCATTATTCAAATATACGTTGATGATATTATTTTTGGTTCTACTAATGAATCTCTTTGTTAAGATTTTTCTAAGATTATGCAGAAAGAATTTGAGATGAGTCACATGGGTGAACTCAATTACTTCCTCGGTCTTCAAATTAAACAATTGAAGGAAGGAATCTTCATTCACCAAAGCAAGTACTCTAAAGAACTCATCAAGCGTTTTGGTTTAGAAAGTTCTGCGGAAAAACGTACTCCAATGAGTACATCTACATCTCTCGACAAAGACTTAAATGGTAAGAGTGTTGATCAATGTCTTTACAGAGGTATGATTGGCTCTCTACTCTATTTAACTGCTAGTAGACCAGACATTATGTTTTCAGTATGTTTATGTGCATGTTTTCAGGCAGACCCTAAAGTTTCACACTTAACTGCCGTAAAAAGGAGTATTAGATATGTTAAGCACACTTCTGATTTTGGTTTATTTTATCCCAAGTCAAGCACATTTGATTTATTATCCTATAGTGATGCAGACTTTGCTGGCTGCAAATCAGATCGTAAAAGTACCAGTGGTACTTGCCACTTTTTAGGTCGTGCTTTAGTTTCTTGGTTTAGCAAAAAACAAAACTCTGTTTCATTATCTACAACCGAGGCAGAATATATTGCCGCCGGTTTAGCCTGTGCTCAAATCTTATGGATGAAACAAACTATATCTGACTATGGTATTGATTGCTCTACTTGTCCTATTATGTGTGATAATACTAGTGCTATTAATCTTTCTAAAAATCATGTGCATCATTCTCGTACAAAACATATTGATGTTCGTCATCATTTTCTAGATGATCATGTTCAGAAAGGAGATATAGTTCTTAAATTTATAGCTACTGAACATCAGATAGCAGATATTTTAACCAAACCATTGAAAGAAGATACTTTTATTAAGCTTCATAGGAATTTAGGGATTATTAGTGAATCGAACTTATGACACTTTCTTACTTTTATTTTTTAGAATTTTTCTCAAATTTTTTCAGATTTTTCTGGCTATTTTTAAAATTGGTCGACCAATTCACCTATATTGGTCGCCAATTTTCGAATTTTTTATTATTTTTAATTTTTCGGTAACTACTTCGTCTTCCCGCTTATTCTCGTTATCCGTTCCCTCCATTTTTAGTTTTAGAAACTGAACCCATCCATTCGTTTTCAAATTTTGGTGGGATTCGTTCTCTACCGATTGGAATTTGTCAGTTCCAACAACTTCCCATAACTATTTTTCCCCTTATTTAATTCTTTCCTAGGGAGTCTCAATCTTCCAAAAATATCTCTGACTACTTTCTTTTCCCAACGCAACCCTTCATTTTCCCCAAAGAAACCCGCCGGTCTCTCCCGATTCCTCATCATCCTCCCCTCAAATCCCCGGCTTCCACCTTCACAATCCGCCGGCGCCTCCTTCCATCCACTCACCTGTGGCCGATCCTCCGCATGTTCCCTTCAATCGAACCTCCGGTGCTCTCCTCGGCCGCCCGATCTTCCCAATCGCCGGATCCGACCCCGTCTTCGCCGGCGACCACCTTCAATCGACGGCTCCTCGCCTCTCGTTCGATTCCCCTTCGCCTTCCTTCACCGATTCCCTCGGATCCCGATGGCTCAGCCCCCTACGAATTTCATTGCAACCCCGGCACCGGCCTACTTCCGTTCTCCGGCGGCTTCTCAGCATTTCCGCCTCCTGGAGCGCCTTCCATTCCACCCTGAGCGTCACGTCGATTTCAATGACCACGGCTTCTCTCGGATCTTGGCCCCACTGCATTCCGCCTGTTACGACCTAAAGATCGTAGGAGTCCGACTCCCGCCCGGATCCGTTAACATACCCCATTAACTCTCCCCTTCACGAAAGGGCCGCCTCCCCCCATCCGTCCGAAGCACACAACCGCCGTTGCACGGCCCGCCCGGGGCAGGGCGCTTAGGGAGCGCCCGGACAGTACCGCCGGATGTGCTGACATAGGCATGTGCGTGTCCTTCCGTGCCAGCGACCCACAACCCACGACCGAAAAGAGGGCGCGGCCGGGCCGGACAACCACCGAGCCAGTCGACCCGGCCGGCCTCCATGAACCGTGACGCCAGGGATGGCCTAGCCTGACCTTTAGTTCGTCACCAAAGACAAACAACCCAGGATAAGGACACGACTGACACATACGCCACCCGACCGTCTGACAAAGCACCCCCTGGCGGTTGAGCCGACTGACAGTTAATGCTTTCGGCCCTGACATCCCAACAAAAGCACCCCCTGGCCGTCGCGCCGTCTGACAAAAGCAGGTCAGGCACTCCTGTTCCTGACGTCCATATCCGAAGCTTCCGCTGACAACCGAGCCAGCTCAGCACGTCTAGTCAGCATGCCAGGTCAGCCCCGCCTAGTCATCTCCCGTCAGGTATAAATACCCCCTCTCCTCTTACGGTGGGGAGGTTGGCAATTTCTCTCTCAATCTATCATTCACACACGAGAGCAAAGGTCGTCCATATATTTGCTCTCCCACCTATAGCTCGCCACGTACGGTCGACACACCGTTAGTCTGACCGGCGTGCCTAGCTCCCGTTTCAAGTCATATTACTGACTTAGGCATCGGAGGGGCTAAGGGTTGGACCCCAACCCCGCCCTTCTGACGAGTTGCTCGTGCTGCAAGAAAGCTCGCCCCTTGGTCGACATCAACTTCAGCCTCCTGCCATCCAATCTTCCACCGCCGCATCCGGTGAGATTCGACTCCGTGGCCACCCCCAGCGGCAAGTCCAACCTCTTCACCCCACTAATCACTTGTTAAACAGCCCACCTAAATCCTCTTCTCAACATAACCACTGTGCCCTTGGTTCTCCACAATACAAATTCATTGTACGCGAGTTCCACCTCGTAACAATTGGCGCCATCTGTGGGAACGAAGGGTCACACCCATGTTAGACTCCATGCCGATCTCTCGGAACCCTGACCACGGCAAGGATCCCGTGGGTCAGGAGCCGCTCTCTCTACTAATCACCCCGACGCCCGACCCCCTTCTGGGGATGGGCACCGAGACTGACCATACTTCGGCCCACACCGTCCTGAAGAGCTTCGAGGCCGTCACCCAGGCCAGGGGAGGCTATCCGGTGGCGGTGGCAGAGCCTCAGCCCGGCCCCTCGGAGCCCCAGAACGTGAGGCGGAATCTCCATCCTCAGTTCGAGGAGGAGGGGGAGAACAGGGGGCTCGCCGAAGAAGTCGCGGCCCAGCAGAGGCTCCTGGAAGAGGAGATGGAAGTTGCGCGGTGGTGGAGGCGCCTGGGGAGGCGACCGCCGTGCAAAGGCGTTTGGATGAAGCAGCCGAGACCGCCCGAAGGGCCTAACAGGACGAAGAGGCCGCCCGCCACCAGCTCCGCCTCGTCATCGCGGAGCGCGAGAGGCTGCGGAGGGAGAACGAGAGCAACCGAGAAATCCTGGAGGTGACGGCGACGGGTCGGCGTCTCGGGGACGGGCGGGGCCCGTTGTTGGCCAGGTCCCCACCAGGAGGAGGCAGCCCGCATCGCCTGCACCATCCCTTCGATCGCCTGCGGTCGAGCGCGAAAGGCGGCGGTGGGCTCCGTCCTCGTCCCCGCGGGGGACTGAGAGCTTATCGGGTCGGAACCGCTTAAAACCCGCGGGATCGCACCCCGCTGCGAAGCTACCTTACGTATCGCAGCAGCGGAGAAGATTATGGCCGTTGGATCCCGATTCGACGGTCTCGGTGATGCCACGCAGCCCGCTCCAGTTTCGTTTGGGCGTAGATCTGGCCGTTGGATCTCAATCCAACGGCCAGTATTAATCCCGCTCGATAATTCCCCATTGCCGTCGGATTGAGCGGGAACCGCCGAGATCTCGCCACGTGTCAGCCTATGATTGGACGGCGACCGTATTTCGCGTATTTGGAGCGTATTTCTGTATTTAAATGGTATTCTGCATTCAAAAATACACAGTAATTAGCACAGATCTCAGAAAAATACAAATAAATAGTCGTTGGAATCGTGAGATCAAGACGGTGCTAGGAAAAATATAAAAAGGCAGAAATACGCAATAAAATTCGTGTTTTGTGCACAAATAGAGTAATTTCTCTAATAAATGATGATGAGAAAAATACAAATGCATTAGAGAACAATTAAGCATCATGTAGGCACAAAATAGGGCTAATTAGGGGGGTTAAATACGTAATATTCACTCCGAATCACACCCCCCAACTAGCGATTTGCTAGTCCCTAGCAAAAAGAACGATGAATACGGATGATCAATAAAAATTAATTCTATCAACCGCTTATGGCATGGCTCAACAATACGCTTTCCACCATGATCTTGACTATCACTATACACATCCATGACCAAGATCAATCACATGATGTTTTCTCTAATTTAGTATGAATAAATAACATACAAGCATCGTTTTGCGCAAGCGAAAGTATAACACGTCGTTTTTCTCTAGTTTTCTTGTTTCCAAGGAATTGGCCTATCAAAATAATCATTCAAGACATGGGTATTGAAGTTGCTTAGTATTTTCACCATTTCTTTTCTTTTATTCGTTCCGCGTAACGCGCATCAAGCAACATTCGCAGAAAAATGTATAACTTGGATCGCTCCATCAAATGAGTGAGTTTCCGGTCAATGGCTCCCAAATCAGACGATAATAGGGCATTAGGCCAAAATGGACCCCTCGGACTGTACTACTCGAGCCAACCAAGTTATTTATTAGTGACAAACTTATTCATTTTCTTCATTCATTTTTCCTTCATTTTTTCTTTTCTCTTCTTCATCTTTTTCTCTTTTTTCTTTGTAAGCAACTCAACACCCATTATTTGAATCAAACATCAATAACCAAGGCCAAATTCCTCTTCAACTTGAAGACTTTTCAAAAAAATCGCGTATACTCAAGCTTTTTCATCACATTAGCATGCATGAAATAAATTCAAACTATTTCGAGATATTAATCATGGCAATTGAAAATTTTTCATGAATAGCATATTAACGGTAATTCATGGAGGAAAAAAAAATTAATTCAAGCCATAAACAATTTTTAGAACTCAGTTAATGCATAATCATCCGCATTTGAGGAATATGAAGGAGTTTAAAATGGTGAGATTGGTGGGTCATTCTTTCCTTATGCCATGTGATCGCTCCGGGATGTGACCCAAAGAACGGTTGTAGTTTTACCGCAAGTGCACGGTGTAGCAGCGAGCGGGATATCGAACACAGGGAGGACGAGTGACCGTGCTTGTTCCAATCAACCTGGCTATTTAAGAGAGAAATTTGCCTTTGGCGATCCTGTCACAATCGTCAGACAAAAATGCGGAAATATCAAATCAAATAAAGAACGTCTAGGGAATGGGGAATCCCCGCTACTCACCGTATCTCATAAATGTGGTTCGTCGGTTTCAAAATTGCTAGATTGAGATTTTGGATGAACTAGTTGCAACTGAATGTAGAACCAAGCTCACGCTCTCGCGCTGTTGCCGGTCTATAGCTATCCTAGGTTTGGGTCCAATCTCTTGCAAACCCTAGCCTAGGAAAGCTAGCATTAGGATCAACATCATCGTCCAATCGCGCACCGAGCCCAATCTCTTGCAAACTCGGTCCACGACCTAGATTGGGATAGTTCCTACCCGTCCAATCTCTTGCAAACGAGTATCGGCATGGAATTGCAACCGGAAATTCTAGTATCGGTCCAATCTCTTGCAAACCGATACTTCGAAAATCCGATTCCAACCCAATTCGGATTTCTAGGGTTTCCTATTAAATTGGGATCCAATCTCTTGCAAATCCCAATTGATATGAATACCTAGCCATCCGTAGTAAATTGATCCCAATCTAATCCCTAATAACAATTCTAGCAAGATTTCTACTAATTCATCACAAATATGAAGATGGGCTTGTAGGGTTCATCCCCACGCCCCAAGACGTGGAGACTACTCACAAATCATAGCGAGATCACAAAAATAATCGTTGAAATAGGCAATGGAATTCATCACAATATTGAGATAAGCAATAAAAATAGAATTTTTAAGGAAAAGAGATGCAAACCAATGGAGTTCTTCAATTGAATCCAACAAAATTCCAATCTATCTCCTTTCCAATCACAAGAATAAAGCTAAAAAACTAATCTAAAAAGCTGCAAAAAATCTAAGAGAGAGCCTCTCAAACTAGGGTAAAAACAGGGTTTAAATAGCCCTCAAAATCGTCCAAAAATCGTGACCAAAATACCCCTGCACAGCCTGTTTTCCGCAGTTTTCGCTACAGGCAGCGCATCGCACTCGGTCGAGTGACAAAAGTCGCTCGGCCGAGTGAGAAACCCTGTAATTTTCCAGTAAGTCGGGGCCTTCAGGGGTCTCTACTTCGGGGGCGGCTCGGCCGAGTGAGTTGTCGTCACTCGGCCGATGACTTCATAGTACTCGGGCGGACAGGATTTACCACTCGGCCGAGTGGGTCTTCTGAAGTTCAGGCAGCCGAAAAACAGAAACTTGGATGTTTTGGAAGGGCTTCGTCTGGGCGCCACTCGGGCGGACGTGATGTCGTCACTCGGCCGATGTGGTCTTCGGTGCTCGGCCGAGTGCACATGTAAATTGTGTATGTTCTGGTCGGCCGAGCAGTGTCTCGCTGGTCGGCCGAGTGGCTCCTCCACTCGGCCGAGTGGGACACAAAAAATGCCCAATCTGCTTGTTTTGGCCTCCTCGTCGCTCCTGCGACGTCCGTTCTTCTTCCGCTCCTCTCCAGTAGCAAAATACCCCTCGGGGAGGTCGTTGGTGACCGTCTAGAGTAAGCGCATCTCGAGATCACTCCAAATCGTGCCAAATCACCTGAAATGCGACAAAAACAACAAATCGTGAAAAGCATCGCAATATCGTCGATATATCGTGAAAAACATGATTTGGGCGATCTAAATGGCATGCAAACATGCGGGAAAAAGGGTGTAAAATAAGGAGTGATCACCGTGCTTTTCAAAAAAAATCCTAAGGTCTCATACACACCCCCCAACTAAAGATGGACATTGTCCTCAATGTCGAAAGGGGTACGAGTTTATTCAAGCAAGCATCCTAGAAAGCATATAAAATCTACACTACTGGAAAGAACACACCGTGATCAAATGGCGGATCCTGAATCTTTAATGGTGGAGGAAGTTGTTCAATTT
Source organism: Scilla litardierei (assembly GCA_030789695.1). Taxonomy (NCBI): domain Eukaryota; kingdom Viridiplantae; phylum Streptophyta; class Magnoliopsida; order Asparagales; family Asparagaceae; genus Scilla; species Scilla litardierei. Next base: position 73,845,799 of record CM061142.1, read on the forward strand.
TTTCCTTGCGCTCCTCGGCGATTGATCTTCCTCCTTTAGCTAAATTGGACTCCAGCAACGTAACTCCCAGTATCTCTATAATCTGGTAACCTGTATCCTGCAAGAGATGAGTCACGTCAATCCAATTTATTTTAAAATTCTTCGCCATAAACATATTCCAAATACAGTCATCAAAATAGGTGAAGTAAAATAGAGCATGGTGATGACAACTCCCTGAAAAATGTGCACTACGCTCGGTATGATGCTCAGTCAATGTGGAGAGGGGTAAATGATTTTGGGAAAAAACTGGGGAAGGGAATGGTTCGGGCTCCATAGCGATATTATTTAAACCAATGTCCCTAGTCGTCTCCTCCTCCTGTTCATCCAAAATTGCTCGCTCATCCTCTACTTTGCACACACTTCCTGCCATGTCAATGCTTTCATTCGTGACTTCATCGTGACATGGCTCGCTCGATGTACCTGCAATAGAAGATGAAATCAGATTAGATTTTGGAAATTGAATTTCAAACGAATTTTTTTCCTCTACGCAAGTGGAAATCAGCTTAAGGTTTTCAATATATTGCTGAATCTGCCGACTCCGAGCGAGGAAGTTTTCTTGGAATTGATGGGATGTGGCCTCCTGTGTCTGAATGAGCAATCGAACTTCCTCTTTCAAGTGGTGCAAAGGTACGTCTACGCTTTGCTCTCCTTGATCAAGGCTTGAAGGTCCCGTTGAATCGCACTCTGAAGTCTCTTTCATGATTTCTTCGTCCTCTTGCAAAGACTCCTTATAATTCCACGCCTCTGTCGGCGTCATGACTCCCAAGAATTCCTGCAGCTGTGGTCGTAGTCCACCTAGGAAGGACTCCATAAGCTCTTTCTTCGTAAACCCATGCTGCGGATAGCTCGAAATTATGTCTGTGAATCTCCTCCAGGCCTGAAAGAAAGTTTCACAATCATTCTGATTGAAACCAACGATCTTGAGCTTCTCCATCCTATGTTTGTGTGCCTTATAATATTCTGCATCATACAAATTGTTCGTGCAATAGAATTTCATGTATTCCATATACTCCATTTTTAAAAAGAAAACAAAAAACAAAATAAAAAAATCCTAGACTATAAGATGGAAGGATCTCACCGAATGTTCCTCCAAACGAACTGAAATCGTAGCTTACAAGTACCGTTATCCCCGGCAACGGCGCCAAAAAACTTGCCTCGTCTCAAATGATGTGAGAACTACTCCCAAGCGCAGGAGATCGTGCAAGTAATATCCTGGTGAGTCCAGGTATTGAATCCGCGGGAAAACTGACCTGCAAAACTACGATCGTCAATCTGAAAAGAGTAATAATACGATGTTAGCCAAATACATCGTTATAATAGCCAAAATAAGAAGAAATACACCAAATACGGGGTATAAGTTCAAGAATTTATCACCAAATCTCCACTTTAGAACACAAAATCCTTTAGAATAGGAAGAATAGCCTCTGGAATTTTTCAGAATTTTCCCCTGGAGAAATACGCACAGTAGCCGCTCCAAAAGTCCCAAAATACGCCAGAATACCCCCAAAACCCTATAAATACGCTTTTATAATAGCATTGCGGGTTTTGAGAGCTTATCGGGTCGAAACCCGCACCCGAACAGCTTAAAACCCGATCCGCGAAGCCGCCGCTATTCTCCGCCGTTCGATCTGGGCGGGATCGCACCCTGCTGCGCCACGTGTGCATCAATTCCCGCGCTCCGCCCGCTTCGCTATCAACCGTTCGAATCCGATTCGGGATGAGCATCGACCGTTCGATCGAGAGATCGAACGGTCGAGATCTCGCCCGCTCGTGGATTTGATTTCAATGTGGCTTCGCTATCAACCGTTCGATGCGGCGGCAACTGAATGGATGCGCGCCACGTGGATTCAATATCGCGCTCGTCGGCAGCGTCCGATTTCTCGTGCGGGCCGTTGGATCAAGATCCAACGGCCGCGAAGCTAGCTTACGTATCGCAGCAGCGGAGAAGATTATGGCCGTTGGATCCCGATTCGACGGTCTCGATGATGCCACGCAGCCCGCTCCAGTTTCGTTTGGGCGTAGATCTGGCCGTTGGATCTCAATCCAACGGCCAGTATTAATCCCGCTCGATAATTCCCCGTTACCGTCGGATTGAGCGGGAACCGCCCAGATCTCGCCACGTGTCAGCCTATAATTGGACGGCGACTGTATTTCACGTATTTGGAGCGTATTTCTGTATTTAAATGATATTCTGCATTCAAAAATACACAGTAATTAGCACAGATCTCAGAAAAATACAAATAAATAGTCGTTGGAATCGTGAGATCAAGACGGTGCTAGGAAAAATATAAAAAGGCAGAAATACGCAATAAAATTCGTGTTTTGTGCACAAATAGAGTAATTTCTCTAATAAATGATGATGAGAAAAATACGAATGCATTAGAGAACAATTAAGCATCATGTAGGCACAAAATAGGGCTAATTAGGGGGGTTAAATACGTAATATTCACTCCGAATCAGGGACCGGGGTGGGCGAACCCTCAGCGCCCTCCCAGATGGACGTGGGCGAATTATGGACCATCCACGTCGACGGCTCCGCGACGGGATCCGGGACAGGGGCGGGTATCGTCATTCAGACCCCTGACGGATGCTCGTTGGAATACGCCCTACGCTTCGACTTCCCGGCAACTAACAATGTCGCGGAGTACGAGGCCGCGATTAACGGGTTGAAACTCGCTAGGGCAGTGGGGGCGACGAACGTGTTGCTCCTAAGTGACTCACGGCTCGTCATCCAACAGATCCTAGGGAGCTTCGAGGCCCGAGAAGAGACAATGAAGCGGTACCTTAGGTGCATCCAGATCGAACTCCGCAAGTTCAAGAGAGCGGATGTCCGGCACCTGCCCCGCTCCAACAACCTCCGGGCGGACGCCCTTTCTAAGCTGACTTCCTCCTCGGCGGCCGAGATCGGGAAGGCCATCTACGTCGAAAGCCTATTGACGCCAACCATTGACGAAGGAGAACTGATGTGTACGGGCACGGCGACGTCATGGATGACCCCCATTATGAAGTACTTGGAGACGGGGGAACTACCCGAGGAGCGAATGCTGGCTAAACAGGTGGAGAGGCAGGCCATGTCATTTGTACTCCTCGACAGAGTGATGTACCGCTGCCGCCGCGCCAATTTCGACGTCCTGCCCTATCTGAAATGCTAGGGCCCGGAGCAGGCTGAGCAAGTCATCCGCGAGGTACACGAAGGCTTCTGCAGAAACCACCACGGCGGGCGCACCATCGCCCACAAGATAATGCGCCAGGGATACTATTGGCCGACAATGATCCGGGACTCGGTACAGTACGTCAAAAGGTGCGAGGCGTGCCAGAAATTCGGCCGACGGACGACTGCACCTCCGGCCAACCTGATGCCCATCGTGAGCCCGATCCCCTTCGCCAAATAGGGACTCGACATCCTTGGGCCTTTCCCAAAGGCCTCCGGAGGAAGGAAATACCTAGTCGTCGTCATGGACTACTTCACAAAGTGGGTGGAAGCGGAGCCGCTAGCGTTTATCGCGTGGACGGACATGAAGGGCTTTATCTGGCAATCCGTTATATACCGCTTCGGGATTCCCCGCTCAATAGTCACGGACAACGGAAAGCAGTTTGATTGCGAAGGCTTCCGCGACTTCTGCTCGGGCTCGGGGATCAAACTCCAGTTCGCGTCAGTCGCCCACCCACAGTGCAACGGAATGGCGGAGGCCGCAAATAAATGCATCTTGAACCCGATGAAGAAAAAGGTGGACGTCGCCCTGGGGGCATGGGTCGACGAGCTGCCGGGAATCCTATGGTCCTATCGCACCACCCACAAGGCCTCGACCGGAGAGAGCCCATTCATGCTAGCATACGGATCGGAGGCAGTCGTTCCCGTGGAGATTGGAGAAGAAACACTCCGACTAAAGCTCTTCGACGAAGAGATCAATGGGGAGGGACTCGGCCTCAGTCTTGAATTGATAGACGAGGTAAGAGACCGGGCCCTGACGAGCCTCGTCAAACACAGCCAGAGGATGGCGCGGTACTACGACTCTCGGGTGAAGCTGCAGACTTTCAAGATCGGTGACCTGGTCCTCAGAGACGCCACCTTCCGCCCCGAGACCGCCCAGCGGGGAAAGCTGGCCGCCAAATGGGAAGGGCCCTACACGGTCGTCGACATTGTCGGACCAGCCACGTACATCTTGGCAACCCCCAAAGGGAACGAACTGGCCCACCCTTGGAACGTAAAGCATCTGCTAAAATTCTACCAATAGTTGTGAGTCTTTCTTTTTTTTTACATACATGCGATATACACATCTACCCATTTTCCCTAACATTGGTGTTCCTACATAAGTTTTTGCAGCGCCAAACCTTCGAACCTCTGGGCAGGGCCAACCCTAGCCACCCAAACCAGAGAAGGGCACGGGCCGGGCTACGCGCCTGCTCCCCCCCCCCCCTCAAGACCTCTGGGGCAGGGCCAACCCTAGCCACCCAAACCAGAGAAGGGCACGGGCCGGGCTACGCGCCCGCTCCCCCCCTCAAGACCTCTGGGGCAGGGCCAACCCTAGCCACCCAAACCAGAGAAGGGCACGGGCCGGGCTACGCGCCCGCTCCCCCCCTCAAGACCTCTGGGGCAAGGCCAACCCTAGCCACCCAAACCAGAGAAGGGCACGGGCCGGGCTACGCGCCCGCTCCCCCCCTCAAGACCTCTGGGGCAGGGCCAACCCTAGCCACCCAAACCAGAGAAGGGCACGGGCCGGGCTACGCGCCCGCTCCCCCCCTCAAGACCTCTGGGGCAGGGCCAACCCTAGCCACCCAAACCAGAGAAGGGCACGGGCCGGGCTACGCGCCCGCTCCCCCCCTCAAGACCTCTGGGGCAGGGCCAACCCTAGCCACCCAAACCAGAGAAGGGCACGGGCTGGGCTACGCGCCCACTCCCCCCCTCAAGACCTCTGGGGCAGGGCCAACCCTAGCCACCCAAACCAGAGAAGGGCACGGGCCGGGCTACGCGCCCGCTCCCCCCCTCAAGACCTCTGGGGCAGGGCCAACCCTAGCCACCCAAACCAGAGAAGGGCATGGACCAGGCTACGCGCCCACTCAACCCCTCAAGACCTCTGGGGTAGGGCCAACCCTAGCCACCCAAACCAGAGAAGGGCACGGGCCGGGCTACGCGCCCGCTCCCCCCCTCAAGACCTCTGGGGCAGGGCCAACCCTAGCCACCCAAACCAAAGAAGGGCACGGGCCGGGCTACGCGCCCGCTCCCCCCCCCCTCAAGACCTCTGGGGCAGGGCCAACCCTAGCCACCCAAACCAGAGAAGGGCACGGGCTGGGCTACGCGCCCGCTCCCCCCTCAAGACCTCTGGGGCAGGGCCAACCCTAGCCACCCAAACCAGAGAAGGGCACGGGCCGGGCTACGCGCCCGCTCCCCCCCCCCCCCCCTCAAGACCTCTGGGGCAGGGCCAACCCTATCCACCCAAACCAGAGAAGGGCACGGGCCGGGCTAGCGCCCGCTCGCCCCCTCAAGACCTCTGGACCAGGGCCAACCCTAGCCACCCAAACCAGAGAAGGGCACGGGCCGGGCTACGCGCCCGCTCCCCCCCTCAAGACCTCTTGGGCAGGGCCAACCCTAGCCACCCAAACCGGAGAAGGGCACGGGCCGGGCTACGCGCCCGCTCCCCCCCCCCCCCCCCTCAAGACCTCTGGGGCATGGCCAACCCTAGCCACCCAAACCAGTGAAGTGCACGGGCCGGGCTACGCGCCCGCTCCCCCCCTCAAGACCTCTGGGGCAGGGCCAACCCTAGCCACCCAAACCAGAGAAGGGCACGGGCCGGGCTACGCACCCGCTCGCTCCCCCCCCCCTCAAGACCTCTGGGGCAGGGCCAACCCTAGCCACCCAAACCAGAGAAGGGCACGGGCCGGGCTACGCGTCAGCTCCCCCCCTCAAGACCTCTGGACCAGGGCCAACCCTAGCCACCCAAACCGGAGAGGGCTACACGCCTATGACCCTCGAAAAATCGAAAGAGGACAAGGGCACATAAACCGGGACGAAATGGCGTCAGTCCCTGAGTAGGCGGCCCCGATGTGACTCGACGAAACGAAAGGATGCTCGAGAAATACGCCACCATTAATGGTACACTCCAAAAGAGGATCCGAAAGAGCCACCTTGCAAAAGCGGTTTCCCACGGGCGTGAATTCGAGGAGCCCATTAATAAGGCCAACTCAGTGCAATAAATATGGGGGAAACCGTCAGCGAGATCTCCCTATAAAGACGCCACCCACCCTTCCAAAAGAAAAAAGAACAAGGAATCGGAAGACATGAGAAATCGGCACTTATCCCCCCCACCCGCTGGGAAACGGGCCGAGATACAACGCCCTAACAAAAGAGAAGTCACCGGCCATCAGTGGTTCCCACCGCCCAGGGCGGCGGTTCCCGCATCTCCACCACCTCCGACAGGATATTCCTCTTACAAACGGATCGCCAACAGGATATTCCGCTTACACAAGGGAAATCCGCCTTTCACGCCTCCGTCCGCCCTAAACAAGGACGAGTCGGAGAAGGGTTGGCATCCGACCCCCGCCGGCAGGACAAGCGAGAGCCCCCAGGGCTTGCAGGCCAGTACCTCCTCGCCGTCGACCTCCGGACGGGGACCTCGGAAAGGCTGCATCCCCGACGAGCCCAAAAGGCAAGTCATGGCGTGTCATCCCGCCCCAGCACAATCGGGACCCGAACCCCGCCCTCAAACCCAAACCGCGAGGCCTAGAGGGGAGGCGGCCCGATTTTCAAGACCCCACCCCGCTCTCAAACCCAAACCGCGAGGCGTGGATGGAGATGACAAAGCAATGGAGAGGGCGCGGCCCGATCATCAAGACCCCCCAGGACAAAAGCCACAGAAAGACGGCTTCCCTGGTGATCCCCTCCGATGCCCAAGTCTACCGGACCGAGGAGACCTTGCAACACTTCAGCACAGAAGGCGGTCGCTCACCTCTGCACCAAGAACAACTCGAGTTAAAAAGGCCCACTCGGCACAAGGTGACCCCTAGACCCGGAGGTCGTTAACCGCGGGCGAGGACAGCTCTATAGCCCATCCTAGGGCCGGATCTTACCCCACAACGGGCGATAATCTAAGTACTCGTGTACAAGCCATAGATCAGTTCTTGTAAATTTAAATGAAAACTTTCATCCTTGTCAGATACGCTTTGATTTCCTGAGAGTACCATAGCGTGGAGCGATCCCCCCGCCAAGTGCCGGGCGAGCTCACCACCCCTCGCGGCGGGGAAAGTAGGAACGACGCAACGCCCTCCCCAGATTAGCTTAGGGCGCCCAGAAAGTTTACACCTGCAGCTCAAACCCCTCGATCCTACGCTTCGAACTAAGACCCCTCGCCAACCGAAGTCAACAACAACTTTCGGTCAAAGGGGAAAGAGGTGAACGGAGGCCCGCCCTGCGTGACATTTTCCGCCCGAGATCAAATCGTGATAGGGTGGCATGTCTCATCCCGAACCACTTCGGAGATTCCCCGCCCCGCCCAAAGATAACACAAACCATCAACATCCCCTTCCCCCAGACCTCGCGATCTCGGACAAGGGAATGTTGGGGGCATAATTAGTAATTGTGTAACTCATGCAAGAAGCCAAAATAGGCAACCCCAGCGGTAAAACACGGCAAAGACCGACGTTCCCGTAACGCCTCGGCTCAGACCGCACAGCGACCAACTACCCAGGGCCGGCCCCCCAAACCACATCAGGATTCCCCCAGATTAGACCCAACATCCTCAAAAACTCAGCCTGGGGGACAAGGACCAGGACACGTGACCCGGGACAGACCGGTCGCCTAGTCCAGACAAGGCAGCGGCCCAGTCTCGTCAAGGCAGCGCCACGATGTGACTTGACCAGGACACGTGACCCGGGACGGACCGGTCGCAAGCCAGAAACCGCGAAATATGCGCCTAGTCCAGACAAGGCAGCGGCCCAGTCTCGTCAAGGCAGCGCCACGATGCGACTTGACATAACGAAAGGACGCTTGGACAACACGCCATCAGCAGCAACACACCCCCCGAGAGGCCAGAGCAGACAACCCGTGTCGGGTACCGCCAGGAAAAGCGATTCCCAAAGCGCGTGATTCAGCGGAGCCCATTAATGGCACTAGTCCCTCACATTATCCAGGGAAACCCCTTCCGCAGAATCCCGCTATAAGTACCCCCCTTCAGAAGTCAGGGGAGAGGGGGAGAGAGACAAAGGGGATTCGTATCCCCTCACACCGGGTATGAAACGGCCCCGAGCGCCCCCACCGAGCTACGAAGAAGGCCAATGACCACCGACGGGCCCCACTTCCCCGACGGTGACCGCCATAGTCCCACGACCCCTGACAGGATATTCCCCTTACACATGGGAGGCCCCGCCCGCCAGCCTTCCTCCTGCTCGTTACTGGGGCAAACGGCAGGTCCAGAAGACTTGTCGCTGGCCGCAACACCCCAATTAACACCCAGCCGACGGCGATCCCTACAGGGTGTGAGGGCGGAAACCCCCAACGGCTCCCCCAGCGACGCCACCACCGCCACCTCGTCCTCCGCCTCCCCCGGGGTTCCCCCTCGGTGCGCGGGATCCCTGGCGAGGCTGGGCAACCCTCCAGCACGGCGACGGCGAGGCAGGACGCGAGGAAGTGAGGAAAGGGAAAGGAAGAGAGTCCCCTAGACAAACGAGGGTCAACCCCCCCAGAAGGGCGGACCACCATGGGGTGGCATCCCTGACTAAACCGAACATTGATTCCCGGCACGTCAGCACGTCCCCGGACAATGAGGCAGTAGGAATTCAGCGGTCGGTATAAAGGAAGACCACCCCGCCGCAGGGCTCTGCTCACCCCGATGTAGCGGGCGACGAGTGTAATCAACTTCCCGTCCCGACCACTGGTGTGGTCACACCTGCCCTATTGTTGTAAATATCACCTAGATCTCCGGTAAAGGTTGATGAATAATATTCCCCCTTTCAGACCCCTCCCCCTGAGCCCAAGCGCACAACAGCTGGGAGGTCCACCAGGCACAGCCCGGCTGAAGTCCCGCGAAAATTACAAACACGTCCGGTAAACACCTCTCAGTAAAAACCATAACCTTCTCAAAAAGTCGGGCTCCCCCAAAATCCGACCAATAGCGGGACAAGACCTCGCAATAGCGGGAAATACCCCGTGGGAGCAGCATCACCACCCCTGAGCTTGGATCCAAGGCCGAGTCAGGTTAGAAGGTAGTGTTACGCCATCCGAGCCGAGCCGGGCTTCCGCTTCACACTCGAATGCCGGGGGCAATTGTTACGACCTAAAGATCGTAGGAGTCCGACTCCCGCCCGGATCCGCTAACATACCCCCATTAACTCTCCCCTTCACGAAAGGGCCGCCTCCCCCCATCCGGCCGAAGCACACAACCGCCGTTGCACGGCCTACCCATTCGGGTAGGTTCCAATCGGGTATCTGGGTACCCTGTACCCATGCACACCCCTATCATAAATGATATCATAATAGTTATGTCATAGAATCCTTATATCTGATATCATCACAGATTCCTACATAAGGAACATCATGTTTTGACATAGCCAAACGTTATCTTTAATCAGATAATCATAAAGGTTATGACTAAACATGCTGTGAATTATGCAGAGGAAAGTGAATGAACAAGATGGAATTTGTCCATCTCTTATGAGAGAGATATCTAATGGGCCCCTGATAAGTAGGACTGAGAAATGCATGTCCATGCTCAAATGAATGTCATTTGATTTTACCAGTCTACTTAGAAAGCGAGAAATTAAATGTTTGAACAGTATAAGTATGACACTGCCCATGAATTATGTTCAAATAAGATATCGTGTGACAAAAGGATTATGACATGTTCAATTGGTTAGGTTAATATCGAACTAACGATATTCATATTAATTGGGTAGTCATAATGTCTTGCTAGAGACCAATTATGACTTGTGGGCTTCTAATGAGATTAGGCTCATTGCCAATTTAATATGAGCCTATTGGGTCGCACACAAAGAACATAATGGATATGATAGGGTTTTAAACATGATTTCGAATTTGATTTGAAATTCGTAATAAGGCGAAATATCTTAACTGACAGATATTGTATCTTGTTAAGATATTATCCCTAAGATATCATTGCGTAACAAAATGCGTTAAATAGTTAACAGATAATATACGATATTAAGCTAACGATATCTTTTGTAACTGAAATGCATTAAGGGGTTAACATGGGATTCTATATAAGATATAGAAAGAGAAATTTCAGTATTACGTTTTTATCTATCTCCTCCGTTTTTGAGAAAAACAAAGAGCGAGAGGAACCATAGTTGCGGAGAAGGAGCTAGCACCCTCGCAATTTCTGTTCGTGACGTTAGCGTGTGGATACCGATTGAGGGTGGTCATTCGTAGAGCAGCACCTGTAGTCCGACAGATTTAGATCGTCACAAAGGTTAGTAATCTATTCGAATAAATTAAAAACGCATGGATCTTGGTAGGTTTCTATTTTTCGCTGCGTATAAATTAGTTATGCATGATAGAAACCCCAGCAGTGGTATCAGAGATTCTTGCAAATTCAATTGATTTGAATATGCCATGTTTATATGTATGCGATGTCTATAAATTCGCTGACATGATTTTAACCTGTATGTATGTTGATGCATAAACACGATTACATGTTGTTGATTGAAAAAGACAATCTGTTTAATCTGTATGTATGTGATACAAATATAATTGATGTTTAATAATATACATGACATGTAGATGGACACGAAATTAATCACTGTTAATTTAATCAACATGCTTTATGCTTACGCTGTTTTTAATATGATTAACGTGATTATTGTTAATATGATTAACATGTTAATTTATGACTATTGTTTAATATGATTAAAACTACGCAGATCATTGTTTAATATGATTAATATGATTAACTAACACTGATTAATGTGATTGTTTAATATGATTAAACTAACGCTGATTTGATCAGCAGAGTCTGAGTAATGACTGTTTTATATGATTAAAATGATATCGATGCTGATATGATCGGCAGATTCTTCATTCAGAAATTTAAATAGGGGGTTTAAAGGCAGAAAATCATTAATGAGATTACTGATAATTCAAAGCGTCGATGGGCACTGCCCCTTGACCCCCGCCCAGGGGCGCTGCCCCTTCAGAACCCTGTAAGGGGCGCTGCCCCTTAACCTTGCCAGCTAACCGGCTAGCGGGACCGTCGTGTTCGTTGCGCATTATATGTCACGGAAGTTATTAAACAGAATTTATGATACATCATTTTGAATAAAAATTTAATGCCATGATATGTGATAACATGATTTATTTTGATGTATATATGATGTTTTGCATGCTATCACATGTTTCATATATATTATGTTTATCAGTTTTGTATGAGATGTGATGCATGATGATATATGTGTATGAGAGGCCATGTATAGAATGATGCATAATATATTAATATAAATAGACATCATAACTTAATTGTTAAAATTCCATCACAATAATTTTAAGTCGTATGTCACCCATGCTTTGAATACATGTCAAGACTATGATCACCAAAATGTGGGTTCTGCCAAAGCGAAGTACATTGGGTTATCATAGTAAGGCAGGATGGTAATCGTGCTACCCATATATTTAAAAACGGTTAGACTTAATTAGGCTATCAAAATGGTTTTGGGCCTAAGGGCATTAGATGGGATTATAACATGCTGAGACATATGATGTCAAAATCCCATAAAGAATCTAAAAATTATATGAGATACAATTGGTAAAGTGTTACCTACCTAAATAACTTGGTTTTAAGTGTCATGCCAAAGCTGACTTAAAGTTAAGTGAAATATGGATCTTAGCCCACTAAAGTATTGCAATTGTTGTAATTAATATTGAGGGTTATTAATTTTGTGGGAGTTTTATGAAACATTTTAAAATGAAATTGGTACTAATGTTTATTTTGCATATTTGTAGATTAATGGCATCTCATAACACTTCTGCATTATCACTGCGATATTTCCTTAAGAAGGACAAGCTGAAAGAAAATGGCACCAACTTCATTGACTGGTTTAGAAACATGAGAATTGTTCTCAAGCATGAAAGGAAGCTGTATGTCCTAAGTGATCCTCTCCCTGAAGAACCACTTGCTGATGCTTCAAAAGGCTGTAAAGGATACGTATAAGAAACATCTTGATGATTCTGTTGATGTTGGTTGTCTTATGTTATCCACTATATGCCCAGAACTTCAGAAGGATCTGGAACACATGGAGGCTTATGAGCTGAGTGTTCATCTCAAGGAGACTTTCCAACAACATGCAAGGCAAGAAAGGTATGAGACTACCAAAGCTCTGCATGCTTGCAAAATGGCTGAAGGTGCATCAGTGAGCGCTCATGTTTTGAAGATGAAAGGCTACATTGATCATCTTGAAAGGCTTGGATTTCCCCTCAGTTTAGAACTGGCTACAGATTTGATCCTTAATTCATTGACTGATGGTTTTGATCAGCTTGTCATGCAGTACAATATGAATAGCATGGAGAAATATCTTGCTGAGCTGCATTCGATGCTTAAAACTACCAAGCAAAGTATAAAGAAAAAGCCTAGTCATGTAGTTATGGTTAACAAAGGGAAGGGAATGAAACACAAGGGAAAGGCTAAAGCAAGAGTTGCAAGTAAGCATAAAGGAAAGGCTAAAGCAAAAGTTGCTGATAAGCCTGCAAAAGTTCCAAAGGAGAGAGTTTGTTTCCATTGCAATGAACCTGGTCATTGGAAGCGGAATTACAATCTCTATTTGGAAGATCTGAAGAAAAAGAAGAGTAGTGAGACTACATCTTCAGGTATTTTTGTTATTGAAATTAACTTATCTACTTCTACTTCCTTGGTATTAGATACTGGATGTGGATCTCACATTTGTACAAATGTGCAGGGGTTGAAAAGGAGTAGACAACTGAAAAGGGGCGAAGTGGACCTACGAGTTGGAAATGGAGCAAGAGTTGCTGTTTTAGCTGTAGGATCTTATGAATTGTCTTTGCCAAATGGGTTTTTATTAGTGTTGAATAATTGCTACTATGTTCCTACTTTGAGTAGGAATATTATTTCAGTTTCTTGTCTGGATGATGAACAGTTTTATTTTCTTATTAAGAATAAGAGATGCTCCATTTATTATGATGATGTGCTTTATTGTATTGCTGATTCATATGATGGCCTTTACGTCCTAAATCTAGACAACTCCAACAGTGGAGAAATTTATAACATAACTGCTAAGAAATCCAAACCCAATAATATGAATCCCACATATTTATGGCATTGTCGTCTTGGCCATATAAACGAGAAACACATATCTAAGCTCCATCCAGATGGACTTTTAGAGTCATTTGATTTTGAAGCATTTGAAAATTGCGAATCTTGCTTATTAGGAAAAATGACAAAGAATCCTTTCGCTGGATATAGTGAAAGGGCCAATGATTTATTGGGCCTAATACATACTGATGGATGTGGTCCATTAAGCATCCAAGCTAGGGGAGGATTTCAGTACTTCATTACATTCACTGATGATTTCAGTAGATATGGCTATATCTATTTAATGAAGCATAAACATGAATCATTTGAAATGTTTAGAACTTTTCAAAATGAAGTACAAAATCAACTTGGCAAAACTATTAAGGCACTTCGATCTGATTGGGGTGGTGAATACTTGAGCCAAGAATTTGATGACCATCTCAAGGGTTGTGGAATTGTTTTACAATTAACTCCACCAGGAACACCACAGTGGAATGGTGTATCTGAAAGGAGTAGGGGTGTGCGGGTCCGGGTACCCTGTTTTTTTGATGTTACCCAGACCCTACCCGGTAAGGGACCGGTTCCTAAAATTTGGACCCGGAACCTACCCAGTTGGACCCTATACCCGGACCCTACCCGGACCCTATGGTTTCGGGTAGGTTCCGGATACCCTGTAAAAAAATCTAGTTTGTGATGCATTACGAACAATGATTTCCAAATGATCTGTGCATGACAATTACCTCAAATACACATGACTAAAGACCAATTTGGAAGCAAAATATTGTCTCTAGTCTCTTTCTTAAGTGATAAAGGTATACTGATCAGTCATTTCTACTAGATAAAGCTAGATATATGGAAGAATGATTCGCATTTGCCTCTACTGCTCTTTTGAACGCATAAAAGAACAATATGATCTTTGATTCAAATGCATTGTTTGATGAACTTACGCGTTGCTCAGAACTTCAGGATGCAAGTTGTAGTCCCTAATATTATAAGTTCAAATTAAATACATCCAGGGTGGATCACTCTTATATATGTTGATCATTAATATTATAATATATTTAAAAATTAAATATATAAAATATCGGTTCCGGTTCTGGGTACCCATTCCCTATAAATGGGAACCGAAACCGGACCCGATACCCGTCGGTTCCTAATTTTCTTACCCGGAACCTACCCGGAACCGATAACTATCTACCCAGAACCTACCCGTTCGGGTAGGTTCCAATCAGGTATCTGGGTACCCTGTACCCATGCACACCCCTAGAAAGGAGAAATCAAACCTTATCAGATATGGTTCGATCCATGATGAGTCAAACAGATCTTCCATTATCCTTCTGGGGCCATACCTTAGAAACAGCCGCATTCACTTTGAACCGAGTTTCATCTAAAGCAGTTGAAAAGACACCATATGAGATATGGACTGGGAGAACACCTAGATTGTCTTTTATAAAAATTTGGGGATGTGAGGCTTATGTGAAAAGACAAGTTTCAGATAAGTTAGCCCCAAAATCTGATAAATGCCTTTTTGTGGGATATCCTAAAGAAACTAAAGGATATTACTTTTATAATCCCTCAGAGAACAAAGTGTTTGTTGCTCGAAATGGTGTCTTTCTAGAAAAGGAATTTATTTCTTAAAGAACCAGTGAGAGCAAAGTACACATCGAAGAGTTTCGAGAACAACAAGATGGCATAGAACCAATGATTGAAGCTCAACAAGTTCTACAAACAGTTGTAGAACATGTACGAGCTACACAAACACCACGCAGATCTGATAGGCCACGACACGAGCCCGAGAGATATGGATTACTCATAACGGACACTCGTGAAGTACTGCTCATAGATCAAGATGAGCCTACTACCTATCAAGAAGCTATGTCAAGTCCAGAATCTGAGAAATGGCTAGGAGCCACGAAATCTGAAAATGCAATCCATGTATGATAATCAAGTTTGGACTTTGATTGATTCACCTGAAGGAGTTAAAACCATTAGGTGCAAGTGGGTTTTCAAGAAGAAAACTGACATGGATGGCAAAGTGCATACCTTTAAAGCAAGACTTGTTGCAAAAGGTTCCAAACAAACTCATGGTATAGACTATGATGAAACCTTTTCGCCAGTCACTATGCTTAAATCAATAAGTATTCTAATTGCCATTGCTGCGTACTATGATTACGAGATATGGCAAATGGATGTCAAAACAGCATTTCTTAACGGAAACTTACTCGAGGATGTGTACATGACACAACATGAGGGTTTTGTTCATTCAAAGAATTCTATAAAGGTTTGCAAGCTTCAAAGATCCATTTATGGATTAAAGCAAGCTTCTCGGAGCTGGAATCTTCGTTTTGATGAAACAGTCAAAGAGTTTGGATTCATACAAAATGAAGATGAACCTTGTGTATACAAGAAGGTTAGTGGGAGTGCAGTAATATTTCTCGTGTTATATGTTGATGACATATTACTCATTGGAAATGACATCCCTATGTTGCAAACAACCAAGACTTGGTTAGGGAGTTCTTTCTCAATGAAAGAGTTAGGCGAGGCTGCGTATATCCTTGGGATTAAGATCTATAGGGATAGATCTAAAAGGATAATTGGTCTGAGTCAAAGTACATACATAGACAAAGTGTTGAATAGATTCAGCATGCAAGAATCTAAAAGCGGATTCTTGCCAATGTCTCATGGCATTTCTCTTAGCAAGACTCAATGTCTTATGACATCTGATGAGCGAGATCGCATGAGCAAGATTCATTATGCTTCGGCTATAGGATCTATCATGTATGCCATGATATGTACTCGACCAGACGTGTCGTATGCTTTGAGCATGACAAGCAGATACCAGTCAGACCCCGGTGAAATTAACTGGACAGCAGTCAAGAATATCCTTAAGTACTTTAGATGAACTACGGATGCATTCGTGGTGTATGGAGGATTGGAAGATGAGCTAGTTGTAAATGGTTACACAGATGCAAGCTTCCAATCTGATAAAGATGACTTTAAATCGCAGTCTGGATATGCGTTTATGTTAAATAGAGGTACCGTAAGTTAGAAAAGTTCAAGGCAAAGCACTATTGCGGATTCTATAACAGAAGCTGAGTATATTGCAGCATCAGATGCAGCTAAGGAAGCAGTATGGATAAGGAAGTTCATTACTGAACTAGGAGTATGTCACGTCCCGCTTCCCAAAATGTCGGAGGCGAAGCGTGACTAAGGCCCCCTTGGGCCGGAGCTGTGAAGCTCGGACCCAATAAGCGTTTGTAGGGGGTACCATTATAAAATTTTCAGGTTCTTGCATTTATAAAATTTGGAACAATAGAAAGTATAGAAAGGAGGTTGCATTCATTAAATATAAGAGATAATATCCGGAGAGTACAAAAGTCTAATAAGAGAAGCCTAAGCATGGCTACAATGCAGAAAAGGAAACTAACGGTGCTACGCACCCAACCTAAAACAGAAAGCAAAATGGTGCTACGCACCAAACTAGAAAGTAGTAACCTCTGGGAGTCCGCAACAGTGGGGAACGTCTAAGTCTGGTCCTCGTTAGGAAAGTGCTCCGGTCGATGTCCTCTGGCTCCACGTACTCTGGCAGGTCCGCCTCGTCAACATACTCCGGCTCAACACCTGACGTACAACACCCAAAAGAAAGGAACTGTACGTCAGGTAAGGTCTACAAAAGAGGGTTAGACTCTACTGCAAGTGTACTGAAATTTTAAGCAACGATTTACTGGTTGATTAACATGCTGGGGTTATAACATGGCATTAAAGAAAGTAGCGGAGCAGGTAAAGTAAACACGACATGATGTAGTCGTAGCGTGTGCTACCGACTACGGGACAAACCTAAACGGGTCAAGACAAGACGTGACAAGACAAGACAAGACAAGACAAGACAAGACAAGACAAGTGTGACTCGAAGGGTTCACACCTTACGGTTTGAGGGGGATCAGACCCTCTCCCCGTGCGCACGCTCAACCATACCCCAACCCAAGTGCTCAAGACAAGACAAGTCCGTATAAGGGATCACTCACTCTAGCTTGGTGAGTGCCCTATTGCCTGCAGGCTGTGTATCCGTACAAGGGATCACTCACTCACTGGTGAGTGCCCTATTGCTCGCAGGCTGTGTATCCGTACAAGGGATCACTCACCCACTGGTGAGTGCTCTATTGCCCGCAGGCTGTGTATCCGTACAAGGGATCACTAACCCACTGGTGAGTGCCCTATTGCCCGCAGGCTGTGTATCCGTACAAGGGATCACTCACTCACTGGTGAGTGCCCTATTACCCGCAGGCTGTGTATCTGTACAAGGGAACACTCACTCACTGGTGAGTGCCCTATTGCCCGCAGGCTGTGTATCCGTACACGAGATCACTCACTCACTGGTGAGTGCCCTATTGCCCGCAGGCTATGTATCCGTACAAGGGATCACTCACTCGCTGGTGAGTGCCCTATTGCCCGCAGGTTGTGCATGACAAGACACGAGATGACGAGACAGGGATGGTTCTTCTAGGGGGTCCACACGCACGCACACACAAGATAACCCTAAGGTGTCAAATATTGTTGTTACGCTTAGACTTCATCTCAAGTCTAAGCGGTCCAAGGGCGTCCCGGGCGCTATTATTTCACGTCTGGTTCTCTTTGTTTACATTTTAACAATTCTAAAAGTCTAAGGCCTAACCACGGCCGAAGGTACAAGTGAGTACACTTGCCCGCGGTGGCGAGTGCGTCTCTGACTGGAGCGTCCCGTCGAAACGTCGCGTCGGCGATGGTCCATCTGAAACAGTATCACGGTGATGTCAGATCGTACTTTTTGGTCAAACCTATTATGGTTTGTTTCTAAATTTGGCGGGACTAACCTATCAGTCAAAAAGTCACGTTTTGATGTTTTGTTCAATCTAGATCGACGTCTACCCTATGTGCACAGAAAAAATTGTCCGTTTGTCGATCTTTCCTACGGTGGGCAACGTTTTAAAGACGCAGAATATAACTTTAATTCACGTTGACAAATTTTTGATTAGGTTTTGGTTAGCTACAGTGTGGGTTTTTACTACTCGTTAGGGAAACCAACCTCGTGACGCCGTCCAACAAGCGGAAGTCGGGTCTGAATGACGAAGCATCAGCGTCGTCTGGAACTCCTCGACCGCAGGTAGCACAAAGAGGCACCTCTGGACAGTGGGGCGGTGGCGTGAAATCAGCGAGCTAACAATGATCCTCCTCCCGTTGCGAGTAGCGCAACGGATCTTCACGATATCGACGACGTCGGCTAAAAACATGTGCGTGCGGAAACGCACGTGAACTCTGAGAGTCCAAGGGAGCTGTCGGTAGATGAAGTGGGACCAGAGAAAGATGCTCGGTCTGATGGGTGGCCGACAGCGTGAGCGTACGGCGGTGGGTGGCTGTGAGAAGCCGGAGAGGACAGATTCGTGCAACGTCCGTTATCGCACCTCTCAGCGGAATTCCAGCAATGAACAGCGAAAACGGGAAGTTGTAGAAGGTAAAGAACTTCAACGAAGCCAACGACAGTGGAGTTGTCGCCGGGGGTGGTCGGAGGTGGTCGTGCGCCGGCGGCAAAGTTCAGGTTCCAGATCTGTGAAAAACAGCCGATACAACGTGTTCCGACGAGGATTCCAGGAGCTACATGTGGGCTATGAGAGTGAGGGAAGTTGAAGTTGGTAGAGGGTTTCAATAGGAGTCTAACGGCAGTATGGTGGTCGTCGTAGGTGGCCGGATGGCCGGTGGACGCGAGTTTTCCCGGAGGTGGCACAGATCTGTAAAACTGTCGTTACGTCGAGTTCGAGAGATGTTTCGAGGAGATAGAGATCAGGAAAGAGGGTAAGGGGAGTTGGAGATGATCGGGGGGTGTGAAAGAGAAGTTCGATGGTGGTGGAGATCGCCGGAGTGGATGGCCGGAGCAGCGGCGGCGGCCGTTTTCCGGCGATGGGTTCAGCAGCCCTGTTTTTCGGCCAAGCTTGGATCAATTGTGTTTTTGAGGGCTTTGGGGAGGTGGAGATGGAGGAGAAGGTGGAGGAGAGGGTGGTGGCCGGTGATGGGGGGCTAGGAGCGGCCGTCGACGGCTGGAGGAGAAGCAAAAGTCGGCCAAATGGGTTCATGCGTGGTTTGTTTAGATTATGGCTGATTTGGTTGTTTTGAAGAAGAGATTGTGTTATACATTGTTTTAAGTGGGGTATAACTAAGGGATGAGTAGGAGAGAGGGTGAGAGAGACGGGGTACGAAATGGGGAAAGGAAGGTAAGGGTAGACCCAGAATTTCTCCCCATGATACATAGATATCTCATTAGGATTTGATTAGGAGATTTGAAATTTGAATTTGATTAAGGTTAATCAACGGTTGCAAATTGATTAGGGGATATCTTCCACTACGGGCATCGGAAAAATAATCCGAAAATACCGGGACGATCGTGGAGACGAGAAGTACGGGGCTACCGGGTCTGATCACATGCTACACCTACCAAAAATTATCGTAAAATCGGAAACTGAGTATTGGTGCCAAAAGACCAAAACGCCCTTCCATTCAAAGCTGTTTTGCGAGAAAACGAGCCGTGAAATGATGTTCCCAAAAATTACTATAAAATTCTACTCTTCCATACGGTCACACCGGCATATCGCATCGTATATACCGAAACCAAGAAAGAGCCAAACAAAATACGTGCACGAAAAAGTACGTGCACGTAGAAAATACGAACGGCCGAAAAGCGGCCATTACATTCTACCCACCTTAAAAATGATTCCGCCCTCGGAATCACTTATACTAATAATAATACTATCTATCCAATCTTATACCCGCAACTCTCACATCTACACATAAACATCGCTAATCCTAAAACTTCAAACGACGTTTCTCAATAATCCATCATAACGCGTCTCTCCACTAAATAAGCTACAACTAGAAACACACCCTAGCACCAGAT
>CM061142.1:75066506-75398506 GCA_030789695.1 Scilla litardierei
TGAAAGGTCCTGTTTGTCTTGCGAGCGGTCTTCAGCATGAAACCAGTCCTTTACACATACCGCAGCTTCAACAACATCTTCTTTAAGCCTTGATCTCCTGTCACTCAGAACCCTGCCACTTGCACTAAAAGCAGACTCGGACGCAATAGTAGAAATAGGGATTGATAACAGATCACGAGCCATAATGGTAAGAATTGGAAACCTAGGTTCATACATTTTCCACCATCCCAAAATGTCAAAATTTGGATCATCCAATTCTTCCTCAGTGAAAGGATAAGAAATTTCTAAATATTTGGACAACTCATTTGACGAACTTTCTGAAGCTACGGTTTTTTGTTTTTTCTTCCCCAAAATCTGCCTCAGTTTGCATGTAATATTAGAACTAGCAGGAACAGAAGAAGTGTTTGATGAAGTTCCATATCTAGCTTCATACGTTGCAAACAGAGCTCTTAAGCTAGTTTTAAAATGCATTATATGATCTTCAACTTCAAATTGCATGTTTTCATAAAACGTTTCTAATAATCCAGCTACTCCATCCTCTTTATATCGTGGATCAAAAACCTTAGCTAATGAATAAAGCAAAGGAATAGGATTCCAATATTTTGCTAGTTTAGTATCCATTTCTTCGATCATAGGTTGAAGAATGAGGGTAGTGTCTGTAGTGTCTCTATACCTAGCTAAAGTGTCAGAAATTATAACTAATTGACCAAGCCCTAAAAAGGATGTTGAGTAATACATACCCGAAAATTTGTTTGTAGCATAATAAAAACCCTCAAAAAAATCACAAAGCTGCTCAATTGTTTTCCACTCTAATTCAGTAAGGTTGAAATCCGTCTCATACGGAATGTGGGTGCTAGCAAAATAGTCAGTTGCATTTTGTTTTTAAGCAAGCAACGCATCATAAGATACGTTGAGTTCCACCTATGTGGAACACTTAATGTAAACTTCCGGTAAGGAAGTTGGCAATTTCTACATACTTCTTTATATAAAGCTCTCTTATTGCTAGAAGATTGTATGTATAACATAAGGT
Organism: Scilla litardierei; assembly: GCA_030789695.1. Lineage (NCBI taxonomy): Eukaryota > Viridiplantae > Streptophyta > Magnoliopsida > Asparagales > Asparagaceae > Scilla > Scilla litardierei. Next base: position 75,067,537 of record CM061142.1, read on the forward strand.
TTCTACCCTTTTCTACCCAATCAGCAGCATATTTAAGCCCATCCTGTACTATCAAGTTTAAGATGTGACAAGCACATCGCTGATGAAATAAAAGACCATCCAGATCAGGGTTCAGATGTGTTTTCAAAAAAGATATTGCAGTTGTATTGTTAGAGGCATTATCAAGTGTAAATGAAATGATTTTATCAGAAATGCCATACTCACGAATAACAGGCATAAGCGCATTAGCAATAACAACACCAGTATGACCAAAGGGTAACAATTTAAATCCAATAATCATCTTATGAATAATATAGTCGTTGTCTACATAATGGGCCGTAACACAAATGTAGGATAAACCCCATTTTGTTGTCCATATGTCGGACGTTAAAGCTATCCTAGATTTTAAGGCCGCAAAAGTTTGAATCAATTTGGCTTTGCCAGCTTCAAAAGCTGCCATAACATCTCTTCTAAGTGTTGTTCTAGGCACCTTTTTAAATGCGGGGTTCAGGGCTACTTGGTTAAAACGTTCTACTGAGGAGCTTTCCCCATAACTTAAAGGTAATTCTTGGCAAAGAACTAGTCTAGCCATCTCCTTTCGCATTGTTTCAGCAGAATACGAAAAAACAGACAGAGAGCTAGAATTAGCTGTTAAGTTTAACGTTGTCTGTCTAGCCTCTCTTTTTTTATGTGCTTCTGTGTGTCTTTTTAGATGTGTTGTGCCATCTTTGGTTGCGCAATTGAAATCTGATCTACAGATTTTGCAAAAAGCCCTAAGTCCTTTTCCAGGCACTGTTTCTAGTGAATAGTTATCCCAAACAGCAGATTTCTGTTTTCTGCCTTGGGTTGCTTGTGAAGCAGTGGGGACAGCAGTAGTAGAAGGGGTTGAATTGTGTGCAGAACCAGAAAATCCATGTGTACCCACTATGGGGCTATTACTATCGTGCCATTCATGTTGTTTTAGTGTTGCCTCCATCCTTCAAGATTAATCCGAAGAATGATGCATAACAATCGCGCCCATCGTATGCCACGTGGTTTGCGCGTTGCGCGTCCATCGCCAGCAAGATGTGGTAATGGCTGGGCCTCACAGTAAAATCCTCTAGGCTAACAAAAATAAGAAAAATGCCACATAAAAATCCGTCTTTGGGACGTGTGATTGGGCTACGAAAAATAGGAAAAACTAGTTTTTTGGTCCTTTTAAAAATATGCGAAAATTTTAATTAATTTTCATTCAAAAATCTAAATTAAAATTCCTAAAATCTCTTTAACAATTCCAAAAAACTCAAAACTTCTAAAAACAAATCTGCTTCCCCAAATGTAAATCTTCCATAAATAGTTGCAGCTCACAAGCCTACTGGCTTCTCGGATATATTTCCTACATTAAAAAATTGTTTTTGACCTTTTAAACTTTATTCAACACACACAACACTTAGTAAACACATTAGTTTGTTCATACATGGTTGTTAGCATCAAACATGTGCTCATCAATTATGATATCCAATAAGAATTTCCTCAGATTGGCTATGTTCTAAGGGGGTAGACTAGCCTTTCTCCTACCAATGTTTCAGAAACGTATATGCTAGGACCCATCACCTTTGCAATTCGATATACCTTTTCCGAATGCATTACCCTCTTTTCCTTCTACTTTTCTTCCTAATCAAACATACACTTCTGTAACACCAGATCTCCTTAGGTGAAGGTTTAGGATTTAACCTTTGCCTTATAATACCTCTTTATTCATGATTGCTGGTTCACCAAGCTAGTTACAACTAATTCCTTACCTTCTTTAACGAGGTCCAAGGAGGATCAACCTTAAACCCTTCATTTTCCTCTTCATCAAAAAAGCCAAGGCAAAGCTATATTCCACCCCCACTTCTATCAGTATCTCTCTGCTTCATACCCATAGGCTAACATGAAAGGTGATTCCTCTTTTGACTTCTTTTATATGGTTCTGCAAAACCATAATGTTAGGGTCGAATTTCTGCTGATACTTGTTGGCATTAGTGGCACTATAGATGGAGAGTTCTGTTTGAGAAATCAGAAGTGTTTTTGAGCAGATTGAGCAGTAATGTTGAACATATTGTCGTTCAACATAATGTTCAACATTCGGGAGCTGGAATTCTGGTTCGTATGCAGAAACGCTGCTTTGGTTTCAGATCTGATTTGCTGCCTAAAATGGCGGGGATTTCTGAATTGATTGTGGAATATCTGCTTGAGAGATTTCTGGAAAGCCCTTCCTAAATCTGTTGCTAAATTGAAGGGATGTTGGGTTGAAATAGAAAGAGAATATCTTGCAGATTTGTTGGTTGGAAAGATTGATTGCTGCATATCTTTTTATTGTTGCTATTTCCAGAAGATTTGAAAGAATCATTTCCTATCTTGGTTCAGTTAATTGTGGGTGAGCTGGAGATATATTTGGAAACTATTATCTCTCGTTATTATTGTTGATTCGGTTGTAGATGTTACATGATGTTGTACATAATGTTGTAACATTCTGTCTGACATTGGCTAGTTTGTTGCCAGATGTTGTTCCTGATGTTGCAACATCTGATCCAACATGACTATGAGTGTCACTATTTGATTGTCCTTCCAGGATGGCTGTAAATGCAACATAGTTACTGGTTGTCTCCTCATCTCCAGCACTACCTTCAGATTCTTCGTCATTCCAGGTGCTTGCTAAAGATTTCCCTTTCTGCTTCTTGAGGGTATTGGCACATTCGGCTTGTATGTGACCAAAACCCTCACATTGTCTGCATTGTATCCCTTTGCCTTTGTTCTTTGACTCATACCTTTGAGTATGACGGCTGGTGGTCTTTTCCGCAGTGGGAAGATTTGGATGTGCCATCTTGTTGACAGATCTGAAGTTCTGATCCTGGTTGTTGATCTTTCTCATCATTCTACTGAAATTCTTGGTCACCGATAAGTACTGAAATCCAAGATCACACCCTCTTTGATAACAAAGAGACACGGTTGACCTGCTCTGATACCAATTGAGAGTTCAGTACGTAGGAATAATCAAAAACACCACAAAGGTTAAACACACATCAATACCAAGGTGACACAAGAAACTTGGTAACGCAGTTCGGTGCGCACACCTACATCTGCGGGGCCACGCCCAGAAAATCAGAATACTCCACTAAAATAATCAATGAGTACAATCACTAATTATCGCGATTCTATTAGGAGGAACAACCTCCCCCTCAATACAAACCGTGATGAGTGGTCTCTACCAACCCATGGAGTATTCTCGGCAAGCTCCCCTTGCCCGCAAGCTCCCATTGCACAACCGACTACATTAACTCCCTTGATCCTACGTGCTTAGTCGTCGGCCTCCTCCCGGAGTTCTTCAAAAAAACTTTCGTAAAAGCCGTCCCTAGCCGTAAAACCGCACACCCGTTCAATTCATCGCTCCCACTCAATCACAGAGTAGATAAGGAAGGTCACTCGCTGAAAATCCCGTGCAGAATCGGCATCCCACAAATTAAGGAATCACTTCGGGCAAGTGGTTCCACAATATCTTCAACAAGATCTTCCAACCAATATTTGCGGGTCAAAATCTCTCTAACAAATTCAATAACAAATCCCGAGAGATAGCAACTTCCAATTATATCTCCAACAGATCTTCAATTGCAACAATAATGATTCTTTCCAACCGAGCGAGATTCTTTCCAATCGAATCAGATTCTGAAGCTGACAGCGATGAGGAAATTAGTGACGATGATATCCGTACAGCATACCAAATGATGTTTGAGAAGTGGATGCAAATCTATAATATCAACAAAGTCCTGAAGGAGGAGAATGAAAGACTGAAGAAAGAGAAGGATGAAGTTAAAATCGAATGTCTGAAAGCTGAGGAAATCTGTAGAGAATTGGAAAGCTACTTCAGAAATGTTCTTCTCAGGGCAGAGAAAGCTGAATGCACATCGGAGAAGTGGAATTCCGGAAAAGCAAAGCTGGATGATATCTTGAATATGGGTAAGACTTCTGGAGATCGCACCGGAGTGGGATTCAATAGAGGATCTTTTTATAATGTGTCTGCTGAACGAAGAAGTCAAGTTACCAAAGAACTTGAAAGAATGGGTCAACACAATGGCCATGATCAAAAGAAGAGGCAGATTAGAGGTATAAAAGATGGTCGTTCTGTGTGCAGTTACTGCAAGTTCAAAGGCCATACTGAGAGAAACTGCTTCAGCCGCATGCGGCATTGTTTAGAAGGAAGAGATGTTAGACACCCTGATATGATGATGAAGAAGCAATGGGTCAAGAAGTCTGAATTATACAGCAAGAACACTACAGCTTCAGATAAAACGCTTCATGTTGTGACTAATGTTGTAACATTAGATATAACACAGAACAATGTTGCTGCAGATGTTATGACACAAGATTCGACATCTCTCCTCGACAATCACTGTGAGCAACCAGTGCCAAAGTCTCATGAATCTTCCTCCAGAATTATCAGATTGCTATCTCGTCGCTCTGCTCACTGCGCTTCCTCCGCCGGTGCCATTGGATCTTCGCATGTACCATCTGTCAACACCGCCGATGTTTTCAATTCTCCAACTACTTTTCGAACCCTCAGAGCTCGACTTCTACCCTGGACTTCATTCCATTCGTCACCCTACTGTCAGATGTGAGGTATAGTGTTCTTCCTCTTATTCCACTGTCTGAGGATTTTTTTAATAAGAGAGACAGAGGTGCCTTCTGGATGTGTCTCGGTTGAGTGTTTCTGAATTTTGTATGCCTCTTCTGAGGTGATCACTGCTCGAGTTGTTCTAGTAAGGAGGAGAATGTGGTTTGGATTATTGTGGCTTAAAGGGGGAGAATGTGTGCTTGGTTGACGCTTGCTTTGGGTTGTGCCACATAATGCCAAAGGGGGAGATTGTTAGGGTCGAATTTCTGCTGATGCTTGTTGGCATTAGTGGCAGTATAGATGGAGAGTTCTGTTTGAGGAATCAGAAGTGTTTTTGAGCAGATTGAGCAGTAATGTTGAACATAATATCGTTCAACATAATGTTCAATATTCGGGAGCTGGAATTCTGGTTCGTATGCAGAAACGCTGCTTTGGTTTTAGATCTGATTTGCTGCCTAAAATAACAGGGATTTCTGAATTGATTGTGGAATATCTGCTTGAGAGATTTCTGGAAAGCCCTTACTAAATCTGTTGCTAAATTGAAGGGATGTTGGGTTGTAATAAAAATAGAATATCTTGCAGATTTGTTGGTTGGAAAGATTGATTGCTGCATATCTTTTTATTGTTGCTATTTCCAGAAGATTTGAAAGAATCATTTCCTATCTTGGGTGAGCTGGAGATATATTTGGAAGCTATTATCTCTCGTTATTATTGTTGATTCGGTTGGAAAGAATCTCGCTCGGTTGGAAAGAATCATTATTGTTGCAATTGAAGATCTGTTGGAGATATAATTGGAAGTTGCTATCTCTCGGGATTTGTTATTGAATTTCTTAGAGAGATTTTCGCCTGCAAATATTGGTTGGAAGATCTTGTTGAAGATATTGTGGAACCACCTGCCCGAAGTGATTCCTTAATTTGTGGGATGCCGATTCTGCACGGGATTTTCAGCGCGCGACCTTCCTTATCTACTCCGTGATTGAGGGGGAGCGATGAATTGAACGGGTGTGCAGTTTTGCGGCTAGGGACGGATTTTACGAAAGTTTTTTTGAAGAACTCCGGAAGGAGGCCGACGGCTACGCACGTAGGATCAAGGGAGTTGATCTAGTCGGTTGTGCAAGGGGAGCTTGCGGGCAAGGGGAGCTTGCGGGCAAGGAGAGCTTGCCGAGAATACTCCATTGGTTGGTAGAGACCACCCATCACGGTTTGTATTGAGGGGGAGGTTGTTTCACATAATAGAATCACGATAATTAGTGATTGTAATCATTGATTATTTTAGTGGAGTATTCTGATTTTCTAGGCGTGGCCCTGCAGATGTAGGTGTGCGCACCGAACTGCGTTACCAAGTTTCTTGTGTCACCTTGGTGTTGATGTGTGTTTAATCTTTGTGTTTTTTTATTATTCCTACGTACTGAACTCTCACATAATATCCATAATAGCTCACTAGGCCAGGTCCCCTTCTTGTCCGAGGTTATCTTCTTCTTACGAGTGTTTAGATGCCCTTGTTAGCTTTCTCCACCTATCCATTAGTATGGGGTTGTGCAAAGGAATCAAAATGCAACTAAATCTTCAGGCCTATTTTTTAAGATTGTTGAATCAAACTGAATATAATCAACTTTGGCATTCTAAAACAGCACACAATGTTCTTAAAGATAAGTTTACGAGATTCGTTGTTTTCATACTAGTCAATGCTTCATCCCCATGCCACTTAGTGAAATAGTCAATATCCACTATCAGAAACTTTCTTAGACATGTAGCCGGGGTGAATGGTCCTAACCAAGGTTCAAAGTTAGCTTTCGGCCATTTCGGATCGGTCTCAGAGAGGACCGATTCGAAACGATCCTTCTTTTCTCAGTATCGACCGAAACCGGTCAGTTTCGGCCGGTTTCGGCCGGTACCGGTGATCTACAGGAAAAGAAGAAGAAGGAGGAGAAAAGTCAAAAAAGAAGAAGAAAAGATTGGAAGAAGAAGTGAAAGAAAATAAGATCCAAAAAAATCAGATCAAAAAAATTCGTATCCAGCCCTATCGAAAATCAAATCCAAAAAAATAAGAAAATGCAGAGGAAGCAGAAGCAGACGAATAGAGGTAAGTGGCTTGCTTGGACTGCCACCAGTCGCTGCCCTCCTGCCACCCGTCGCCGCCCTCTCGCTGCCCTTCGAGATGGAAGGGATGTATGATTGCCACTGTAACATTGTTGGCGGGAGAGAGACAGCAAAGAGACAATAATGAGAGAGATTGGGTTCATTGCCGCTGAAAGGGGTGGAGCCGATAGATATTTGAGATATTTTGAGATGCAAACTTGTAAATAAGTGGTATGTGCGCAGAGTAAAACGGTGGTGCGCAAAGCAACTCTCCACTGGTAAACTTGTAAATAAGATGTATGTGCGCAGAGTTAAACTGTGGTGAGCAAAGCAACACTTGTAATTAAGCTGTATGTCCGCAGAGTAAAACTGTGGTAAGCAAAGCAACTCTCCACTTCTTTCTAATATTTAAAATATATATATATATTCATATTTACAAATACATATAAATAATACAAATGTGACAAGTATTTAATAGTATATGATTAATACTTTAATTTTGGGACGATACCGATACCGAAACCTAAATTTTGTGAGGAGCGATACCGAGACCGAAACCGAGACCTAAAACCTTGGTCCTAACAAATCTAGCCCATATTGATTAAACGGAATATGGTTAAGAATGACATTAAGTCAAGGGTTGGGGCTATCTCCTTTTATATGAAACATTGATAAACTAACTCATTTGAATCATTTAGCAATGATGGCCAATAAAAGCTCTAATGGAGTGCCTTATGGGTGATTATCGGTGCCCTTTGATGACTTTGGCGTGACTGTTCAAAAATCTCCATCAGTAGGTAGTGTCCATCCTCCTCAATTAGGCATTTTGAGTAGGGATATACTTGACTTTTTATGAAAAAGCGATGAAGTAAGGACCCCTCATATAGTTTGTATTTTGTTACCTTATATGCTATTCTCTTTTTGCTTAAACCTTATCTTCCGATAGCTCCCAGGTATCAAGATATTTCCGGGTTGGATACATCCAGCTTGGCCCATTCTGCATTTATGCCACCATGTCTCCCTCAAAGACTCATTATTGAGGTATTCAATGAATATCTCTTTTCCTAACTCTGGGCTTGCAACAGATTCTAGCTTTGAAAGTCGAATGTTCTCAGGTCAAGGCACAGATATTGTCACGCCCCGCTTCCCAAAAATACGGAGGCGAAGCGTGACTAATGCCCGTTTAGACCGGAGCTGTGAAGCTCGGACCCAATAAGCGTCTGTAGGGGTACCATTTTAAAATCTTCAGGTTCTTGCATTAATAAAATTCGGAACAATAGGAAGTACAGAAAGGAAATGGCATTCATTAAATTAGAGATATAATATCCAGCGAGTACGAAGCCTAAAAAGAAGCCTAAGCATGGCAACAAACTATCTAAAAGCAACTAAAAGCAGTAACCTCTGAAAGTGACGACTAAAAAGACCTCAAGGTCCGGTCCTCGTCAGGCGCGTACTCTGGGTCGACGTCCTCGGCTCCTCGTACTCCAGTGAGTCTGCCTCGTCCACGAACTCTGGCTGAACACCTGACGTACAGCACCCAAGAGAAAAGGAACTGTACGTCAGGTAAAGTCTACAAGAAGGGTTAGACTCTACTGCAAGTGCACCAACAATTAAACAATGGTTTACTGGTTGATTAGCATGCTGGGGTTATAACAGACGGTTTACTGGTTGATTAGCATGCTGGAGTTAAAAATGAGTAACAAAAGAAGTAACGTAGCAGGAAGGTAAAGCGTAACAAGTAGTAGTCGTAGCGTGTGCTACCAACTGCGGGACTAGCCTAAAGGTGTCAGGACTAGACGGAACTAGACACGGCAAGTCGGACAGGACACGACATGTGAGACACGAAGGGCTCACGCCTTACGGTTCAAGGGGGATCAGACCCTCTCACTGTGCGCATGCTCAACCCAACCCCAAACCTAGGAACTCAGGACAAGAAGTACAGAGATCACTTCCGCTCGGGAAGCACCTGAAACGCCTGCAGGCTTTTTGTATCACGGAGATCACTTCCGCCACGGAAGCATCTGAAACGCCCGAAGGCTTTTTGTATCACGGAGATCACTCCCGCAAGGAGAGCATCTGAAACGCCCGAAGGCTTTTTGTATCACGGAGATCACTTCCGCTCGGGAAGCATCTGAAACGCCCGAAGGCTTTTTGTATCACGGAGATCACTCCCGCAAGGAGAGCATCTGAAACGCCCGAAGGCTTTTTGTATCACGGAGATCACTTCCGCTCGGGAAGCATCTGAAACGCCCGAAGGCTTTTTGTATCACGGAGATCACTCCCGCAAGGAGAGCATCTGAAACGCCCGAAGGCTTTTTGTGTAACAGTGACATGACACGACCAGTGTATGGGAGATGTTATTCTAGGGTGTCCACACGCACGCACACACAAGATAATCCTACGGTGTCAAAAGTTGTTTGTCGGGCTTAGACTTCGTCGTCAAGTCTGAGCCGTCAAGGGTCGACCCGGACGCTATCATTTCACGTTCGGTTCTATTTGTTCACAGTTATCAGTTCTAACCAACTAAGGCCTAATCACGGCCAAAAGTGCAAGTGAGATACACTTGCCTGCGGTGGCGAGTGTGTTGTCCGTCCAGGGCGTCTCATCCAGTCGTCGCGTCCGCAGTAGTCCGTCTGTAACAGTGTCAGGGCGACGGTGTCAAGTCGCGTTTTTCAACAAATCCTATTAGGGTTTGTTTCTAAAATTGGCGGGGCTACCCTAAAAGTCAAAAAGTCACACTTTGATGTTTGTTCAGTCTAGATCGACGTCTACCCTATGTGCACAGGAAAAATTGTCCGTTCGTCGATCACTCCTACGGTGGCAACATTTTACAGATGCAGAAAAAATAAATTTAATTTAAGTCGACCAATTTTTTTAAATTAGGGTTTCGGTTGTACTACAGTGTGGGTTCGCTACGAGTTAGGGGGACCAACCTGGAACAACGATCAAGTGAGATCTGACGTCGGGTCTGAACGGCTACGGCGACGAGTTAGGGGACGTCTGCGAGTGGAAACGCGCAAGAGAACGTCGGGATCCAGACGATAGCAATGGGGTGCACATAACTATCTGCGTAATGGATTTGCAATAACAAGCCATAAGTTCTTTAATCGAGTATAAAGTCCAATTTACTCACATATAGGTACATGACCTATTTAAAACATATCTAAAGCTTAGTGCACTGACCTATATAAATATATCACTGACAGCTAACATTTACCAACCGTTGTAGCAAGAACAAACACTGATACTTATCCCCACCTTTTAAGTATAATAACATTACTCACTGCCACCCTATTAAATATAATAATATAATCTTATACAGTGTCACCTTCACGTGATAGCAATAATCCAATTAACAAGCAGTTACCTTCCGAGCACTTGAAGTACGCACGTGAGCGCAACGACGAACGACGACGGCGGGACTGGGACACGAAACGTTGGCGGCGCACGGCGAATGTGGGTAGCGCAACGACGTCGGAGGGGTGAGCTAAGGCTGACGGCATCGATGCGGGAGAAGGGCCGCGTGTCTCTCTCACAAGTGAGGAGGAGGGGCTCACGAGTGGAAGGAATAAGTGTGGGGATACTTAATTGTTTGCTAGGAGAATAAAGTCAAGGATTGATGGCTCTTAATTAAGAGAATAAGTCAAGGATTGATGGCTCTTAATTAGGAGAATAAGTCAAGGATTGATGGCTCTTAATTAGGAGAATAATTTGATTTATTTGTTAATGGCATAATATTCTCTAGAGGATTTGTAGCCTTTAGTTTAGTATTTTGTTATGCAACCTGTATGGCTATTAATATGGGATTTCTCTATGAGAATAAACAAGAAAATTAGAAGCTTTCCTTCCACCGAAATTGTTCGTCTTCCATAGGTGTTCCAACAGTTGGTATCAGAGCATCGTTGGGAACCCTAGTAGAAGGAAGACGACGCCACAAAGTAAAAGGCGAGTTATTTTCTTCGAGTTTCTCTAAATGACGTCTGGAGGTGGTTCAGAGGATCCACCGAGGACGGGATCATACAGAGGAAACATCCAATACCCCATGCTCACGAGGAGCAATTACGGGGTATGGTCGATGAAGATGAAGGTGTTCATCTCTGTGCAGGAGGCATGGGAGGCCATTGACCCATCCGACCCAGCTGGGGTCATTGACGCCGGGAAGAATCATAGGGCTCTAACGGCGCTTTACCAATCCGTCCCCGATGAGATCCTCCTGATGTTGGGGGATAAGTCGGCGAAGGAGGCGTGGGAAACTCTGAAGACAATGAATCTAGGCGCAGATCGCCTCAAGGAGGCAAAGTAGCAAATGCTAAAGAGCGAGTTCGAGTCCCTTAAGATGAGGGATGCGGACTCGGTGGACGAGTTTGCCATGAAGTTGACGACCAACGTCAATAAACAACGAGAGCTTGGTGAAAAGCTCGAGGAGGTGGTTGTAGTGAAGAAATTTCTTCGTGCTGTGCCATCAAAGTTTATCCAAATTGCTTCCAACATTGAACAATTTGGAGACTTTAAGAAGATGACCGTGGAGGAAATAATTGACTGTTTGAAGACCCACGAAGAGCGTATTCGTGGGAGTGTTGAAAGTGAAGATGGCCGAGTCCTTTTGACCCAAGAAGAGTGGACTGCAAGGAGCAAGAAGGCCATCGGTGAAGGAGGCCATGGACGTGGCCGCAGAAATTATGTCCGGGGACGCGGTCGTGGTGGAGGACGCGGTCGTAGTGGAGGACGATATTCCAATCCGAATCAAAAGGAGGGGGCTACGACAAGTCCAAAATCCAGTGCTTCACTTGTCAAAGGTACGGCCACTACGCCTCTGAGTGCCCCTCTAGGAAGAAGGAGGAGAAAGCCAACTTCGCGGAGTTTGTAGGGTACGAGCCGGCCCTTCTTATGGCAAAGGGAGAGGGAGATCTTGCCCCATCATTGGTGTGCACGGAGCTTCTACTCAACGAAGAGAAGGTACGACCTGAAAAACATCGTAGTGATTGTGAAAATCACTCGTGGTACCTCGACACAGGAGCGTCTAACCACATGACGGGGTCGAAAGATTTTTTCACCGCACTTGACTCAAGTGTGAGTGGAAAATTAAGATTTGGTGAAGGTTCCGCGAAAGAAATCTGTGGACGTGGAGAAGTTGTCATCAAAGCTTTGAAGGGAGATCTTATGGTGCTCACAAATGTGTACTACATACCCAAACTCTGCACGAATATAGCGAGCTTGGGTCAACTCGAAGAAAACGGGTGTAAGATCGTCATGGAAGGAGGTTACATGCTCTTGTTTAACCAAGAGAGACGCTTGTTGGCGAAGGTAGAGAGATCCAAAAATCGTCTCTACACTCTTGGTCTAAACGTGGATCGACCGGTGGCTATGTTAGCAGATAAATACGCCGAAGAAGAGTGGCTTTGGTATTCGAGATACGGTCACCTAAACTTCCGGTCTCTCCATGACATGGGGCGGAAGGAAATGGTAGAGGGTATGCCCTCTATCAAGCATGTTCAACAACTTTGTGATGGTTGCATTGTGGGAAAGCAACGGCGCACACCGTTCCCACAAGAAGCTATTGGCCGGGCGAAGGAGCCACTCGGGTTGGTTCATGGAGATCTTTGCGGGCCGATCTCGCCACCAACTCCGGGAGGAGGTAAACAATACTTTCTCCTACTTGTCGATGATTTGAGTAGATATATGTGGATAGCACTAATTAAAACCAAGGATGAGGCCTTGGATGCTTTTGTCAAATTGAAAGCATGTGCTGAGATGGAAGTGAATTACAAGATAAGAGGCCTTCGAAGCGATAGAGGAGGAGAATTCAATTCAAAGGCCTTCAATTCTTATTGTGAAGAAGCCGGTGTCAAGCGGTTCCTCACGGCGCCATATTCACCGCAACAAAACGGCGTTGTGGAGCGACGAAACCAAACGGTGGTTTCAACGGCCCGGTGCTTACTCAAGTCAAAGAACGTGCCAAATGAGTTTTGGGGAGAAGCGATGACTACGGCGGTCTACTTGCTCAACCGAGCGGCCACTCATGGAGTTGAAGGGAAAACCCCATACGAAGCATTCCACAAGAAGAAACCCAAGGTACAACACTTGCAGGTGTTTGGGTGTGTGGCGTTTACGAAGATTGTGAAGCCGCATCTCACGAAGTTGGCCGATCGAAGCGAAAGGATGGTGATGTTCAGGTATGAGACGAGATCTAAAGCCTACTGACTATATGATCCAATTACCAAAAGGATTCATGTGAGTCGGGATGTTATTTTCAAGGAATCGGAGAAATGGGAGTGGACGAAGGAAGCTTCGGATGGGCTCTCTGTTAGCGGAACATTTCTTGTACCGGAAACAGAAGCTGCTGCAGGCGGGGTGGATCTCGCTGGAGTTGTCGCAGGTGGGGCGGATCGGCCTGCAGGCGTCGCCGCAGGTGGGGCTTCGCCGTGCAGGGTTCTTCTGCCGGAAGCTGCGGATGACCGGGCTCTTCTGCCGGGAGCTGCTGCGAACGGGGTCCTTCGGCTCGAAGCTGCGGCGAGCGGGACCTGCGGCGGGGAGCTGATACGAAGAGAGACTCTGGCCGCTTCGCCATTGCCTTCGGCGAGCGGGGCATCGCTGCGGTCCGCTGCAAGTCAACCAGCTGGAGGTGGGGTCTCACCGGCGGGGAGATCTATTGGAGAAGGGTCCTCTGTTGGTGGGTCTCTTGGAGATGACTCTCCGTCTTCTTCTATCTTGAGTGGACCAACACGGTTCCGGTCACTTCAAGACATATACAGTGAGTCACAGCCAGTGGATCTAGCGCTGGAGGATGCAGGTCTATGTATGTGGACAGCTGAAGAGCCATCAAGCTTTGTCGAGGCTGAAAAACATGCAAGTTGGCCAAAGGCGATGAACGAGGAGCTGACTTCGATCATTGAGAACAATACTTGGGAGATTGCCACTCTTCCAAGTGGCCACAAGACCATTGGTTTGAAATGGGTCTATAAAGTGAAGAAAGACTCGCAAGGTGAAATCATTAAGCACAAAGCTCGTCTAGTGGCGAAGGGATACGTCCAGCAGCCGGGAGTGGACTTTGATGAAGTTTTCGCTCCAGTGGCTCGAATGGAAACCGTGCGCCTTTTGATTGCGTTAGCGGCACAAGAAGGATGGGATATCCATCATATGGACGTGAAGTCTGCGTTCTTGAATGGTGACTTAAGTGAAGATGTTTATGTGTCTCAACCGCCGGGGTATGTGCAAGCGGGAGATGAACATAAAGTGTTGAAGTTGAGGAAGGCCCTCTATGGCCTTCGTCAAGCGCCACGAGCATGGAACTCCAAGCTGGATCAAAGTCTCACCTCACTTGGTTTTGAAAGGTGCCCGCAAGAGCATGCCGTATACAAGAGGTACGTGGGAGATTCTAATCTACTTGTGGGAGTTTATGTAGATGATTTGATCATTGCCGGTTCGTGCGATATGGAGGTGGCTAAGTTTAAAGACCAAATGAAGGCGTTATTTAGCATGAGTGATCTCGGGCTCCTCACCTACTACTTGGGCATTGAGGTACGTCAAACATCTCAATCTATTACCTTGTGCCAAGCGGGATATGCCATGAAGATTCTTGAAAGGTGTGGTTTGGCAGATTGCAATCCGTGCCAAACTCCAATGGAAGAACGTCTCAAGTTAAGCAAAGAGGATACAAGTCCGTTGGTGGATGCAACGGAATATCGAAGCATTGTTGGAAGCTTGCGCTATTTGGTCAACACACGCCCGGATATTTGCTACTCGGTGGGGATAGCAAGTCGGTTCATGGAGAAGCCCACCACCCAACATCAAGCGGTGGTGAAACAAATATTGAGGTACATACGAGGCACGATTGGGTACGGTATCACTTATGGTCGGAACGATCGTGAAGCAAGACTGGTGGGCTATAGCGATAGTGACATGGCGGGTGATGTAAATGATAGGAAGAGTACCACGGGCATTGTTTTCTTTCTTGGAGGAAATATCATTACTTGGGCGTCACACAAGCAAACGATGGTGGCTTTATCTTCTTGTGAGGCGGAATATATTGCGGCGGCAACGGCCTCTTGTCAAGGAGTATGGTTACTTCAATTACTTGACGATATACGGAAGCGTTCAAGATGCAAGGTCTTACTTAGAGTGGACAACAAGTCGGCAATAGCTCTTTGCAAAAATCCGGTGTATCATAGAAGAAGCAAACATATAGACACTAAATATCATTACATTAGGGAGTGCATTGAGAAGGGCAAACTCGAGGTGGAATATGTCAACACTCGTGAACAATTGGCGGACATGCTCACAAAGGCACTTGGGAGAGTCAAATTCGTCGAGATGCGAGAGAAGCTGCGGGTGCGGGATGTGAAGATATGGCAAACAACTAAGTAGGGAGTGTTTGTTGGGATACTTAATTGTTTGCTAGGAGAATAAAGTCAAGGATTGATGGCTCTTAATTAGGAGAATAAGTCAAGGATTGATGGCTCTTAATTAGGAGAATAATTTGATTTCTTTGTTAATGGCATAATATCCTCTAGAGGATTTGTAGCCTTTAGTTTAGCATTTTGTTATGCAACCTGTATGGCTATTAATATAAGATTTCTCTATGAGAATAAACAAGAAAATTAGAAGCTTTCCTTCCACCGAAATTGTTCGTCTTCCATAGGTGTTCCAACAATGCGCCGGCGTGAGGAGGAGGCCGCTGCTTGCACGTTGTCGGGATAGCACGGGGTCGGACGTCGTCATGGCTGAGGCGGTGAGTCTCCGGCTTCTGAACGGGGGAAAGGGAGCTCTGCTTCGAACAGGGGAAGAGGAGGAGGTAGCAACGTTTGCTTGGCGGGTCGGACTGAGATCAAGATGACGAGCGAGTTTGTCGGAAACTCGAGGGGAGGTCGGAGACAGGCCGCGGGGAGCTGGGCTTGGGCGAACGGATGGCTGGCTTGGCTGAGAGAAGGAGACAGTTGCCGGGGAGTCGATGTCGAAAGGGTGGTCGAACGAGGACGTCGTAGCGGAGGAAGAAGAGGAGGCCGCCGGCTGTGCTGGCTTCGAACAGAGGGAGGGAGGAAAAGAGATCGCCGTGCGACATCGGAGATCTGGGCGCGGCGTTGTGCGGCCTGGCGGCGTTGGTCGGAAAAGGGGAGGTGAGTTGATCGGTGACTGGTTGCGGCGATGGCGAATGGGGTGATTTTGGTCGGAGGAGGGCCGGAGTGAGGTGGTTGCAGGGTTGCTGTGGTGGAGGAGACTCAGAGAGTGCCAGCTATAGGTATACGCGTGGAGGGGATGAACGGGAGGAGGCGAGCGTGGATGTCGCCGGAGCAAAAAGTCTTTCCGGTGGCCTGCGCGTGGGTGCAAGGCGAAGAGGAAAGGCGACGGCTACTTGTGGGGAGGCCGGAGAAGAGATGGCCGGCCTGGGCGACGGCTGCGCTCACTGATGGCAAGAGGGCGGAGCGCAGGGCTCGTCGACGTCGCCGGCGTGTCGAAGGGAGAAGAGCAAGACGAGTTTGCGTGAGAGCCTCGGGAAAGTGCTCTCGGTTTTTTTAGTCTGGAGTTGCTTGGATTCAATTGTTTAGAAGAGAAAAATGACAGCTCATCAAATAAAGAATCCCTAGCTTAAGCTATATAATAGAATAGGGGGGAGAGATATCACCTGGGGTTTGGGGAGAGAGAGGGAGAACGTGGGGATGACAAGGGATCACGTGGGTTCGGTTGGGATAAGATTTGAATGGAAATTTTAAATGTTTATAACCAATTTGTTATAGGTTGTTTGATTTCGTTACACAAAATTTGATTTCCTCTGAAAAAGTCAGCCTGCATGTTAATAGGAAGCTTAGTTGCTTAGTTGTTTAGGGGTTTTAAAAAAAAGATGAGGCTCCTTTTTAAAACAAATTTTTTATAAAAAATACGTTATTAAAAAAACGCACACTCCTTTTCATTATTAGATTAGCATTCTCCTTTTTATTATTAGATTAGCCATTGTTAATAGGTTATGGCTTAGGATAAGCTTTAATGATGAGGTTGTCTTAAAAACATACGCACACACCTTTTAAAACAAATTTTATTAAGAAAAAACATTTTTTTAAAAAAATTAGTAATGAGACTAAGCAGATTGGTCCGTTGACGTCCAAAAATTAAAAGAAAAATACTAGGGTGACCGCGCCTTCGAGAGGGTCGTGAATACGGGGTCTGGTCACGCGTCTGAGCTACGGAGAACAAAAATAAAAATCGAATACGAAAATATGCACACGAAACCACAATACGCGCTAAAATACGCACGCTCGAAAACCGTTTCTATATATGTTGGGCCAATGCCAATTATCTCTTTATTCCAAGTGCAACTGCTCTGTACTCTTTATTAATATATCCTACTATCAACTTCGAGTTCCTTCAGACTTTGAAGCTTCATTGCCCCAACAAAAAGGGCTAGTGCTTCGTACTTTGCTTCGTTATTAGGGCATTATAACCTATATCATATATCATATTCAGTTGCACGTCCTATTAAATCACTCCTAACAAATCCAACTCCACTACCCAACTCATTGGATGTGCCGTTAACCTCCAAGAGCTACCAGTCCCCTTCATCTACTTCCAAGAGGCTACTTTGTTTGCTTTAGGTGAAACCCATTTATTCATATAGATGGTGGAATTGAATTTCTCGGTATCATACATTCCACCCTTATGTTTGCCCATACCAAAATGTTGATATATAGCATCGACATGTAACGGACGACGCAGTCCTTTAGCTCAGTGTCTGAATTTAACCATCTTCTACCTCTGTCCAAATTCTCTAAATTTTTCTTTAACAAGTGGCTTATTCATATGTAGAATTTGTGTGCTTGGAAGTATGAGCAAAGCCTCTAGCGTACCAGCAACATTGTAGTCTATTTTCATCCTTTTAAATTTACAGAACTTCTTGAAAAGATTTGACCTATACTCACCACCGTTGTCACTTTGCAGACGCTTGATTGGCCGACCGGTCTGAGTCTCGACCAGCTTCTTCCACTTGATGAAAGTGCTAAGAACTTGGTCCTTTGACTTCAGCGAAAATACCGACACTATTCGTGAGAAATCATCGATGAACAACACATAGTAGTGTTTTTCTCCTCATGAGGCTGTCTTAGACGGCCCCCAAACGTCGGTTTGTATATAGTCGTGCGCTGCCTTCGTATTGTGGATGGCCATTTCAAATGAAGCACCTGGGTACACACGGTGCTCGTAGAACTCGATCTTCCCGGTCTTGGCCCCTTTTATACGATCCCCGACGATAAGCTTCTGCAATGCTTTCTCTCACACATGACCCAGTCGCATGTGCCATAACATTGAGTCGTTCTCCTCAGCCTAACGAGTCAGAGCTGATGTGCCATCAACGACCAAACCATCCAAGTAATAGAGGTTGTCTTGACGCTTTCCCTTCATCATAATCATTGATCCTCGAGTCACCCTCAGAGATCCATTCTCCATGGTCACTCGACATCCCTTAGATTCGAGTAGTCAAGCGATATGAGATTATGCCATAGGTCGGAAACAAAGCGTACCTCCTCGATGTCTCGTGTAACACCATCATTCATCCTCATCCGCACTGTCCCAATGCATGCTATGCAATAGTCTCGATCATCGCCCAGTAAGGCTGTACACTGTAGGAGAATGATGCCCTCCAGGCTATTTATCTCTGTGTGAATAGAACAAATGTCTTGTTCGAAATAACAGTAAGCTGTTTGGTAATGATTTATCTAAGTTATATTATAATGTAGTTAACATTAGATATCAACTTAGGTAAAGTCCTGAGACTTTATGCAAGGTCAAACAGATATCGAGATGAGTATCTCGATCATGGAGAAATGTTTGACCGTCTGTAGCATAAGTCTAAAAGGGTTCGTGGTCATAGATGTTTTCGAGACAAGGATATCGAAACATCGAATAGACCATTGTGTCTTAGTCTTCACCGTTAAGCAGTGGCGATGATCTCATGATCGTTCGACTTGGCGAAGTCGGAGACAAGACACAGGTGCTCATTAGAGAATGAGTTCACTGAACGATCCACAAGAGTTATCATATGGTTACGTTGACCAATATGTTAATGATAACTCTTAGTGATGATAGGCTAGTTGGTCTTTTAACTTTGAGGTCATTTTGACGAACCTGTGCGTGAATGGTGCCACTTAGATCAACTGACCTAGCTTCGAGGCAAGGCCTGTCGAAAGGTCTTTTGATTGGGTGTCACTTGAAACGTACGAGGCGAGTAATGACCAAGAGAGGATTCGTCTCTCCCGGTCAATGGGAGTTAGTGTCGTAGAGTTAGTTCGTTCTTTAGTATAATCTCTGCGCAGAGTATGTTGGAAGAAGTCCAACATTTATTGACTAAAGATCGATAGAAACTAACCGGGGTCAAGTTATTGGGGTTGACAGTTTGACCGTACCCTAGGGTTGATCTACACGACATAGTTTAGACGAAGAGACTATAACTACAGAATTCATCACGGAAACAGTCAGGTGGTCCCGACAATACTCATATCAATGAGTCAACCACATAATGATGATTCCTGAAGCAGGGACGGCAACCACTGCAAGTGGTCACTGCCGTATAGGGCTTCGAGCCCAACCTATTGTAAGGGTCAGGCTGTAGGGTCTCACACAGAGTGTGACCTTCGTCTAGTAATAGGAAGAAATTAGTTAGGGAGAATATTTTGCATTTTGATGCAAGGGATGAAATAATTGCATTTGATGCAATATGATAATTTAAGCTTAGATAGTGGACTAATTTGCATATGATGCAAATGAGATTAAATGTGTGTTAAATTGTTTAAGACAATATTTAATGATATAAACGCAAGGAAAAGGTTACCGGTAAGACGGGTTCATCCCGCTCTTGACGCGGGTTCAAACCGTGTCAAAAACGGAGTTCAAACGAGCCCTATAAGTCTATTTAAAGTGTTAAATAAAAGGCACATAGTGAAAGCCCAAAAGAAACCCAGATTATATCCATGGGGGTATCCCAAAGTGGGGCCCAAGCCTGGGCCCACTGACGCGTATGTCAGCCTGCGTCAGCGGCTGACGCACACGTCAGCGGGGCCCACCCAGCTGACGCGGGCGTCAGCCTGCAGGCTGACGCCCGCATCAGTTGACGCGGGCAAAAGAGCCCCACAGGCCCGCATGTGATGCGGGCCCGTCCCGGTTTCGCGAAAAAGGAAGGCCGCCCGCGTTATCGCGGGCGGTAGGTGGGCCCCGCCCGTATAAATGCGGGCGGCGGTCAAATGCGTGCCAGTGTGCACGTAGGGCCCATGTGGTGGTTCCCACGCAAGGGTTTTCTGAAGCCCTATCTTTTCTTCTGGCGGCTGAACCCTTTGTGCGAAAATGTGGCCTTGGGCTGAACTTTGGACATACAATTGAGGGGTCAAACTGACTCGGATTGACGAACGGTTTTTTCCTATGCGTTTACCATTGAACGCCCTTCGAATTGATAGGTTGTATCAATCCTGAAGCTCAACGGTGAGGGAGTTAAAATTCACGGAAGTTTAGCCTTTGTGAAAGGCAAACTAACTTGATTTTAATTAACCCAATTAATAGTCCCACATCGGATTTTGAGTTAAGGGGGGTAGTCAGCCGCCTATATAAATAGGGGTCTGCTCTCCTCCTCAAAACTCGTCCCAAGCTCTAGATCTGAGCGGCTCTCGTAAATGTTGGAGCACGCTCGGATCTAAGCTTAAATTAATATTTCTTCTATCTCCCTTAATTTCTGCCTTACTCTTGAGGGCTCTAGCAAAGCCGCAAAAGAGTTAGGATTCGGATCCGAAATCTAGGCGGAGGTTTCACTCGCGTGAAAGTTTCTTCGGCGTGTGGTTGGCTCGGCGACACGGGATTGATCGCCTCGGGATACGGAGCGGTTCGAGGAGCGGTTCGGGGAGCGGTTCAAGGAGCGGCTCGGCGTGGGACGGGAGCAGCTCAGAAGACGGTGCGGAACATCTCGCCTGCTCCAGGGTTGAGATTCCGGGTATGTGTTTAAGCATTAGTTTAATTTAATTGCAGTAGGTTAGATCCTTCTTGGGATGGTCAGACCCATCCCAGGTCGGCATAGATCTTGGATTAGGGTCTTGGACCTTAGGGTTAAATGTTAATTAGATTAACTTGTTTATTTTTCCGCTGCTTTTCTGTCTATGTTCCGTCCGACTTATGACGGGCATAGAGTTTTTGTGCCCTAAGGGTCCCGGAAAACCCTACAGTGGTATCAGAGCATGGTCTGTGTTACGATCAAGCCTGCGATTTCTTTAAACACATGAAATGTTTTTAAATACTTTTAAAAAAATGTTTTTAAAGTTATGAGATAAATTTTAAAAATGTTTTTGATGTTTAAAAATCTATGTGATAAATTTTTGAATATGAAAATTTTTTAAATGACGTTTAAAAATTTATGTGATAATTTTTAAAACTAATTTTAAATCTTTTAAAATTTATGCGATAAGTTTAAAGTGCCTAAAATTTTATATGATAAATTTTAAGCATGAAAGTTTTTTAAAATGATGTTTTAATTTTATGAGATATTTTAAAACTGATTTTAAATGTTAAAAATTTTATGCGATAAATTTTTTAAAGTAGCATGCAAATTTGTAATTTTAAAAACAAATTTTTATGAGATAAAAATAAAATATTTTTAAAATCATATTTTAAATTTAAATGTTAAATTTATGTTTGCATGCTAAAATTGTTTATATGATAGACATTGTTCTATTTAAATTGTTAAATAGTTATACAATTTTATTTTATGCGATAAAATTAGTGTAATCTTATGTTAATGGCTATGCATAATCTTGCCCCTTATTTGATAACACAAGACAACCCTTTAGGTTAGCCATTAAGAAATGATTAAAATTTATTACTTGAATTTTAATGACATGCTATGTTTTAATAAAACATTAACAACCCTTCAAGACCTAATTCCTGATTAGGGTAGTCCCTTTAATGTTTCTTAATTCTAATTTTTATTATTAATTTTCATTAAAGGACTTCGCTTTTGGCATTGTTAATAAAATTTATTAAAATCCTAATAACGATTAGGATAGCACGTGAACCTTATAGTTGATAAGGACTTAATAAAAGTTATTAAAAAATCCTAAAATTTTGAATTTAAGGATGCAACTAGTTGATAGGATTAATTAGTTGTTAATAAAAGTTGTTTAGTCTATGGCACACATATAAAAATGACAAGCTTCATTCAATGGACCATGATCCAGTCAATGTGCTTGGCTAAGAGTTCTGGATCACCCTTTAAGGGATAGTGATCCTGGCTTAGTCAATTCCCTGGCTGTGTTCCGCTGGACCGCAATGTCACGAATCATGATTGTATGACACCCTGGACTATATCTAAGTCAAATACGTTAATGATCTTTTTCAAGATTAGCCGTAGCCCTCCTTGTTTTAGGGGTTAGCAACTATAGGACCCGTGTTATAGTTGTAGAGATACACTCAAGCTGTAACATGGAAACCCTGTAGAAACTAACTCCTTAAATACATAAGATGAAATCTTTACTAACCCAAACCGTCGTCTCGTACCCCGAGCGCCGGCGTAAGTTAAGTCAACGATGTAGTCTGGCTAGATGTAGTCTAAGACCTGACCCAAACCGACGGGTCGTGAATACACCGAGCACGGGGCAAGTCAGGCTAGACGCGAAAACAAGGGTCCGACTAGACTAGACATTGTGATTTGGATGAGCACACTCATGATCACAAATGGCTAGGGGTAAAAACCGATAAGAGGGTCATATCAGATATGATCGATGAAGAGTCATCTTCCGATTTACAGAGTCAAGCAACTTGTTGAGCTACACTCAAGGTTGTTAGGCTCAAGGTGATTAGACCTCTTACCCATTAATTTTATTTCGATTAAATCGTTCATTATTAAGCTTTGAAACGATCGTAAAAATAGTGGGAGGATATAGATAGATAAAAGCCAATCTACCTATATTTAATATTGAACATATGCTAAACTAGGGCAAGACTATGTTTACCGTAGGAATCGATATGTAATATTTTAATGAAATAATTTAATTGGTCAAAAGGTTGATTAATTGAATATCAAGTTAAATTCTAGTTGATAGAATTAAAACTATATTCTCGTTGTCATTAAAATGACCTTCTAAAGAACAGACTTAAGAAGATTTCATTAAGTTCTGAGTCCAACAAATAAATTCACACTACATGTCACTCGTCTCTATATGAGGCAGCTTGAACATATAGGATATTCGAAGTATGTTTCTCCCTACAACTTGTCGAGCTACCCTCAAGGTTGTATGGATAAACAATTTTGATCAGCAAATTTCTAGAATTCGATCAAACTGTTTGAGTCGAATACGAGTGCATGAGTGATGCAAGACTATGTATCCCAACCGGATCTTGAGACAAGCAACTTCTTGAGCTACACTCAAGATTGCAACTCTCAGGCGTTTGGATACATGAGATGCTTGCATAGCTATTTATTTATGTTGGGCTATTTAATATCTAAATGTGATTTAGAAAAGGAAGAAGGCACTCCGGAAAGTTAATTGAGAAAGTTAGTTTAATTTATCATTAGTAAAGGCATAAGGAAGAGGAAATAAAAATGTGACATATTCTGCTGTCACGATTTCGTAATTATTGTTATACAAAAGGTTAACACATTTTGACGAATGTCGTCACATTGCTTCTGAAGCAATGAGTACTATGTATAACGATAATATATATATTAAATGTTAATATATAAATACACAAGATAGTAGCAAACTTATATGGCAAAATAGACTAGGCCGTATCGAGAGACTAAGCTTCACAAGTCACATAAAGAGGGGTCTGACCTCTTGTATTATGAAGTCTGCGGACACTTGTGAGTCTTACCCTCTTAGATATAATGGCCGAAACCCATCTGTAAGACAGTGGGAGAATGAGTTGTCGAACTCAGTCTAGTACATACTGGTGTACCCGAGTCTAGATTAACCAAAATGAGTTATTCGTATATTTTATTAAGACACGTGTTCTTGATGAAACACAAGTCTGATAAAAAAAGAACGAAATGACCAAAGTATTTAAACCGATTCGATTAGATCGAATGGTCAAATACTTAGCTACATAAAATCTTGCGTAAGTAAAAGAAAATGTGATTTTCTCTCAGGTCAAGTCTGTTAACACATCTGTGTGTTAGAAGTATGAATCACACTAAGTTAGACTTGGTGCGATCCATAGTAAGCGACTCTGAGTTAATTCCTCCCTCTGGGTTAAGTCCCAGATAGTAATGCCTAGGTTTTGATAATGTTCTATGAGGACATTATCTATAAAATATTCATTAAATCAATCGTAAGGAAGTTGTAAAATTACTCGAATTTCGTGAGACGAAGAGTCGAGTTAAACATCATAACTGATGATGACTCAGTCAACTTCTAGGATAAAATTCGGAGTAGTAACTCCGATTTAAAACTTGATGCAATCAGAAAAGGTCAGGTGCGTAAATAAATTTTGGAATTTACTTTACGTGCACAAGGAAAATGTTTCCTCATTTTCTGCAAGTAAATCTTTAAGTTGAAAGGTTGGTGCAGAAAGGAAAATAGTGAAGTACAATCATGTTGGTCGAGAACGGTTTTCATACTAATTCATATAAACGATTATGTTGAAACCGTCTCGCCAGCAGATGTGTACAGATCTACTCGGACCAAACTCGACGTGAAACGCTCAAGTTGACCATGAAAATTGGAGCATTCACTTATAAGTTCGTTTTTCTAAATATGATTTAAACGGACCAACTTATATGAATTAGCCAGATAGTTTTCAAGGTCAGTTGGAGCGTATAAATTACATGCGAGGCATCAAAGGGATGGAACATATATTTTGACAAAGTGATCAAAAGAGTTTGATACTTTATCAGAAATAGATATTAGCCATTTAAAATGACCGATAACTAATTTGAAAATTATTATCGTAAGGTACGATGAATTGGATAAGATCCAAGTAAATAAAAATGGATTCCGAAAGACCAAGTGAATTATTTGAATGAGATTCAAATGGTTGGTCTAACATGAACATAGAAACCCCTTAAGTCTATAGTGTAGACGATTTTAGCATATCCACCCACGAAGGCTCTACCACATGAAGTCGGGAAAACTTATGTGTAAAACGGTATAAGATACCGAGATAAATGGGCCTGAGTGCAAGTGGGAGATGTAGGAGAATGATGCCCTCCAGGCTATTTATCTCTATGTGAATAGCACAAACGTCTTGTTTGAAATAACAGTAAGCTGTTTGGTAATGATTTATCTAAGTTATATTATAATGTAGTTAACATTAGATATCAACTTAGGTAAAGTCCTGAGACTTTATGCAAGGTCAAACAGATATCGAGATGAGTATCTCGATCATGGAGAAATGTTTGACCGTCTGTAGCATAAGTCTAAAAGGGTTCGTGGTCGTAGATGTTTTTGAGACAAGGATATCGAAACATCGGATAGACCATTGTGTCTTAGTCTTCACCGTTAAGCAGTTGCGATGATCTCATGATCGTTTGACTTGGCGAAGTCGAAGACAAGACACAGGTGCTCATTAGAGAATGAGTTCACTGAACAATCCACAAGAGTTATCATATGGTTACGTTGACCAATCTGTCAATGATAACTCTTAGTGATGATAGGCTAGTTGGTCTTTTAACTTGAGGTCATTTTGACGAACCTGTGCGTGAATGGTGCCGCTTAGATCAACTGACCTAGCTTCGAGGCAAGGCCTGTCGAAAGGTCTTTTGATTGGGTGTCACTTGAAACGTACGAGGCGAGTAATGACCAAGAGAGGATTCGTCTCTCCCGGTCAATGGGAGTTAGTGTCGTAGAGTTAGTTCGTTCTTTAGTATAATCTCTGCGCAGAGTACGTTGGAAGAAGTCCAACATTTATTGACTAAAGATCGATAGAAACTAACCGGAGTCAAGTTATTGGGGTTGACAGTTTGACCGTACCCTAGAGTTGATCTACACGACATAGTTTAGACGAAGAGACTATAACCGCGGAATTCATCACCGAAACAGTCAGGTGGTCCCGACAATACTCATGTCAATGAGTCAACCACATAATGATGATTCCTGAAGCAGGGACGGCAACCACTGCTAGTGGTCACTGCCGTATAGGGCTTCGAGCCCAACCTGTTGTAAGGGTCAGGCTATAGGGTCTCACACAGAGTGTGACCTTCATCTAGTAATAGGTAGAAATTAGTTAGGGAGAATATTTTTCATTTTGTTGCAAGGGATGAAATAATTGCATTTGATGCAATATGATAATTTAAGCTTAGATAGTGGACTAATTTGCATATGATGCAAATGAGATTAAATGTGTGTTAAATTGTTTAAGACAATATTTAATGATATAAACGCAAGGAAAAGGTTACCAATAAGACGGGTTCATCCCGCTCTTGACGCAGGTTCAAACCGTGTCAAAAACGGAGTTCAAACGAGCCCTATAAGTCTATTTAAAGTGTTAAATAGAAGGCCCATAGTGAAAGCCCAAATGAAACCCAGATTATATCCATGGGGTATCCCAAAGTGGGGCCTAAGCCTGGGCCCACTGATGCATACGTCAGCCTGCGTCAGCGGGCTGACGCACCCCTCAGCGGGGCCCACCCAGCTGACGTGGGCGTCAGCCTACAGGCTGACGCCCGCGTCAGTTGACGCGGGCAAAAGAGCCCCACAGGCCCGCATGTGATGCGGGCCCGCCCCGGTTTCGCGAAAAAGGTAGGCCGCCCGCGTTATCGCGGGCGGCAGGTGGGCCCCGCCCGCATAGATGCGGGCGGTAGTCAAATGCATGCCAACGCGCACGTGGGGCCCACGTGGTGGGCCCCACGCTAGGGTTATCTGAAACCCTATATTTTCTTCTGGCGGCTGAACCCTTTGTGCGAAAATGTGGCCTTGGGCTGAACTTTGGACATACAATTGAGGGGTCAAACGGACTCGGATTGACGAACGGTTTTTTCCTATGCGTTGACCGTTGAACGCCCTTCGAATTGATAGGTTGTATCAATCCTGGAGCTCAACGGTGAGTGAGTTAAAATTCACAGAAATTTAGCCTTTGTGAAAGGCAAACTAACTTGATTTTAATTAACCCAATTAATAGTCCCACATCAGATTTTGAGTTAAGGGGGGCAGTCAGCCGCCAATATAAATAGGGGTCTGCTCTCCTCCTCAAAACTCGTCCCAAGCTCTAGATCTGAGCGGCTCTTGTAAATGTTGGAGCACGCTCGGATCTAAGCTTAAATTAATATCTCTTCTATCTCCCTAAATTTCTGCCTTACTCTTGAGGGCTCTAGCAAAGCCGCAAAGGAGTTCGGATTCGGATCTGAAATCTTGGCGGAGGTTTCACTCGCGTGAAACTTTCTTCGGCGCATGGTTGGCTCGGCGACACGGGATTGATCGCCTCGGGATGCGGAGCGGTTCGGGGAGCGATTCAAGGAGCGGCTCGGCGTGGGACGGGAGCAGCTCGGAAGACGGTGCGGAACATCTCGCCTGCTCCAGGGTTGAGATTCCGGGTATGTGTTTAAGCATTAGTTTAATTTAATCGCAGTAGGCTAGATCCTTCTTGGGATGGTCAGACCCATCCCAGGTCGGCATAGATCTTGAATTAGGGTCTTGGACCTTAGGGTTAAATGTTAATTAGATTAACTTGTTTATTTTTCCGCTACTTTTCTGTCTATGTTCCGTCCGACTTATGACGGGCATAGAGTTTTTGTGCCCTAAGGGTCCCGGAAAACCCTTCATGCACTTACCACCTCCCCTGAAGGTTCTAAAGTACTCTCGATGTGGCGTCATATGGAACGAGTACCCAGAGTCGAGCACCCAACCATCTGAAGTCATGCCCTCTGAAGCACCGACCAATACATACTCCTTGACCTCAACGCTCTTCATGACGTTGGCAGTTGCGTCTTGCTTCCTCGTCGCCTTCGGGCAGTCTCTAACCCAATCTCCTCTTTCTTTACAAAAAGCATATTAGTCCTTTGCCACCTTACACTGGGGCCTCTTGTCTTGTCTCTGGACTTGGATCTGAAATACCCCCTCCTATCTCCACCCTTTTCACCTCTACGACCCCTTACGAATGTAAGAGCGTCGTGATTCGGGATATAAATTGCATATTTTCCCCCCTAATTACCCCCATTTTGTGCCAAATCTTAGGCTTAATTGTGCTCTTTTTGGGAATATTTTCATTTCATATCAATTTTAGGGCTTATTCTCATTCTTGGCACAAAATACGGTTTTTATCGTCTTTATTGGCTTCCCATTATTTTTCCTATACTCCTGCCATTATTTTGATCATATCTCCATTTTTTGGGAATTATTTGAGATTTTTAGGTATTTTTTGGATTTATATGGAGGAGAAAAGAGGGTTTTAAATCAGGATAATGGAATTCACTTGGGGCGCCACGTGGCGTAATCAGACGGCGCCACGTGGCGCCGTGATGCAGCTGCAGGCGCGCGCTTTAATTAAAAAAAAATTTTTTTTTTAAAATTTGCGGGCCGGCCCATTTGGCCGGCCCGCCGAAGTATGAGGCGGGCTGAGCCCGCTCAAAATTGAGCTGGCCCAGCGCCCGCTCAGATTTGAGCGGGCCCAGCGCCCGCTCAAACTGAGCGGGCTCAGCGCCCGCTCAATTTGAGCGGGCCCAGCGCCCGCTCAAACTGAGCGAGCGGAGTGCCTTGCGGGCGCGGGTCCAGCGCCCGACCCGCGACCCGCAAGCCCGTAATGGGTTCTATGTGGCCTGCTGTGCGAATTTTGAAGGGCTCTCGGTTTTTCTTGTTTTTTTTGGTTTTTTTAGGGCTTGGAAGGGGATTCTTCTTCCCCAAGAGGCTTGGAGGCCATTGATGAAGCTTGGAGCTTGGAGGAGGCATTTGGGAGTGGAAGAACTCATCTAGGAGTGACACTTGGGTGAAATTTTCCTATTCTCTTGTGTATTTTGATTTAGGGTTTTAAGTTGTAAATTGGATGTTAATTTTGAGTAAAGATTACTCCATTTTCATCATGAATCTCTAAATTTTGCTTGTGTGGTTGTGTTTGGGGATTGTTGGTTGATTGGGTTGTGATTTCATCTCTAGCACAATTTTATCTTCAAAAATTTGTGTATGAAACTTGTGTTATTTTGTTTATTGGAACCCTAAGGGGAAATCCAAGAAGAGGATAATCCTAGCGGACCCTCTCTAATGCGCTTATTGTTAATTACTCGCATGAGTTTCATTCACTACTTATTGCACCCCACATGTTCGATGAAATGCCGTATTTTCCGATTGAGCTCCCTTAGCCGGGAGATCAATTGAGTTATATATTGGGATGATTTCTTGTGCCCACTGCCTCATTCGCATGCACATCACACGAGTCCTCCTCGTTACTTGCCGATTCGGCCCTCCACCCCTACCCATTTCGGTTAGAATTTTTAGTTTCTTCACGTTTTCACCACGCTTTTACCACTCATCCACCGTTAGCGAGTTAGTTGTAAAACACTTTAATTCTCTTTATCGATCAGATTTTGTGAAAGTAGAACGAATTGTCCCTGTGATCCGACCCGGTACTCACCGGTTATTTTTATATTGCATTGACGCTCCTACGCTTGGGAGCGGAAGGCGTGCACTTGCGCGTTTTCCGAGTCAACCACGTCGCTCGAAGCTCGGCTGCAGGTGTCCCCATCGTTCTTCCTGAACTAGTTGCTCGTTAGAGCGTTGGACACCTCTTTAAATGTGATCGATTCCTTACCATAGATACGAACTGGCACCAAGTATTCATACTCGATGGGTAGAGAGTTGAGGAGAATCATCGCCTTGTCTTCATCGTCAACCTTCACGTCGACGTTTCTCAGGTCGGTAAGAAGCTTGTTGTAGTAGTCGAGGTGTTCCTCCATAGAAACCCCCTCGACTAACTTCAAACCAAAAATCTTCTTCATCAAGTGTAGCCAGTTCATATTCTTCTTCATGTACTTGTCGCCGAGCTCCTTCCAGAACTTGCTTGCACTTGTCTCCTCCATGTATGTATATTTCTTCTCCTTTGACAAATACATGCGAATGGTACTACATGCACTTTGAATCAGAGTTCTCCACTCCTGATCGGACATACCCGTCGGCTTCTCATACAATGCAATATCTTGACTAAGATGGTTCAAGATATCCATGACTTCGCATCTCCACGTACTGAAGTTGATCTTTCCATCAAACTTTTGAATTTTGAATTTTGTGTTAGACACAGTAATCCGATAAGATGAAGAATACCTAGAAGTCGACGCCTTTGGAGAATCATCATTGCCACCGCTACTCATCTTCGTCTTCTACGTTGATCTCCAACACCGTAATGCTTTGATTCCAATTTGTTATGCAGCGGAGCTTAGCTCTACCAACACAGCACAACGGAATACACAGGATCGTGGAGACCGAGGACGAAAGATCAGCAACATAAACAGAGCACAAATAAGATTGCTCTTAGGCCGTGGACCGTAAAGGGAAACACCGGTGAGATTATTATAAAAGGAGAGAACAATACAAATCTTCTCTTCGTCCAACGAAAAAGCACACAAGATCTCTCCAAAAGCTCACAATACAATCTCTCAAAGTTGGCTCTTACAAATGGCGGCTCTCTCAAGGGATACTATGGTGTTCTATCCCACGAAACGATAACCTAAAACTCCCTATATATAACCCTAGGTTGCAATATGTGTCATCATTGGCTAGGAATTCCTAGGATTCTGATCCCGACAAGTACGACATCCAATCCAATCACCGCTCTACACAATTAATGATGTTGCACTCTATTGGGTCTCCACCGCATCCTAGTGGGCCACATCCCAATGGGCTCCCTTTGACCGAATGACCTTCCCTCTATGTCCAATGACCAAAGTACCGAGCCATGCGTCCAAGCCTTTCTCCATTCGGAAGTACCGAGCCATGCGTCCAAGCCTTCCTCCATTCGAGTCTCCATACGACAGTTCGACCGAACACGGACTCTAACCGCGTTACGACCCAACGACCAAGGCCGAGCGTTCGACCCTCAGACTCGAACTGACGACTGAACGACCAAATGCGTCGAACGCCATCTGCGCTATAGAAGCCAAATGCCCAGTATCCTCGTATCTATCTTGTGCAGAGTTAGATAGGTCGAATCCGAGCACAGTCGAGTTACCTCTGCACACGATAACTCGTCTGCCATACAACTACTTCTCCTGCGCCGAATCGAGCCAACTTCTTCACAGTAAATGTTATATGGCAACTTATGATATTTCTTTGTCCACATACCATAATAAATTTATAATTAATATTTTTACCAAAAACACAGTAAATTAGATCTGAATTTCAAAGTGTTCATTCCAGGTGCTTTGTCCTGCTACGCCTATCTGTCAAAAAGGAATTCTTCAATGCTATATAATGTTTTTAAGCTCAAATTGTCTATTCCAGAATTAATAATTTCTTGGTTGGTTGGTAGATTGCATTAATTGTACCAAAATATGTGAAACAAGACTTTTAGCGATCCGGTTTTGTGCTTATGACCGGTTAAAATTACTGAGTCGAATTGGCTTGATATAAAATTGTTTAGCATAGTCAGACACAAAACCCAGTAGATAAAGAGATTCAGACATTCGAATTGCAGGACAATCTTATTCTGGGAGATAAATGGAAGTTTCTCACAGAAATGTAAGAAAAATTTTGTTCAGTTCCCATTTTTGTATGATGCCTCCTCTTTCGGTACAAAGTTATGAAAACCCTTTAATGAAGGAGTCCTCACAGGATAATGCTTGGGTGCAGATAAGATACACTAATCACAAATATGAGCGGAAATATACCAGCAGAAAGTGATGATATAGAAGATACATGGAATGAAATATGTAAAAGTAAAGCTTGCCTTGTGTTGCACAAGGGCTATGGTCCCATTCAAAGAGGAATTAGTGCCATTCATGGAATGATGAGGGGCTTTAAAATCTTCGCGAATTTCAATCTTGCAATGCTGAACATAGCCATGTTATGATCCCCATTCGAAGTTTGAGTATGACAGTATCTCCACGAAAACTAAAAGAAATAACAGTGTGTGGAAGTTTTTATTCCTATTGAAATGGTATCCCTAAATTTGAGTTTCAACGATGCACTTTATATATGTTTGATTATCGCTTGCATGTTTTAGGGAAAACGGAATGGTCATGCAGGTCCTGCACCAGGTGGTTCAGAAATGCATTGACCGAAAAGATTGCTTCTCTATGTTCCTGAAGACTATGCACATATCAGATGCATAAGTGGCTATTAACGTTTGGCACAACATGCTATCCATGTCACAAAACTTCATCTATTCTGGAAAAACGTCAGGATGTTGCATTTCTGACACACATCTGTTTCACAAAGGCCTTGTCCACTGGAGCCAATAAGAAGGTTCCACTATGTGGTAACTTGAGGATCTTGAACATAGCATGGAAACAGCTATTATATTAAGATCTTGAACATAGCTATTATATTAAGATCCAAACTAGCATGGAAACAGCTTTCCATATGGCATGAAATGCTATATAAGAGCATGCAATTGTCGGCTTGTATAAGAAACAAGAGGTATGTGCATATGCATCATGTACGTGAAAGCCGAATTAGTTTACAGTGGGCGTAGGAGCCCAACAGAGCTCTTGCACCATTGTATTATCTCCAGAAAAACTTGCTTAAAGGCAATAATATTAGTCTAAGATCCAAGATGCTTGGCTTGTCCAACTAAACTGAAGAATCAAAGGAAAGAATCAAAGAAAGGTAGTTGGAAGCATCAATTCGTTGCCTCCCTCACAAGCCTAGCGTCATCCTTAAAAAGACTCCGTTCTTGGTTCATCATTCATGAGAAGTTGTAGTTTTCTTTTTGATACCGATTTTTTCCCCCTGGTCCTAAGTAACGACTGCAAATATCCATCAATATATTGTTCATATAATCAGCGGATAAGATCTTATCTGATCTCAGCATCTGCTTCGGGGGCTCATACTCGTGTATGGCGCCATCAAGGTTAGTAAATTTATTTCCTTTGCAATTTTAGCCAATTAAAAGGGGTAATAACTTGTCAGTTTATCGTGGCTTCAGTATATTTTGTATCACTGTTTCTTAGAATTTTCCAATTAATTAAAATTTGGTTTGCACATCGGTACATCGTCCCTTTTAAAGCAAAGTATAATAGCTCCATATGTTGCTGGTTATCGACTACTTCATTTATTCTTCCATTTTTAGGTCGGTAAGCCTCCCGTTACTACCTCATTGGGATTTCGCCTATAATCTTTGCATCTAAAAACAAATCTGCTTCCCCAAATGTAATTCATCCATAAATAATTACAGCTCATGCGTCTGCTGTCTTCTCGGATATATTTCCTACATTTAAAAATTGTTTTTGACCTTTTAAAATTTATTCAACATGCACAACACTTAGTAAACACATCAGTTTGTTCTTACAGGTTTGTTAGCATCAAATATGAGCACATCAATTATGATATCCAATAAGAATTTCCTTATATTCTTAGATTGGTTAGGTTCTAAGGGTAGACTAGCCTTTCGCCTACCAATGTTTCAAAAACGTATATGCTAGGACCCAGCACCTTTGTAACTCGATATATCCATTCCTAATGCATTACCCGCTTTCCCTTTTACTTTTCTTCCTTATCCAAGATACACTTCTGTAACACCAGATCTTCTTCGGTGAAGGTTTAGGTTTTAACCTTCGCCTTATAATACCTCTTTAGTCATGCTTGCTGGTTCACCAAGCTAGTTACAACTAATTCCTTACCTTCTTTAACGAGACCTAAGGAGGATCGACCTCAAGCACTTCATTTTCATCTTCATCAAAACAAGTCAAGGAAAAGCGATTACACCCCTACTTCTAACGGTATCATTCTGCTTCAGGCCATAGGCTAACATGAAAGGTGATTCACATGTTGACTTCTTATATATGGTTCTGCACAACCATAATATCCATAATAGCTCACTATGCTTGTTCCCCTTCTTGTCCAAGGCTATCTTCTTCTTACGAGTGTTTAGAATGACCTTGTTGGTTTCCTCCACCTATCCATTAGTCTAAGGATGTGCCAATAAATCAAAATGCAACTAAATCTGCAGGTCAATTTTTTTAAGGTTGCTGAATCAAATTGAATCCCATTAGTAGTCATAATCGACTAGGGGATTCTAAAACAGCACACAATGTTCTTAAAGATAGGTTTACCAGATTCGTTGTTTTCATGCTAGTCAATGCTTCATCCACTTAGTGAGATAGTGAATATCCACTATCAGAAATTTTCTTTGGCATGTAGCTAGGGTGAATGGTCCTAACAAATCTAGCACTTATTGATCAAAAGGAATAGGGTTAAGGATGACATTATGTCAATGGTTCGGGCTATCTCCTTCTGTATGAAGCATTGATAAGATTCGCACTTTTAAACTATCTCATTTGAATCATTTAACACTGTGAGCCAATAAAATCTCTAATGGAGTGCCTTATGGGTGATTATCGGCGCCCTTTGATGACTTTTGCATAACTGTTCAAAAATCTCCCTCCGTATGAAGTCTCCATCCTCCTCAATTAGGCATTTTGAGTAGAGATATACTTACTTTTTTATGAAGAAGCAATAAAGTAAGTACCCCTCATAGTGTTCGTATTTTGTTACCTTTATTCTTTTTTTGCTTAAACCTTATCTTCCGATAACTCCCAGTATTGAGATATTTCCTAGCTGGATCCATCCTGTATTTATGCCACCTGTCTCCCCCAAGGACTCATTATTGAGGTATTCAATGAATATCTCTTTTCCTAACTATGGGCTTGCAACAGATTATAGCTTTGAAAGTCGAGTGTTCCCAGATCAAGTCACATATATGATTTTTATCTTTTGAAATATATACAGATGTTGTTGGGCCAAGGCCAATTAACTCTTTATTCCAAATACATCTGCTCTGTACTCTTTGTTAATATACCCTACTATCAACTTTGAGTTGCTTTGAAGCTTCATTATGCCAACAAAAAGGTCTAGTGAAGTCTTACTAATATAGCTTCGTATTCTGCTTCGTTATTAGAGCATTTTAACCTAAACCTCAAAGCATATTCAGTTGCCCTTCCTTTTAAATCGATCCTGACAAATCCAACTCTACTACCCAACTCATTGGATCCCTCCAAGAGCTAACAATCACATTCATCTACTTTCAAAAGGCTACTATTGCTTGCTTTAGGGGAACACATTTATTCATATAGATGGTGGAGTTGAATTTCTCTGGGATCATACATTCCACCATGATGTTTGCCCTTACCTAAGCGTTGATATATAGCATCGACATGTAACGGATGACACATTCCTTTAGCTCAATGTCTGAATTTAACCATCTTCTATCGTTGTCCAAATTCTCTAATTTTTTCTTTAACAAGCGGTTTATTCATATGTAGAATTCATGTGCTTGGAAGTATGAGCAACGCCTATAGGCTGTTATCACCACTGTATAAGTAATCTTTTCTATTACATTATAGTTAAATTGCACCACCTTCCTGATCCTACTGTCATAGTAGTTAGGCTTTTAACATTCCCATCATCTTGAATCAATATCATCCTTACTACCTCGGAGACATATGCTAGATATATGTATAAAACCTCCCCCTCTTTTAACCGTATCAGAAATGGTAGGGATTGTAAGTACTCCTTCAATTTATTAAATTCTTCATAGCATTCCCCAATCCACCCGATTTACTGTGATTCAGTACGTAGTGATTACTCACTTAAACATAATGATTAAGCATAAAAACCAAGCAATGACAACCAAAACTTAGTAACGCAGTTCGGTGCGCACACCTACATCTGCGGGGCCACGCCCAAAAAATCAGATTACTCAACTATAATAAATAATGATTACAATCAGTTATATTAGATCTATACTAGGAGAAGCATACTCCCCCTTAATACAAACTGCTAGGGGTGATCTCAATCAACCATGTGGAGTAATCTATCCAAGCTCCCCTTGCACGCAAGATCCCCTTGCACAACCGACTAGATCAACTCCCTTGATCCATACGTGCGTAGCCGTCGGTCTCCGTCCTCGGATGTAGATACCACAAGATCCCCTTGCACAACAGACTAGAATCAACTCCCTTGATCCCTACCTCTGGTAGCTGTCGGCCTCCCTCCTGGAGTTCTTTTTTCAACTTTGTTAAAAGCCATAAAACCCTAGCCGCAGTCTGCACGCCTATTAGATACTCCGCACCCCCTCAATCACGGAGTTGTTAAGGTAGGTCGCTCGATGGAATCCCATGCAGATCGGCAACCCGCAAGTTAAGGAATCTCTTAGGGCACAAGATCCTGTAATATCTCAACAAATCTTTCAACCAACATTTGCGGGCCAAAATATCTCCAACAGATCGATCAATCATATCTGTGAGATAACAGCTTCCTAATGCACCTTCAACCATTTTTCCTTTTAGCTGCATTCATCAGAATACCTTGTAGAGAGAACACAAGATCTTGAGTAACCCACCTTCAAACTTCTGATGACCATCATTCTTTTCAAAGCTCCAGAACAACACGTTGAATCTCAAGTTGCAACATGACATTCAACATGACATACAACATGGCCAATAAATAAGATCTTTCATACCATATTTGCGGATTGATACCTTTAATCACATCTTCAGCAGATCTTATGCATACCAGCATACAACAGAATTTCTGGAGAAGATCTAAATAATAATACATGATCTAAAACAATTCAGATAATAATTCTTCAACCACATATATCTCCAGCAGATCTTGTAACCACTATTTGCGGGTAAATAACTTCCTCTTTCATGTAGATATTCTGCCAATATATCTAGGATCACTTCGGGTAAGAAATCTCAAAGATCAAGGAATCTTTTAACCATTTCG
This sequence comes from Scilla litardierei, assembly GCA_030789695.1. Lineage (NCBI taxonomy): Eukaryota > Viridiplantae > Streptophyta > Magnoliopsida > Asparagales > Asparagaceae > Scilla > Scilla litardierei. Next base: position 75,104,050 of record CM061142.1, read on the forward strand.
GGTAAAATGATTTAAACAAATCTCATGCGGATATTTTTCCCATAAAATTGGTAGTTTGGTGTTTTAGAACATAACGAATAAACTGAACGGATTCTCTTATTGAAAAGCGGGGGGGTGTTTGCATCAAACCCCACTTCCCGATTTTTCTCATTCGATCTAAACTGTTCATTTGAATCTTTTTCAAAACCCCAAAACCGCCAATTTTCACATGAATCCAACGAGTTTTGCTTGTTCGTCCACTCGTCGCAAATTTAACGCATTTGCAGTAACATAACTTTTTGCAACAATTAGATGAATGATAAAAACCCTTCGGGTTCACCTGTAAATTGGTAATCTAGGATTTTAGACCATTAAGAACAAACTAAATTGATCTGATCATTAGAAAAGGGAAAGGGGAAATTTCCTCTTTGTTTGCCAATACCCATATTGTTATATGTATGCATGTATGTATGTATATACCTATTTATGCATACACACACATATTGAAAATTTATAAATTTTATTCATTTAACTCAAGCAATTACAATAATGGACTAGAAGCAAGATTTTCGTCTATACAGGTAAACTAGCATGACAATACGGTCTCAATACAAAAACATTTAACAACAAAACCATGTCCAGTTTTCATCCAAATCTCTTTTTAGTATTCCTCGTTCTTGAACTCCTACGATGTAGGGACATCTTAATGGGAGTTGAGCGCAAGATCTCCTCTAGCCATTTTGCATTATCTGTAGTTGGTTCATCTTCCACTTGCCACTCGTTCTCATATTCTTCATTTTTCTCTTCATTCACTTTATTGTTGGGTTCATCAATGTCAACATTCTCAGAGGCACCCCATTATCAACACCATCATTCAAAGGATTGTTACATATATATGTATATACATAAATATATATGTATATATGGAGGTTGACTAAGATCTATTCGGATGGATCAACCATGCAAATCCATTCAAGTCAAATTTGAAATTAGGCAACGTAAGTAGAAAATCCGTTCCGTTGGATGTGATCTAACATGTCTAAACTAAACCCTAAAAAATTTCAACTAATTTGAACATGTTTTGCCCATGCATCAAGTGTTTGCAAAATCAATGTTTTAGAAGTCATAAAATCGATTAATTTTCCAACCACCTGATGCATGGAAAAAACGTGTCTAAATTAGTTGAAATTTTGTTTGGAGATAGTTTAGACATGTTAGATCACAGCCAATGGAACGGATTTTCTATTTAGGTTGCCTAATTTCAAATTTTACTTGGATGGATTCGCATGTTTGATCCATCCGAATGGATCCTAGTCAATATTTGTATATATGTATGTATGTGTATACATTTATATGATTGTGATTTCAGTACGTAGAAATAATCAAATAAACACAAAGATTAAACACAAGAACCAAGCAACGAGAACCAAAACTTGGTAACGCAGTTCGGTGCGCACACCTACATCTGCGGGGCCACGCCCAGAAAATTAGATTACTCCACTATAAAAATTATCAATGAGTACAATCACTAATACCAAATCTATACTAGGATAAGTATACTCCCCCTCAATACAAACAGCAATGGGTGATCACAATCAACCCCGTGGAGTAATCTATGCAATCTCCCCTTGCACAACCGACTAGATCAACTCCCTTGATCCCTACGTGCGTAGCCGTCGGCCGCCGTCCCTGGATGTAGAAAACCGCAAGATCCCCTTGCACAACCAACTAGATCAACTCCCTTGATCCCTACGTACGTAGCCGTCGGCCTCCTCCCGGAGTTCTTCAAAAACTTTCGTAAAAGTTGTTGTTCCTAGCCGCCAACCTCTGCAACTCTTTCAATCCCTCTCGTCCTCAATCATGGAGCGGTTAAGGAAGTTTTCTTCGATCAAATCTCAAAAGATTGACCACCCACAATTAACTGAACCAAGCTAGGAAATGGTTCAGCCAAATCTTCTAAAAATAGCAACAACAATAACTGTGCGAGATTCTCTCTAACCGAATCAACAATAATAACGAGAGAATAATAGCTTCCAAATATATCTCCAGCGATTCCTCAATCACAGCTACCTATACCAGAATAGGTTGAAGATACTATAAAAAGATCTGCAGCAATCAATCTTCAAAATACTCCCAACCAACAGATCTGCGAGATATTCACTTTCTATTTCAAACCAACATCCCATCAATTTAGCAACTGATTTATGAGGGGCTTTCTAAATATATCTCATACAGATATTCCACAATCAATTCAGGAATCCCGACATTCTAGGCAGCAAATCAGATCTGAGATCACCACAACAGATCTGTAGAGCACAGTAGCGTTTCTGCATACGCAATATTCCAGATCCCGAATGTTGAACATTATGTTGCAACATTATGTTCAACATTACTGCTCAAACTGCCTAAAAACAATTCTGATTCCGCAAACTGAGCTCTCCAGCTATAGTGCCACTAATGCCAACAAATATCAGCAGAAATTCAACCCTAACAATCTCCCCCTTTGGCATTATGTGGCACAACCCAAAGCAAGCACCAACCAAGCACACATTCTCCCCCTTTGAGCCACAATAATCCAAACCACATTCTCCCCCTTACTAGAACAACCCAAGCAGTGATCACCTCAGAAGAGACAGCTAAAAGTATGTCCTCATTGAACTCTAATACTTTTCAGCTAGCCTCACATCTCCAAAAGAAAATTCAGAAACAACTCAACCGAGACACATCCAGAGGCTCCTCTGTCTCTCTTATTAGCAAATAAATCCTCAGGCACAGCGGAATAAGAGAAAGAACACTATACCTCACATCCAAGTCGAGCTCTGAGGGGCCGAGAAGTAGTTGGAGAGTTGAAAACATCGGCAGTGTTGACAGAGAAGCTTTGGTGGTCAGCATGTCAAAATTTGGATACGTGGATGCGGTGGAACCGGCTAAGAAGTGGAAAAACTTTGGGAAAGTCAGCCGGTCTAGGTGAAGAGGCCGCATAAGATGGAACTGAGGTGGATTGCCGTGCTGGAGAGGGTACATGCGAAGATCCAATGGCACCGGCGGAGGAAGAGCAGTGAGCAAAGCGACGAGATAGCACTCTGATAATTCTGGAGGAAGATTCATGAGACTTTGGTACATGTTGCTCACATCGATTGTCGAGGGGAGATGTCGAGTCTGGTGTCATAACATCTGCAGCAACATTGTTCTGTGTTGTATCTAATGTTACAACATTAGTCACAACATGAAGTGTTTTCTCTGAAGCTGTAGTGTTCTTGCTGTATAATTCAAACTTCCTGACCCATTGCTTCTTCATCTTCATATCAGGGTGTCTAACATTTCTTCCATCTGACCAATGTCACATGCGGCTGAAGCAGTTTCTCTCAGTATGGCCTATGAACTTGTAGTAACTGCACACAGAACGACCACCTTTTATACCTCTAATCTGCCTCTTCTTTTGATCATGGCTCTTGTGCTGACCCATTCTTTCAAGTTCTTTGGTAACTTGACTTCTTCTTTCAGCAGACACATTATCGAAATCTCCTCTATTGTATCTCACTCCGGTGCGATCTCCTGAAGACTTACCCATGTTCAAGATATCATCCAGCTTTGCTTTTCCCGAATTCCACTTATCCAATGTGCATTCAGCTTTCTCTGCCCTGAGAAGAACATTTCTGAAGTTGCTTTCCAATTCTCTATAGTTTTCCTCAGCTTTCAGACATTCGATTTTGACCTCCTCCTTCTCTTTCTTCAGTCTTTCATTCTCCTCCTTCAGGACTTTGTTGATATTGCAGATTTGCATCCACTTCTCAAACATCAACTGGTATGCTGTACGGATATCATTGTCACTAACTTCCTCATTATTGTCAGCTTCAGACTCAGATTCAGTGCAGGATGTTGTACTTAATGTTGCAACATTCTGTCTGACATTGGCTAGTTTGTTTCCAGATGTTGTTTCTGATGTTGCAACATCTGATCCAACATGACTATGCGTGTCACTATCAGATTGTCCTTCCCAGATGGTTGTAAATGCAACATAGTTTCTGGTTATGTCCTCATCTCCAACATTACCTTCCGATTCATCATCATTCCAGGTGCTTGCTAAATATTTCCCTTTCTGTTTCTTGAGGGTATTGGCACATTCAGCTTGTATGTGGCCAAAACCCTCACATTCTCTGCACTGTATCCCTTTGCCTTTGTTCTTCTGATCATGCCTCTGAGTCAGATGATCGGTGTTCTTGCCTGTAGAGGGAAGATTTGCACGTGCCGCATTGTTACCAGATCTGAAGTTTTGACCATTGTTGCTTATCTCTTTCATCATTCTGCTGAAATTCTTGGTCAGCAAGGCAATGTCATCATCTAACTCAGACTCATTATCTGACTTGGGGACTTCACGAACTTCTGCTTTTAGGGCAAACCCTTTGTCCCTCTGATTCTGCTTCAGATTCATTTCATAGGTCTAAAGAGATCCCATGAGTTTATCCAGTCTCATGGTAGACGTATTTCTGTCCTCCTCAATGGCTGTAACTTTGGCTGAGAATTTGTCTGGAAGAGATCTCAAGGTTTTCTCAACTAACTTCTTTTGAGAATATTTCTTCCCAAGCTGAAAGGCCTGATTGGCTATATCTCTCAACCTCCCATTGAATTCGGCAACAGTCTCATCGGCATTAGTCCTTAGATTTTCAAACTGAGAAGCTAGCATCTGGAGTTTGAAAGCTTTTACCGTACTTGTTCCTTCATGAACGTTGTGGAGAATATCCGAAGCATCCATCTGCAACTTCGATCCGAGCACCCCAGCATACTTTCCCTAAAGATCTGAGTCGATTGCAACAGCCTTGATCCACGGGCCGCTAATTCTGATCCTGACTTCTCTCTCCCGATCCGAGCGCCGCCTGCCTTTATACATTGCCCTTTGCTCCGATCTCAACTTGCCACGAATCTGCTCCGATCCCACCTTCTATCCTCGATCCACGGCCCGCTGCACTTTCTTCTTCAATAATTAAGGGCATAGAGGCGAGCTTTCATCAGGTACATCATTCATGAGAAATTGCAGTTTCTTTTTAATACTGATTTTTTTTCCTGGTCCCAAGTACCGACTGCAAATTAGCGGATAATATCTTATCTGATCTCAGCATCGCATCGGGGGCTCATACTCGGGTATGGCGCCATCAAGGTTAGTAAATTTCTTGGCAATTTTAGCCAATTAAAAGGGCTAAAAACTTGTCAGTTTATCGTGGCTTCAGTATATTTTGTATTACTGTTTCTTAGAATTTTCCAATTAATTAAAATTTGGTTTGCACATCGGTACATCGTCCTTTTTAAAGCAAATTTTAATAGCTTCATATGTTGGTGGTTATCGACTTCTTCATATATTCTTCCATTTTTAGGTCGGTAGGCCAAAGTGGGCTTTGGCCTAATCATGCTCGAAGCCTCATGTTACTACCTTTCATTGTTCATGTTTGTTCTTACAAAAATCTACATTAAAATTCCTAAAAACTCTTTAAAAATTCCAAAAAGCTCAAAACTTCTAAAACAAATCTGCTTCCCCAAATGTAATTCATCCATAAATAATTATAGCTCACGTGCCTGCTGTCTTCTCGGATATATTTCCTACATTTAAAAATTGTTTTTAACCTTTTAAAATTTATTCAGCATGCACAACACTTAGTAAACACATCAGTTTGTTCTTACAGGTTTGTTAGCATCAAATATGAGCTCATCAATTATGATATCCAATAAGAATTTCCTTGGATTCTTAAATTGGTTAGGTTCTAAGGGTAGACTAGACTTTCTCCTACCAATGTTTCAAAAACGTATATGCTAGGACACATCACCTTTGCAATTCGATATATCCATTCCTAATGCATTACCCGCTTTCCCTTTTACTTTTCTTCCTTATCAAAGATACACTTCTGTAACACCAGATCTCCTTAGGTGAAGGTTTTTGTTTTAACCGTCACCTTATAAAACCTCTTTAGTCATGCTTGCTGGTTCACCAAGCTAGTTACAACTAATTCCTTACCTTCTTTAATGAGACCCAAGGAGGATCGACCTCAAGCCCATCATTTTCATCTTCATCAAAAAAGCCAAGGACAAGTGATTCTACTCCTACTTCTAACAGTATCATTCTGCTTTAGACCATAGGCTAACATGAAAGGAGATTCCCATGTTGACTTCTTATATATGGTTCTGCACAACCATAATTAATATCCATAATAGCTCACTATGCTAGGTCCCCTTCTTGTCCACGGCTATCTTCTTCTTACGAGTGCTTAGAATGACCTTGTTGGTTTCCTCCACCTATCCATTAGTCTAGGGATGTGCTAATGAATCAAAATGCAACTAAATCTGCAGGTCAATTTTATTTAAGGTTGCTGAATCAAATTGAATCCCATTATTAGTCATAATCGACTAGGGGATTCTAAAACAGCACACAATGTTCTTAAAGATGGGTTTTCTAGATTCATTGTTTTCATGCTAGTCAATGCATCATCCCCACGCCACTTAGTGAGATAGTGAATATCCACTATCAGAAATTTTCTTTGGCATGTAGCTAGGGTGAATGGTCCTAACAAATCTAGCCCTTATTGATCAAAAGGAATAGGGTTAAGGATGACATTATGTCAATGGTTGGGGCTATCTCCTTCTGTATGAAGCATTGATAAGATTCGCACTTTTAAACTAACTCATTTGAATCATTTAACGCTGTGAGCCAATAAAAGCTCTAATGGAGTGCCTTATGGGTGATTATCGGTGCCCTTTGATGAATTTTGCATAACTGTTCAAAAATCTCCCTCCGTATGAAGTCTCCATCCTCCTCAATTAGGCATTTTGAGTAGAGATATACTTACTTTTTTATGAAGAAGAAATAAAGTAAGTACCCCTCATAGTGTTCGTATTTTGTTACCTTTATTCTTTTTTTTGCTTAAACATTTTCTTCCGATAACCCCCAGTATTGAGATATTTCCTAGCTGGATCCATCCTGTATTTATGCCACCTGTCTCCCCCAAGGACTCATTATTGAGGTATTCAATGAATATCTCTTTTCCTAACTATGGGCTTGCAACAGAATATAGCTTTGAAAGTCGAGTGTTCTCAGATCAAGTCACATATATGATTTTTATCTTTTGAAATATCTACAGATGTTGTTGGGCCAAGGCCAATTAACTCTTTATTCCAAATACATTTGCTCTGTACTCTTTGTTAATATACCCTACTATCAACTTTGAGTTGGGCCAAGGCCAATTAACTCTTTATTCCAAATACATCTGCTCTGTACTCTTTGTTAATATACCCTACTATCAACTTTGAGTTGCTTTGAAGCTTCATTGTGCCAACAAAAAGATCTAGTGAAGTCGTACTAATATAACTTCGTATTCTGCTTCGTTATTAGAGAATTTTAACTTAAACCTCAAAGCATATTCAGTTGCCCTTCCGTTTAAATCGATCCTGACAAATCCAACTCTACTACCCAACTCATTGGATCCCTCCAAGAGCTAACAATCACCTTCATCTACTTTCAAAAGGCTACCATTGCTTGCTTTAGGGGAACACATTTATTCACATAGGTGGTGGAGTTGAATTTCTCTTGGATCATACATTCCACCATGATGTTTGCCCATACCTAAGCGTTGATATATAGCATCGACATGTAACAGATGACACATTCCTTTAGCACAATGTCTGAATTTAACCATCTTCTATCGTTGTCCAAATTCTCTAATTTTTTCTTTAACAAGTGGTCTATTCATATGTAGAATTCATGTGCTTGGAAGTATGAGCAAAGCCTATAGGCTGTTATCACCACTGTATAAGTAATCTTTTCTATTACATTATAGTTAAATTGCACCACCTTCCTGATCCTACTGTCATAGTAGTTAGGCTTTTAACATTCCCATCATCTTGAATCAATATCATCCTTACTACCTCGGAGACATCTGCTAGATATATGTATAAAACCTCCCCCTCTTTTAGCCGTATCAGAAATGGTAGGGATTGTAAGTACTCCTTCAATTTATTAAATTCTTCATAGCATTCCCCAATCACTATTTACTGTGATTCAGTACGTAGTGATTAATCACTTAAACATAATGATTAAGCATAAAAACCAAGCAACGACAACCAAAACTTGGTAACGTAGTTCGGAATTGCAAGAACAGCCATAACGATCAACACATTTCATTCATTTCTCTTTGGCCTTTGACACAACTTTATAAATGAAAGTTGAAGATACGACAGTTATGGATTTACAGTTAAAATTTCATGCAAAAAATACGAACTATATGATTTATGGTTAATTAATTGGTGAAGTGTGTCAGATCTGCTTTTTAGACAGATTTCAGGGTCTGTATTAAAATCCAATTATGGGCATGTTGGAAGCAGAAATTCGACATATAAACACTCTGATAAATTTTTATAAAAACTTGTTAACTTTCCAACAAGACCAAGAACATAAAATTCCATTGTGTGTGCAGGTCTCTAGGACAATTTTGCTAAACTGTGTCAACACTGAAAATCAAACAGACATGTTGTAAAGATGAATTTATTTCTCTTAATTTCTGAATTGAATATATATCAAAATTTATATGATTTTAGTGTAGAACTTCAATATCTACAAGCACATATTTTTTTCGAACCCTAATTCGAGCTACAGTAACCACAATCAAGTCAAAATCAGACATCAATATTTCTGAATTTTAGAGGGGATAACTTCGCTAAGAATTTTCAAGGGAAATCCATGAAAATTGCATTATGGTATATTAATTTGATTACCACTAATTCATATTGATAAAACATGGTATAAAAACATGATAAAATGAAACTCTAATTAAATTCCAAATCCAAGTTAGATCCTACCTCAAAATTTGATCTTTCCTTCTCTCCTTCTCTTCCTCTTCATTACACCTTTTTTCTCCTTGAAGCAACCAATGTTTTCTTGATTTTTAGGGGTTAAATTAGGGTTTGGATTGGAGAAGAAGGAGATTAGGAGGAAGGGATGGCCGGCCTAGCATGGGAGAGGGAAGAAAGGGGAGAAAATGGGAGAAAATGAGAGAAAATGAGAGAAATCTCTAGATTTCTTTCTTTTTCTTCTCTCTTCTTATTCCTTTCTTTTCTTCTAAGAAAGGAATATTCCAAGGCAATATTCCATGAGGAAATGACCAAGATACCACCCCCATCTTCCAAGTATTTACAAGTTTGCCATTACTTTATGCACATACAACATTAATATGTACGCACAACAGTTTTAGTCAAAAAGACCGTTTTGCCCCTGACCTTTCTAAAAATTTACGGGGGTTGTCATTGACTCCTAACCCCTTTCACACTAGCATGGCTCTCCATACACACATCCTCGCATATCTATACATGCATACATGCTTCACACACACGCGCGTCTAACACATTCCTGTTGTTTTACACTCACGACGTCATTTGCACTTCTCCCGCATTCACATTTCGCATTCTCTCCCTTTAGCCACGTATTACGGCCTAATCCCCCTTGCACTATGTCACATACATCAATATCAACGCTTATTTCATGCTCACGTATGCATCGTATGTAGAAATACCACGTGCGTTCAGTAGAATACACGTATAGTGCAATATAGCGCATGACACACACACAGACACACACGCACGCACAGAGAGAGAGAGAGAGAGCCGTTTTCAATAAAAAAATCATTTTTTACTATGAGCAATAATTACATATTATTTTGAGTTATATTAGAAAATATATTGTCTGATGAACGTTTATAAATTCTAGTTTAAGCCACATAAAACCATGGTTGATAGTTCTGATAATTTTTCTGTTGGATAGTGCCATACTTGACCCTTTAAATGGGTGTAAATATAACAAGACACCCCAAACCTCACATATTCTAGTTTAAGACCTCATATATATACCATCACTTTTCTAGTTTAAGCCCCCCAATTGACAGTTCCTTTAACCTTTCTATGACTGGGCCACATGTGACCCCAGTTGATTTTTTAAATAATTAAGCATGTCATAACCACCTCTTTTATTACAAATTTAAGAAAAATAAAATCATCTTTTCAATAGCTAGGTGGGTAAAAATTGAAATGAAGGAGTGGTAGTACATGAATTGTGATGGAAACTCCATGTTTGTTTCATGAATCAATAAGTGTTGGAGTTTGTTTTTCAATTTTCCCAAATTCTCTTGTTTTTATTTTTGCTTTTGGTTTCTAGGTGAGGGTTTCTCTAGTTTTTTTGTTCAAAAACGGGTAACCATACCCAATTTCTACATTGAACCCAATGAAGAGAGCGAGCGAGAAAGAAACATGAGGACAAGGACATGGAGAAGTGAGGGGTTTAGGGAATAATTAAAGATGGATGGAACTATTATGTGACTCATTTCCTTCAACTATTGTCATGCCAGCCTTAATTATTATAAACGCATGCGGCATCATGTCTTAACGAAAAAGAGACAGAACCATCAGATAGGGAAATTAAACTAGAAAAATGATTATATGTGGTCTTATGTTAGAACTCGTGAGAGTTCATGTGTGTTTTGGTCTAATTTTCCCTTATATAAAAGATTAAATGCAATCCAAAGGAAAAGGTAACTAAACTGCCAACCATGAGAGCTTAAACTGGACAATGATAGTACACATAGGGTGTTGTTTTGTTTAACTTACCATCATTTGAATATTAATTTAAGTTTACAAGTTACCCCCATATGCGGTGGAGGCTTAATCTTGTTGAGGTTTGGCTTGAAACATAGACCCTTCTGATCAGCTCCCTAATTTCTTAAGCTTTCTGTCGTGTAGCCATGTACAAGTTGAAGGGTATTTTGGATATTCTGTATTGAGAAATCTATTCTATATTTGATGAAGATTTTGAATTTTGTCCCAGTAGGACAAGTGACTAGGACAAAGGGGCTTATGACTAGGATAATGGCTTGATGACTAGGACTGATGTAAGTTTTGGGGGGAAATTTGTGGGAAAGATTTGAAAATTGAAATTTGGGGACTTAAATTTTGTGGGAAACTTAAATTTGGGGGGAAACCCGAAATGGAGAAGTGAGGGGTTTTAGGGAATAATTAAAGATGGATGGAACATGAAATTTTGGGGGAACCTGAAATTTGGGATGAAATTTGTAGGAGGGGTTAAATAAACCGTGCCCTATGGGCACGGGTAAAGACTAGTAACCCTATATAGTTTCTAGGGTCTTGGAAAAGTGAGATGTCATATATTTTTCAGAGTTTTCTCATCTACGAGTTTTACTATGGAAAGAGTCTATGAGATTGCCAGATCTTTTCCGGTGTACCGTAAACCATGTTGAAACCCAACCTAAAAGCTAAAACTGACAAACAAACTCCCAACTCTCAATATGTATCCTTAACCTCTACTCAAGTCTTTCGCTAATAGATTATTGTAAGCATAAATGACTTCTATTACCAAAAAAGTTTCACCTGACAATTCATTCAATTCGGAATTGCACAATTTTCACCAGAAGAAGTTCTTATAGGCATCAACAAACTTTTGGTTTTGTCAAATATAGTGGCACAGTGGCCCCACCTGCTAAAGAATAGATACATGACTGTTAATTTTGACAGGGTAAAAGAGCTGAGGATCATCGATGAGGTTCGTCCGTTGCTCGTACAGCTGGAAGCTCTCGAGTTAAAGAACAAGGAGAAGGAGAAGAACAAGCATGCATCCTCGGCTTCATCATCATCATCATCATCAGCTATAGATAAGCTTATTGAGAACATAAGAGGGGAAATTCGTTGCATCACTGACTTCTTTCGTAAGCTTGAGATATGGGAGAGAAACATGAAGGATAAGATCGAAGGCATGCCACAAAGCACGAGGCCACAGTGGCTGACTCCAAGCAAATTGAGCCATCTCAGGAGGCTGTACATTAGGGGTGGACATCTGAGTCTGCAAAGCCTATGCGCACCAAATCTTGACTGGCCTAGCGTTGAGGTTCTGCGACTCCGATTCTTGCAGGGCGTGGATCAGAACACGGACGGGATTCACAAGGCGTTTCCGAATCTCAGCCATCTTGAAGTCCACCAGTGCAACAATTCCAAATTCAATCATCTGTGGCGACCGACATCTCTTCGCGACAAAGAAGAAGAAGCCTAAGAAATTAACCTAGTCGTGTTGGGTATGTTAGCATCAAGTCTTATTCAAGATCGATGCTTAGTATCCTTTTGTTCTTAATTTGCTTGTTGCCTGCTTTCATCTCTCTTCCCTGCCGATGGCAAAAATTTGACCGCGTTGTAGAAAACATGTGTCAAATTTGTACATAGTATGATGTATTTGGATAAGACACAAAGGTTATGCAACTTGGATGAAGATAATGATTATATGATTGTGTGAAAACTATATTGGCAAGCTGATGCACGATTTAAGACTATCTCATTGGCAATTAACTTGATCTAATCCTCATGGCTAAGATAATCGAAGGAAATTGTCCAAAAGAGTTTATAACGTAATGAGCTAGTATAATGGTGGTGTGAATGTTGGTTTAATATGCTACGCAGAATTCCATTAAGACATTCTGGCCAAATCCATGCTGCTTCTGTTGCCTTCACAGAAGGCAACTCTTTGTTGTGGCTTTTTCCCCCATAATTTACTTATCCCAGAGAAGTTGTATCCGGCAGTTTAAAGTTCATTTTAAAGGTCGACCAATACTTGTATGCCATTCGGCCCAATAGGTCAAAAGGTGCAAAGGTCCATTTGGGGTGGCTTTAGGCACGTGCATAAGCAATTACCAAAATACACAAGGATGCCACATGAATAGCCACACGCAAAGAATACATTTTATGATATGTCTATCATCCAAAACCCCAGTTTTCCGTACATATGATTGTTTGTTCATGAAGACTGACTTAAGTGTTTGAGATTTTAGATAGACAAGAGGATAGTCACCCTCTTTGTCATCCTGGCAAGACTCATGTGTCACTAACTATTTCAAATATGCAATGGTTCTATCCGTTGATATTGAATTAGTAATGGAGTGGACCATTTCAAATAGGCGGTTACGTTTAAGATCAATGAAATTAGATATGAGAAATGGTTCCAACTTGTTTACGGGTGTTTTCTCACCGCAGGATCGTTGACCGGGGATTGAATGGTCAACGAAGTCAGGGGGTCGATGTTGATCCCTTGGGAGTGCCGAGCGCTGAGTCCAAGTCTGCCTCCATGATGGTGCCTGCCAATGTCGGGGGCCAGCCCATTCCGGGGCGCCCTGACGGGCATTTAATGCCCCATTCCGGGGCGCCCTGACGGACATTTAATGCCCCATTCCCCGGGGGAGTGGTTCCCCCCGAGGATCGTGGGTCGGTTCGAGTTTAAGAGTCTTCGGAGGCCTCATTGATTGAGCCGCGTTTCCTTCGTGGGCCTCTCGTCCACAGCTTGATCTTGGGCTTCTTCAAAATAGTCGTATCAATTGCCCCCATCGTCCGTGCCGTTCGGGTTTAGCTGGCCCGGTTCGGGCGATGTGACTGTTGGGGATTTGTCAGGCGCGTCAGTCGAGGCCAGCCCATTAAATGGGGGTCATCATGACGCGGCCGATATGATCTTCTCTTAGCGCGGGTTTCGAAACGCCGTCGACCCTTGGATGCCACCACCTGTCCTACTCCAGACGGTTCGTATTCCGGGATTGTCCCGTATATAAGGTGCCGGTCTCCCAGGCTTTAATCCCTTCGCGCTATTCTGATTTCGTCTTCTCAGGCTTCCTCCTTCCGTCACTCTTCCCCCTGCGACTCCCTTTCGAGGTAACCCCCTTCTTTTCTTTTGGTCTCATGGCCACACTCAGAATTGGCAGGTCGGTGTCAGGGCCCAAGGGTCCTCCGGCGCCCAGGTCTGGTGATGTCCGGCCTTCGGGGCCCGGAGCCCCTTCGGGGGCTAATTCGGTTCGGGATAAGGGGAAAAGAAAACTCTATACGGACCCTGTCGGCAACGACGTGGCTCGGGCCGTTGAGAGATATGATGTTCCCCCAGTAGTCCTAAGTTCACCGTCTAAGGTGACTCTCCCAGTGGTCGCGGAAATTCAGGAAAGGTATTTGTGTCATCCGTATGACGTCCGGGTCCCCTTTTTTGACGAGCGGATTTGTTTTCCTCGGGGTAACAAAGTCGGCGTCTATGTCGAAAGCTTTCGCCTGGGCCTTCGTTTCCCCCTTCATCCCTTCATCATCCAATTCATGGAGCGCCTGACAGTATCCTTATGCCAGCTGACCCCGTACTCCATGGCGGTGCTGACTGGATTTATCATGCTCTGCCGTGCATATGGCATTGAGCCGTCCCTTCCACTTCTCTTCCATTACTATCGAGTCCAGACAGTCGGCCAAAGGTCGTGGCAGCACCTCCGGGCCAGTGCGGGGAAGGAATGCCTGCTCGGTCTGCCCCGTTGGGTGGGGGACTAGAGCTCAAATTACGTCTTCGTCGTCTTTCCTGAGAACGCCGAGATATTGACGGGCTGGGGAGGGCTATGTCAGCACGACTTGTCGTTGGCCCTCTCCGAGGCCGACCAGGCAGCGGCTCGGCTGCTGTCGTCTCTCACTTTAGAGGAGAAGTCGGTCTGGCCCCTGCTGAACGACCTGCTTCTCAAGACCGTTTTATGGTCCCCCAGTAGGCCCACCCCTTCTTTCTGTTTCTCCTTTTGCTTACCCTGATTTTTTCCTCTTCTGCAGATATAGCCGGGCACGAATTCACCCGCAACGTTGACGAACTCATCCGGAGGGGTTCGAGCCGGAACCGAGGGAATCCCTCGGGCCAAGCGCCTCGCCGCACCATTAACGAAGAGGTGCGTCAGGCCAAGCCGACCGTGGGTAGAGTGGAGCCCGCGGCAGTGGCGATCGCCTTCCCCCCGGTTGTGGAGAATTTTCCCGAAGACGAGGCTCCGAGGGCCGAGCTCCCCCGCCCCGCCCCCACAGAGGGGAGAGGGATGGGTGCCGATCCCCTCCCCCAGGCGCCCTCGGGGGGTCGTGATGCGGGGCGTAAGTGATCCCCTCCCACCTCTGCCGGTCCCAGTGAGAGGAAGAGGCGGAAGGAGGGTGGGGAGTCCCGCGCCCTGGTGGTCCCCGGAGCGCCACCGACCTCCGGCGAGGCCCTCCCACTGACCTTGGTGACCACTGCCACCGTCTCGACCGAACCTTCCCTGGTGGGGGCCGGCGATATGCTGGCAAATGCCCTGGCGGTCCTCGAGTTCGCCCCCAGGGACTCGGTGTTTGTCGACCGGGCCAATGCTAACCAGCTGGCGCACGGCTCGGTCCTCCCGAGGGATCGAGCTCTGCTGGAAAGAGCTCCTACCGACAAGCTGTCGGACTCCCTGGTCTGGCAGCTCCAACAAGTTTGATTGCCCTGCTGTTTTTGAGTTGGTCTCTCGATTGTTCCCCCTTATAACTTCTTCCTTTGCGCAGGCCACCACGATGGCCGTCGAGGTGCAATGTCGAGCGGCCCGGGCGAGGGAGTTGGAAGAGACCATGGTTTGGGAGTGAGCAAGGGCCGGGGACCTCGACGTGGCCCTCCAAGAGGCGCGCATGGAAGCTCGTCACTTCCGGCACCGGGTGGACGAGCTCGTCGGTCAGGTGATGGATCTCCGGGGCGAGCTGGACGATGCTCAGAGATCAGCCCAAGCGGCGGAGGAGGCGTTCCGCCAGGAGAGGAGCGATCTTTGGATCGAGCTGGCGGACCTCCGCCAGATGACCGGGTTCGTCGATGAGGTGGAGCGGGGTGCCGGTGGGGTCCTGGGGGAAAGGATCACGACGGTCCTTAGGGAGGCCTTCAGTTCCTACGAGGACCTCCTTGCCCCTCGGATTGTTAACGTCATCCGGGATTCCTTCCACCGGTTCGCGGAGCACGCCCGGCAGCCGCTTCTGCCCGTTGATCCCCCGCACTCCGAGCAGGGCGAGGTGCCCGAGGATGCTTCCTCCTGTGCCCTAGGGCCTTAGGCCCTTGTACCCCGAACCCCCATTTTTCTTCCTTTTTTGTTTGGGCCTGTAATTTTGAACAAGCTTGATTTATACAGTATCGCTGCTGGGGGTCTTCCGCCCCGTGGGGCCCCTCGGCCTTTTTGGCTTCTTACTGTATTTTTACCATAGTCTTTCTTGTAGCCGTAATGCTTGGTTTGCATAAATAGTCGTCCCGCAGGAGGCTGGGCGGTTCCTTGTCTCGCGGTCAGTAGGGTCGGCCGTTTTCAGCTAAGGGGGCTGTCCCTTGGCTTAAGATCCACCGAGTCCCTCATCCGGGGGGAGTCGCCTCTAGCCTTCCAAGCGCGTGGGTTCTTAAGTCGGCGAAGGGTCTGCCCCCCGGCTTGTAACCACTGACATCACCTCCTGTCAGGGAAGTTGCCCCCGGCCTTACGGGCGGGCGGGTCGTTCGGTCGGCGAGGGAAGCTATCCCTCGTCTTACGACCGACCGAGCCTTACAAGCGGGCGGGTCGTTTGGTCGACGAGGGAGGCTATCCCTCGGCTTACGACCGACCGATGTCCCCGTCTGCTGGGGGAGTTGCCCCCAGCCTTACGAGCGGGCGGGTCGTTCGGTCGGCGAGGGAAGCTATCCCTCGGCTTACGACCGATCGATGTCCCCGTCTGCTGTGGGAGTTACCCCCAGCCTTACGAGCGGGCGTTTTAGATCGGCCCGCTGGGGGGGTTGTCCCCAGCCTTATGGCTGATTGTCTCGGTCTGGGGCCCCTGGTCTGCCGAGTTGAAGCAGTCCCTCTGGGAGAGGAGATCGAGTTCCCAATCATGCCATTCATCAAAAAGTGGAAAAGGAGACCGTGTTTGTATCAACAAGGCATCTTCTTCTTCTTCATCCCACAGCGCAGTACATTTTGGAGGAAAATAAACAAAAGACACTAGGAGTCCTGGGCGAGACTGCCCCCCGTCCGGCGAGGTCGCGGCCGTCAGTCCCGTCCGCTCACTCGATGATGCGCAGGGGCGCATGGACCATGTTCACCTTCTTCCCTTTGTCCGGCTGCCTGGATGTCCCTTTGCCTGGGGTGGGGTCGTCGGTGAAGTTCTTTAAGTGGCCCCGACTCACTAGCTTCTCTATATCTTTCTTCAAATGCCAGCAGTCGTCGATGTCGTGGCCGTTATCCTTGTGATATGTGCAGTATTTTTCTTCGTATCTCCAGCCCCTTTTCATCTTCGGAGGATGTCGGTTCATGCGCCCCTCCTTCTGTGCCTGTGCGAGGACCACATCCGAGGCAGCGTTCAGCTGGGCGTGCCGCGGGTCCTCTCTCCGCTGCTTACCGCGGGCCTTTTTCTCCTGTCGTCGCTCTTCCAAGATGCGGCGCTCACTCTTGTCGCGTCGGGATCCTCGCTTGGCCCTTCCTTCGTCGATGACTAGGACCTCTTCCGTCAGCATGAAGCGCTCAGCTCGCGCCATGACCCCGGCAAGGTCCTTCGGGGGGGGTCGTTGTGCAGCGATTTCTTCAGGCCCCGGTGTCGTAACCCCTTCTTCAGGGCCGTCTTTACTACCAGCTCGGGGCAGCTCTCAACGTTGAGTCACTCGGTGTTGAAGCGGTGCATGAAGTGCCTCAGGGATTCCCCGGGACCCTGTACCACATTAAACAAAAGTTCCGAATCCGGCCTTACCCGTCGTCCGGCCACGAACTGTCTATAGAACAGCTGGGCGAGCTCCTCGAAGCTATCGATGTATCAATTGGGCAGGATATGGTACCAGGTCCTCGCCGCCTTCCGGAGGGTGGAATAAAAACCCCTATATAGCAGGGTGTCGTCCGCCCCCCTGAAATGCCATGACCCCCTCATAGTCCATTACGTGGTCGACAGGATCGCCCGTGCCGTCGTACTTCTCCAGCGTCGGCACCTTGAAACTCGAGGGCACTCTCGCCTCAGTTATCCTTCGGGTTAGGGGGCATCGTTCACCATTAACGCCCCCCGGCCGTCCTCCTTCGTTTATCTCGCGCTCGTCAGGCGGTAGGTCGGGTTCAGGCTTGGCCGCCCCTAGCGTCCCCCGAGAGCCGGGGGCGGGGCTCCTTCTGGGCGCGTCCTTTTTCCTGCCCCGGCGTTCCCGCCTATCCTGCCTTGCCCGAGGGGGACTTCTGCTCTGACGAGACCGATCCAGTAAGTCTCGGCGATCGTCCCGCCGGTGCCTGGATGAATATGATCGTCTGGTTGAGGCGGTCATCGACGTCCCCTCAGATTGCTCGAAGCCCCTCTTGCCTTCCTCGCGATACGAGGTGGGGGTGGGAGACCGCGCCGGGTCGAAGCCTGGCATAGTGAATCGCCGCTCTGGGTTGGGCCTTCCGCTCCCATGGTCGGTGACCACGGGACCGCATGGATTGGTGGCCTCCTCCCCAGCGGTGGGCCTCGCTTAGCTCGTCTCCCTGGACGGGCACGTCACCGAAGAGCTGCTGAATCGTGGCGGCCAACGTCCGGATGTTGGCATTAGTCTCCTGGGCAAAGGTGCGGAGCTGCTCTTGGTTGACCGATCGGGACTCGCCTGTTCCCTCAGTGGTGTGGCTGAGCTGATTTTCAGAGGGAATGTAATTTCCCTCCTCCTGGATGGGGGGCAGACGCCCCGCTCCATTGCAAATGGTTTCCATTCCAGTGGTTTGACGTGGGCTTGCTACTCTTCCCACAGACGGTGCCAGATGTTTACGGGTGTTCTCTCACTGCAGGATCGTTGACCGGGGATTGAATGGTAAACGAAGTCAGGAGGTCGATGTTGATCCCTTGGGAGTGCCGAGCGCTGAGTCCAAGCGGGGCGTCGGCTCCTGGTTGATGCTGAGCGGAGGGGAAGCCTCGGAGCTATTATGGGCTCGGCCTCGGTCGGACGAGCATCGAGGGGTGGCCTCGGCGCCTCTATCTTCTTCTCCCTGAACAGACGAGAAACTTGTCAGGGTGGCCGGACCTTGGTTCCGGTCGTATCCCCTCCGATGCTTAAGTCAGATCAGGGTCTGAAGGATACTCGACGGGGTAGGCATGACTCGAGAGGAGATCGATGCGCTGACCCACGGCGCGAGCAGGGGGGAGGGAGAAGGATGGGCGAAAGGCCAAGGTCGTTGATGGTATACCTTTGGTTAGAATACCTGGGGTTCGATCCCTCGCTCCGTTCTCCCTCTGGTCCCTTTATAGGTGATTCTGTCGTGATCACCTCTCGTCCATGTTGCCATCACGCCGCTCCTCTCAATGGCGTCGGCCAGTGTCATGGGGAGCCATTTGCCCCCCGCCTTGCCGTCACGTCGTGCGCCGTCTGCTGCTACACCCTCCAAGTCTGCCTCCATGATGGTGCCTGCCAGTGTCGGGGGCCAGCCCATTCCAGGGCGCCCTGACGGGCATTTAATGCCCCATTCCGGGGTGCCTTGACGGACATTTAATGCCCCATTCCCCGGGGGAGTGGTTCCCCCCGATGATCGTGGGCCGATTCGAGTTTAAGAGTCTTCGGAGGCCTCATTGATTGAGCCACATTTTCTTCGTGGGCCTCTCGTCCACAGCTTGATCTTGGGCTTCTTCAAAATAGTCGTATCACAACTATTGCTAGATAATAAAATTATTGCTATTAGATTTTTTAAATAAAATAATAATAATTCTTATAGCAACGATTTGAAGTTTTATAGCATCAAAACAAACCATGGCAAAAAAAATTAAGATTTTTTATGAACAAATTATTTAATAAATGATTTTGTGTTATGAATCAACTACTGGGGGAGGAGCCACCAGCTCTTTATTTATAGGCAATAGGGGAGAATACAAATATGGGCTATATTAATATGGGCATATCTCTATGATAGCCCAGAATCTCAACCAACTATGGTTAAATAGCCGTTCACAACACTCCCCCTTATCTAGCCATAGGTGTGGACTCTGCTCATGAATACTTCAGGATTCTGAGCGTAGGAGAGTCTCACATGGGGTGGATACTTCATGATCCTGAGTTGGTGAGATTTGCCTCGTTAAAACCTTTAGCTATGGAAAACCCAGTGGGACAAACCATAGTTAAGGAAAAAGAGTACAAACTCTCCCTAACTGCCCCTGATCTGTACAAGCTCTCAAGCTTTCAGATCTCTTAGGCGTCTCATTACAATCCTTTTACAATCTTCCTAAAAGTGGCAGTAGGAAGGGCTTTAGTGAACAAGCCTACCAAATTATCACATGATTGCACTTGTCTGATGTCGATCTTGCCATCTCTTTGTAGCTCGTACATCCAGAAGAACTTTGGTGAAATGTGCTTTGTTCTGTCGCCTTTGATGAATCCACCTCGTAACTGAGCTATGGAAGCAGCATTGTCCTCGAACATTGTAGTAGGTTCGAGATCTCTAGTCTTCAGTCCGGTCGTAGACATGATGTGGTGGATAATTGAGCGTAACCATACGTATTCTTTGCTCGCTTCATGGATGGCAATGATCTCTGAGTGATTGGATGAGGTTGCCATCAAAGTTTGCTTGATGGATCTCCAGAAAATAGCTGTCCCTCCATAGGTAAACACATACCCAGTCTATGACTTCGCGTTGTGGGGATCAGACAAGTAACCTGCATCAGCATAACCAGCAAGTGCAGAGGATATTCCATTTTTGTAGAAGAGTCCCAAATCTGTAGACCCTTAGAGGTAGCGCAGAAGGTGCTTAACCCCGGTCCAGTGGCGTTGTGTGGGCGCTGCACTGTATCTGGCTAGTAAATTTACTGCGAACGCTATATTAGGACGCGTGCAGTTTGCCAGATATAGGAGTGCTCCGATGGCACTTAGACAATGGACTTCTGGACCAAGTATATCCTCCCCCTCTTCCAGCAGTCAGAAGTGGTCTTTATGTGCATCCAGAGATCGTACCACCATAGGTGTACTTAGTGGATGACATTGGTCCATATGGAATCTTTGCAACATTTTCTTCGTGTATGTGGTTTGATGTAATAGGATTCCATCTTTTAGATGATCAATCTGTAAGCCAAGGCAAAATTTTGTTTTGCCTAGTTCTTTCATTTCAAATTCTTTTGTTAGGCTTACAGATATCTCGACGATCTCTTCAGGAGATCCGATGAGATTTAGATCGTCTACGTAGACAGCAATTATTACGAATCCTTTTCCCTTTGTTCTTATAAAGATACAAGGGCAGAACTCATTGTTGTTGAATCCTTGTTTAACAAGGAATTCACTGAGTCTGTTGTACCACATCCTTCCTGATTGTTTAAGACCATACAGTGATCTTTGCAGCTTAACAGAGTAGACGTCCCGAGGTCTATCTTTTATTTCAGCAGGCATTGAGAAGCCATCAGGAAGTTTCATGTATATCTCCTTGTCGAGATTGCCGTATAGATATGCAGTCACAACATCCATTAGCTGCATATCTAGGCCTTCCTTTGCTGTTAAGCTTATCAGGAATCTGAAAGTGATTGCATCCATGACCGGGAGTATGTTTCATCATAGTCAATACCCAGTCTTTGGGAAAATCTTTGTGCTACAAGTCTAGCTTTGTAGCGTGCGATCTCATTATTTTTATTTCTTTTTTTACGAATACCCATTTGTATCCCACAAGTTTGACACAGGTAGGTGTCTGGACTATTTGCCCAAAGACTTTGCGTTTCTGAAGCGAGTCCAGCTCGGCTTCTATTGCCTGATTCCACTTTGGCCAATCATTTCTACATTTGCATTCAGCAACGGAATGTGGATCATGATCATCGTCGCTTCCGGCGACGTGAATAGAAATGTGAAACGCGAAGTCATCATCGACGGCTGTACTCTTTCTGTCCAATACCTCCCCTGTACATACATAATTTAATGATATTTCAGTTTCTCCTTGCAGTTCCTCTGCAGTGGATTCTGGGAGGGGAGAGGGTATAGACACGAGCTCGTTTCTCTTTGGGGGTATCGTCCCAAGGTCTCCGGATATTTTTCTTTTTCTTGGATTTTTACCCTTGGAGCCTGGTAGTCTGCCTCTTTTCTGTTGAGGTGCAGCCACTTCTGCTGGTGGTGGATTGCATCCATCCTTTGGGATGTCAATCCTAGCTAGAGTATTTGCAGCAGGGATGTGTGATCTGACAATCTTCTGGTTGTCAGTAAACGAGTCCGGTACTCTATGAACTGTGTTCTGGATGTGTAAGATCTTCAGGATCTCATCATCACATTGTATTGTTACCGGATCGTAGTGGGTCAGACTTTTTGTACCCCACATTAACATTTGCTTCGCGCTAGACTTTTCAATGTCTAGGCCCATTTTGGGGAATATGTCTCATCAAAGTCACAGTCTTCAAGACGTGCCTTAAAAGCGTCCCCCATTTGGGGTTCTAGGTTTCTTATAATGAAGGGTGAGTCAAACCCTACATAAATACCTAGGCGACGTTGAGGGCCCATCTTGGTCCTCTGGGGTGGTGCAATGGAGATATAAACTGCGCAACCGAAGATTCTCAAGTGAGAAATGTTTGGCGGCATTCCATATGCAATTTGCATTGGAGATAGACTCTGACCTCCCGAGGGTCTTATTCTTATTAGTGATGCGGCATGCAGAATTGCATGTCTCCATGCATTCACCGACAACTGTGATTTCATTAGCAATGGACGTGCAATCCATTGGAGTCTTTTAATTGGCGACTCAGCTAGCCCGTTCTGGGTGTGAACATGCAACACTGGATGTTCAATTTCTATTCCTATTGCCTGGAAATATTCTTGAAATGACTGAGAGGTAAATTCCCCCGCATTATCCAGACATATTTTCTTTATTTGGTTGTCTGGAAAATGCACCCGCAACTTTATTATTTGTGCCAAGAGCTTTGGCAAAGCTAAGTTGCGGGTTGAAAGTAGACACACATACGAGTATTTCAAAGATGCATCAATCAGTACCATGAAGTACCGAAAAGGCCCGCTAGGGGGTGGATAGGTCCACATATGTCTCCGTGTATTCTTTCGAGAAAGCTGGGAGACTCGATATCCACTTTAAGTGGTGATGGCCTTGTTATTAATTTACCCTTGAAGCAGGGTACACAAGGGAATTCTCCCTTCTGAAGAATCTTCTGGTTCTTCAGGTTATGCCCGTGAGATTGTGATAAGATGCGATGCATCATCACAGATCTAGGGTGGCCAAGTCTATAATGCCAAAGTAAAAATTTGGCTGATGTCGGGCACTTCAGGTGCTCCGTCAGCTTTGCTTCCTCTCTCCGAATTTTTGTATGGTAGAGGCCCGATGAAAGGCTATCAAAACGTTCAAGTATGGTTTTAACTCCATTTTCTTGAGACGTTACATACAGTAATTCATTTTCTTTTATATTTGATATTTCCAAGTGGAACCCGTTGAGACGGATATCTTTGAAACTTAGTAAGTTTCGCTTGGAATTCGGAGAGTAGAGTGCATCTTTAATATTTATTTCTGTTCCTTTGGGGAGCAACAAGGTTGCATTCCCAGAACCTTCAATTATGTCCGATGGCCCTGAAATTGTATTTACAGGGCTCTTATACGGTATAATGTTGTGGAAATAGCATTTGTGCTGAAGGATCGTATGTGTCGAAGCATTGTCTACCAAGCAGTCATGAGAGCATACCATCTAAAAAGATGAGTAAACATTTGCATTCAGAAAAACTAAATTTTATTCAACGCAAATCTAATTACATAAAATCTCTCATAAAATAGATTGTTCTTGAAAATAAAATGCTAAGATAAATGTAGCAGGCTAATCAAGCATGTCATCTGATTCGAAGTCTTTTGCTGTGAACTTGACTGCATTGTTTGCAGCCACCAGGTTTGTTTCTGCTTTCTTTTTCTTGCTTTGTTTATACAGCTCCTAGAGATGCACTGGGGTCATGCACACTCTGGACCAGTGGCCTGTCATGCCACAGCTGTGGCACTGGTCTTCCCAATCCCTCTTGGGTAGGGGTGCATCATTTTGCTTGTTGTCATTCTTGCGCCAGGTGAACTTACGCTTCCCTTCATTCTTTTGCTGCTGTACATGGCCCTTGGCTTTTTTCTGTTATCCCCCTTTCTGTGGTCTTTCTTTTCTTTTATTATCTCTCTTCTTTTTGAAGGAAGAGGTATGGTGAGCTTCTGGTAGAGGGGCAGTGCCGGGAGGGCGCATATTGTGAGTGACGAGAAGAAGCTCTCTGTTTTGCTCGGCCATTAGTAAACATGACAACATCTCAGAATACTTGGTGAAATTGCGTTCACGGTATTGTTGCATGAGTATCGCATCTTTTTTATGGAAAGACGTATACGTCTTTTCTAGCATGCGATCTTCTGAGACTTTCTCACTATACAATTTCAGGCGTGAGGTGATGCTAAAGAGTGCTGAGTTATACTCATCAATGGACTTAAAGTCCTGCAGTATCAGGTTCTCCCACTCATATCGTGCCCTTGGGAGTATAACATCTTTTTGATGTTTATACATGTCCTCAAGGGCAGTCCACAGCTCAATGGATCTTCGACCGTAAGGTATTCAACCTTTAAGGTCTTGTCCACTTGGCAGCGAATTTAGATGATGGCTTGCGCCTTCTCTATATCGCTAACATTTAGTTTTTCTGTTACAGCAGCAATGAGGGACTTTGCCCGCCGGTGAAACTTTACATCTAGCTACCAGCTTAGATAGTTTCTACCTGATGCATCCAGCACTTCGAAATCAATGCTTGCAATTTTAGCCATTTATCTAGCAGAGCGCAAACATGCATGAATTAATATTTTTAATCAAAGAAAACATTTTCATGCAGAGGCAATATTAAATGAGAAGCTAAATGCGTGGATCGGCCAGTCCTGTAATGCCCTACAAGCTACTGCACAAGTACTAGAGGGGGGTGAATAGTACTTTAAAAATAACAAGGAGTATAATTCCTAATTATCGTGCAAACAACTACCAAATCAATTTGCGAAAGCTTAAATTGATAACAACAACAAAATTAACAACGCTAACAATTGATATTACTGGGTTCGGATCCACCCAAGTCTCACTGACTTGTTCCCGGTGATCCTACGTCCCAACCACCCGGATCCCCTCCGGATACTTGAGTTAGAAACCCTAACTCAAGATTTCCACTATGAAATACTTGTGAAAAACCTCCACAATTCAAATCATACACAATGTAATTTGTGACTCCCACAAACCGGGATCACAACCACACTCTCACAACCGAGAGTGAAACTTACAATATGAAATTGAAATGAAATAAGAAACTTCTTACCGACAAAATACCTATGCCTTGAGTAATGCTTACGAATTAGGGCAAAAATGATTTTGAGGAAGAAGAGATGGCACCAAACCCTAGCTCCAAGATATAGATCAGCGATGGAGAGCTATGGGGATGTTGGTGACCTAGAATCAAGCACTTGGCTTGGAAGGCTTCACACTCAATGAATCTCTCTTTGGAAGTAAGAGTGAGGAGAGATTATTGAATGGAATGAAAGAGCTTTGAATGAGCTTGGAATGATTTCTCTTGATCTCTAAACTTGCAATAATATCAGCCTTGAGTGCAATGAATGCAGCTCAACAAGTATATATAGGATAGAGGAGAGAGAGAGAGAGAGAAAAACGTTTCAATTAATGCTCCAACGACTCTTTTCTGAACCCAATTAGTCGGTCAAAGAACAACTACCGACCGACTAGTCCATCAACTAGTCGGTCGGTCACATAACGTATACCGACTAATGAGTGAACAGAGAAAAGGTCAAAGCACAGACTAAAGGAACTAGTCGGTCCAAGAAGAGTAGCTGACCGACTAGTTTCACAACTAGTCGGTCGGTTACTCAACTGAGACCGACTAACAGATAAAGCTGAAGTCTGAGCACAAATAGACTTAGTCGGTCCAAGAACAAATGTTGACCGACTAATTCACCAACTAGTCGGTCGCCAAATGAGCATAGACCGACTAACGATAAACAGTAAGTTAGGTGAAAATTTGGCATGTACAGTAAAGCTAAACTAATCGGTCCAAGAAGGAAAGTTGACCGACTAGTTCATCAACTAGTCGGTCGATCAATGAACACAGACCGACTAATGATAAACAGTAGCTCAGGCTCAAAATGTGCATGTACAAGGAAAGCTCAACTAGTCGGTCATAGAAGCATCACTGACCGACTAGTTCACAAACTAGTCGGTCGGTGAGTCAACTTAGACCGACTAACTGTAAACAGTAAAGAGCATGGAATTGACTGACAAAAACTAGTCGGTCCAAGAAGCTTTGCCGACCGACTAGATCACCATCTAGTCGGTCAGTTCTTCTTCTTGAACCAACTAACATGCACAAGAAGTCGTGAATCGAAGCAGGAAGCTTCGGGAAGAATTGTATGGACTTCTACTAAGATCCTAGAGCTAAGATATGAGCGTTATGAAGATTTAAACCGTAAGACCTACTCAATGCTTAACATTCTACGAAAGAAGCTTAAAGACTATAAATAAAACTTGACGATACCGTCTTCAATAGCTTCAATCGAATCTTCATGACTTCTAAAATGGTCCATAAGCTTCAACGAAGCTTTAGGCATACGATCACGTGCTTTGAGAAGTCTTGAAACGTCGTAATTGATATTCATATGAATTTGGCGACGATCTCCATAACTGCGCTCACAAAGTGTTAGTTCACGATATATTTATGTTTGTTCATCATCCAAAACCAAATCCGGGGAGTCCAATATCCAACATTCTCCCCCTTTTTGGTGATGACAAACCAACATAAATAATAATCAAAAATAATAATTCAAATGAAATTTACTTACTCCCCCTGCATTGATGACACGTTAATTCCAAATTAAACATTAATAATACGCATCAAGCAGACGTGTAAAGTATATAAATGAGAATCGATTATTGAATTATCGAGTACCAAAGGTAGGTTATTGAAATATCGGATTTGAAAATCCATTTATATATCTTAACTCCCCCTGAATCTAACATATCAAATTAGATTCTTGGAATAGTGCTTTAAATTTTCATTTAGCACATCGTTATTATTATATCTCTCCCCCTTTGGCATTAGCAAAAAGAGCGGGAGGAGATCAATGACAACAACAATGGCTTCAAATAAAAGCACGGGAGTCGTAGAATACGACGACGGTTCAAGTGACACCAAAGAAAAATACGAATAGAATCAAGGCGTGTCAATGATACCATAGTCGAAAATCGTAAAACGAAATCATCAAAAATCAAATCAATTTTACGGATTGAGTTATGGAATATATTCTCCAATATCAACATTCTTGGTTAATTGAGTGCATGGAAAACAATTCTATGTTTCCATAGAAGAAATTTCCATTTAACCAAGTTAATATTGTCGTGCGACGAAATCAAACATCAGAGACATAAAAGAAATTATAAATTGTGCACAATAGAATGAAATGTCAACTGCGATGTATATATATAATAAGTATGAACCAGAGTACATCAAAAATAAACATCACTGACATACAAAAACATCGATCCACTGATCAGGGCACAAAATACATCAGCATATCACACAGATGTCGGAGTGACACAAAACATACAACACCATCAAAATACATAAGGATACATCATCAAAAGTATCAAAATACATCAAAATGATCCAGATCCCCACTCTATCCTAACCAAAACTCTCTCACACTAGATGTATCATCCAAGGAGCATCGGAGAGTCCTCAAGGAAGCTCAAGAGGAAGCGGCAGGATCTGCAGCAGTAGCAGGCTCTGCAGGAGAAGTGGTGGTCACAGGAACATCAGGAATGTCAACAAGAGCGACGGCAGAAGTGGCAATCTCCGGAGCAGCAACAGTAATGGCCTCGGGAGCACCAGTCGGAGCATCCACCGCAGGAGCGGTGGCAACAGGTGTGCTCTCGAGGGCACCAGCAGTCGAAGCAGCAGCAGCATCACCAAAAGTGCCCTCGGGGCACGAGTAGAAGCACGACAAAGCTCCTCAATGTCCTCCTCGTCCAACTCATCCTCGTCGAAAAAAGGAGGGACCTCAATATCAAGGCGTCGAGCGATACGGCAGAGAATCTCCTCAGAACGAGCCTGACGAGACTCTAAACGACGGATCGAACGAACGACATCAGCAAGAGTGGTAGAGGAAGCAGCTGAGGCAGAGGCAGAGGCTGACGCTGAAGGTGTCGTCCTCTGAACGTGACAGAGCACCGCAAGAGACTTCTTGACAGCCGTCGCGTTCAGGGGAGGACCAAGTGGACGCTCATCGTCACGAGGAAGTGTGACACGGAAGTGGCGAAAGACAAGGGTCAACAAGCACGGGAAGGGGATGTGAGCCGATTTCGTGGTCTTGCGAATACACTCAAAAGAGTCAATCTTATCGAGTATAATGCGAGCCTAGTTAATCGAGCTCCCCATGAAAATAGCATAGATCAACTTCAGAAAAGGCTGGGACGGTAGAGATGAGGAGCCGTACTTGGGAAGCAAGCACGACTTCAGAATCAAGTTCAGGACCCATGCATTTGGCTTGAAGGATTTTGAGGGTACGCCAATCATGGTGGGAGGAATCTGATGGAAAATCTGAGATAGGACGACCTGATCGAGGGAGGAAATATCATCAACAGAAATGTCAGAGGGGAGGAGGCCAGACGAGGAGATACCCAAAATCTCTCCTAAGATTTCTGCAGTGAGGACTATAGGAGTCCCCAAAACAGCCGTCTCAACAGAGTGGGTCGCATCGTACTGACCCCGGATCCTATTGGCATAGAATAATTTTACTAGGCGAGGGTAGGGGTGAGGGTTCGCCTTCGGGTCGTATCGAAGATAATCGAGTAGACCGGAGGACGAAAGAAGATCGGCGAGGCCTAGGAAGTCACTAAACTGGACGAAATGCTCCAGAAGCAGTGGGCAATGCTCGATACGGTTGTAAGCCGCGAGACACAAAGGGTCGTCGCGACACAACGAGATATCGACACCGCCTACCGGCATCGGAGCCTTTCCCTTAGGCTTACGGGTAGATGCACGAGGTCGGGAGCTAGACTCAGGATGGGTAGGAGGAGTGGGTTCCCTATGAGTCTCAGGCTCGGGTCTATACTCGGAATCGGAATCGGTAGGAGTATGGAAAGAGGAGGGAGATGAAAGTTGCTTGGGCATGGGCTTTGGCTTAGGTTGGGCTCTAGGCTTGGCGGTCGTCGTCCTCTTCTTCTTGAGAGTAGGCGAAGACGACGAAGGTTAGGTGGTCTTAGCTCAGCGTTTCGGAGGGGTTCTCGAAGGTTGAGCGGGATCCGTAGGGGTAGGTTCTACGGTCATCGGCGAGGGGCTAGATGGAGTGATCGGGATACGTGTACGAGCCATAATCGAGGCACGACACGACACAAAAGAGATCAATGCGAAGAAACCCTAGCCGAATTCAAGAAGCCCTATTCGAAACCCTAGAAGATGAAATCTAGAGAAAAACCTAACCCTAAGTGCCAGAAATGAACCCTAGAACTAGGAGAGGGAGGAGAGATCACCTAGGGAGAGAGGGCGACGGCGGCGGATGATCGGAAGATGGCCGGAAGTCGACGGGAAGACGAAAAGACTCGAGGAGGGATCGGGGGTTTTCGAGTTGGAGGGAAGATGGAGACCGACTAAAATGAAAACGAATCGGTTAGATGCGATTTAAGTCGGTCGAGGGCTCAAAAGACCAAACAGTCCCTGGCACAACTAGTCGGTCACAGTTCAAGCACTGACCGACTAGATCACGATCTAGTCGGTCGGTCAATGAGCTTGAACCGACTAGTTGCAAACAGTGGCTGAAACCAATTTAACTGACAAGAATTAGTCGGTCTGTGTTCATTTACTGACCGACTAGATATCAATCTAGTCGGTTGGTCATTGAACATGAACCGACTAAAGAGGTCCAAAAATTGAAAATCTATGAACTTTGATTTCTCTCCTAATCACACTTGGATGAAACTTCAAAGTACTCTCATTAATCATTATACTACCCCATTAAACATCGAAAATCTGAAATTTGATGATTACGCACAAACGAGCGAAAATTCCGAAAATTCAACAAAAATCCAGAAAATTTCAATACTTCAAGCATGAGCAAATATAACGAATAGAATAGCATGAAAGAATATTGAATAAAAAATGAATCCTATATCTCGGATTCACCCATAATCTCCAATTCTCGACGTAACCGCACAAAGGAGTCCTCCTTTAGGGGTTTCGTGAAAATATCGGCGATTTGCTTTTGGGTTTCAACGTACACTAAAATGATGTCCTTTTTAGCAACATGATCATCTAAGAAATGGTGTCGGACATCTATGTGTTTCGAACGGGAATGGTGTGCCGGGTTCTTGGAAAGACATATTGCACTTTGGTTGTCGACCATAATATGGCAAGTATCACAGTTTATACCAAAGTCTTTAAGTGTGTGTCTCATCCAAAGAACTTGAGCACACGCGGCACCGGCGGCAATGTATTCCGCCTCGGTGGTTGAAAGTGATACGGAATTTTGCTTCTTGGAAAACCAAGAGACAAGGGAATTTCCTATGAAATGGCAAGTGCCACTAGTACTTTTCCTGTCGGATTTGCATCCCGCATAATCGGAATCACTATATGAGATTAACTCATATGTGCTAGATTTCGAATAAAGTAATCCAAAATCTAAAGTGTAACTTAGATAGCGAAAAATACGTTTTACCGCTACTAAGTGAGACTCCTTAGGTTGAGACTGATAACGAGCACATACGCATACGGCAAACATAATATCGGGCCTACTTGCGGTAAGATAAAGTAAACTACCTATCATACCTCGATATAGACGAATGTCTACATCCTTACCGCCCGTATCCTTATCAAGATGCGTAGTCGTGCTCATTGGAGTCTTTTTCCCGGAGGCATTCTCCATTCCAAATCGTTTTAGCAACTCCACCGTGTATTTCGTTTGGTGGATGAAGATTGCATCGTTCAATTGGCGAATTTGGAGACCTAATAAATATTTGAGTTCGCCCATGTGGCTCATCTCAAATTGTTCCTTCATAACATTAGAAAACTCTTCGCAAAGAATGAAATTAGTAGCACCGAAAATGATATCATCAACATAAATTTGAACTAATAAAATATCATTATTCGCATGCTTAACAAAAAGTGTAGAATCGGCTTCGCCCATTTTAAAATTCAAATCCAAAAGAAAATTCTTTAGGCGATCATACCAAGCTCGAGGAGCTTGTCTCAAACCATAAAGAGCTTTCTTTAGTTTAAAAACATGATTTGGAAATTTTTCATTTATGAAGCCCGAAGGTTGAGAAACGTAAACTTCCTCAACGACATCTCCGTTTAAAAATGCACTTTTAACATCCATTTGAAATAATTTAAAATTTTTATGGTATGCAAAAGACAATAATAGTCTAATTGATTCTAATCTAGCTACCGGAGCGAAGGATTCTTCGAAATCGATACCTTCCTCTTGTCGATAGCCTTGAGCTACTAACCGAGCTTTGTTCCGGACGACGACTTGGTTTTCGTCGGTTTTGTTCTTGAAGATCCACTTTGTCCCTATGACGGTGTGGTTCTTCGATGGCAAAGGAACAAGCTCCCATACCTCATTCCTCTCGAATTGAATGAGTTCCTCCTCCATGGCAAGGATCCAAGCACTATCTTCGCACGCTTCAACTATATTCTTTGGCTCTATCGATGAGGCAAAGGCACAATTGGCGAAGTGGTGGACTTGCGATCTCGTCTTGACTCTATCATGGATATTGCCAATGACTTGCTCATGAGGATAGTCACGAACGGTATGAAGCCGTTTATGAATACCTTGATCACTAGGAACATTCTCAACAACTTCATTAGATGGGTTAGTATCAATAGAATCAATTGAATCATTAGACTTAGAATTATCAAACGAATCACATAAAACGTCCATAGAATCATCATCATTTGAAATTCTAGAAGTAGTAAAATTCTCATTAAAAGAGACATGTAATGATTCCTCGATCGTAGAGGATCTTTTGTTGTATATCCGGTAGGCTTTGCTACGTGAGGAATACCCATCAAATATCCCCTCATCCGATCTCGGATCAAACATGTCCAAATTTTCATAAGTGTTTTTAATAAAACATTTTGCGCCGAAAACACGAAAATGTTTAACTTGAGGCAATCTACCAAACAACAATTCATAGCAAGTTTGTTTGGTGCCAGGCCTCAAAAGTATTCTATTAAACACATAACAAGCGGTGTGTACCGCTTCCGCCCAAAAGTGATGGTCAAGATGGCTATCATCAAGCATAGTGCGAGCAAACTCCACAAGCGTTCTATTCTTCCTCTCAACAACACCATTTTGAGGGGGTGCGCGAGGGAAAGAAAACATGTGAGTAATTCCAAGATCATCACAAAAATTTGAGAAAGACTCATTCTCAAATTCACCCCCATGATCACTACGAATAGTGACAATGGTGGTTCCGATGAGATTTTGTACTTTCTTCACAAATATTGTGAAGTTTTCAAAAGCTTCACTTTTATTACATAAGAAAAATACCCATGTAAATCTAGAATAATCATCTACGATGACAAGTCCATATCTTGCATTTCCTAAGGAAGCAACTCTAGTTGGCCCAAATAAATCTAGATGTAATAGCTCTAGTGGCCGTTTAGTAGAAATGCTTTTCTTAGGTTTAAATGAAGATTTAGGAAGCTTGCCACGTTGACAAGAATCACAAAAACTTTTCTTTTCAAAAACGAGCTTCGGAAAACCTTTAATGGAATTTAATTTTGAAAGCTTATAAAGTGTTCAAAAGTTCACATGTCCAAAGCGTCGATGCCATAAGTGTTGTTCACTTGTGTTGGCAACGAGACATTTTTCATATGACTTAGGAAGATCCAAAATATAAATATCTTTATGGCGTGTGCCGGAAAATAATAAATCATTATTATCATTCAAAATATGACACAATCCTTTCGCAAAGCTAACTTTGTAACCTTTGTCACAAAGTTGGCTTATTGAAATAAGATTATGGTTTAAACCATTAACTAGATAAACATCACTAATTAAGGGTTTAGACGGGTTACCCACTTTACCAACACCGACGATGGTTCCGCTCTCGTTGCCTCCAAAGACTACCCGGTTCCCATTCGCAATGGGCACCACTCTGGAAAGCAATTGAGCATCGCCTGTCATGTGTTTTGAACACCCGCTATCGAGTATCCAATTCCCCTTGGAGGTAAATTTAAAATTGTTGCTCCTTTTCTTTTTCTTTTCCTTGAGTACCTAAAGATAGAAAATTTCATATCATGGTACCCAAGGTCATTGGGTCCAAGAGATTAGACCTTTGGAAGCCAAGTCCAATTGGACTTAGACTTCCCCACATAATTTCTACTATGCACAACATCCGAAAAATAAGCATTCATGTAAACTTGTTTTTCATCCATGCTTGTGTCCTTTGGGCTCCAAATAATGAAAATCTTGGGAGCGCTCATCCTATTGGGTGCATGCATGCGTTGTTGGTTTCTACGTGATGCATGTCGTGGATAGGCATAAGGAACATGATGGAATGGTGCATGCGGATAATTATTCATATGATGATGTGGGTGAACATATGCATGTGAGGGAACACGTGCATGAGGGTGTCTCACATTGTGTGCACGTGCCCGTGAACGTGTAGCATAGAAATCATCATATGTGTAAGTCGGTGGAGTAGGACGTGTGTTCCTACGTGGCATGGTATTTGTGTATATATAAGCATGCCCCTTCTTTGGAGGTCCACCCAAAGTGGGTTTCTTTCCGAAAGAGGGTGTGGACGAGGTGGAAGCACCATTGGTAGATGAACTACCAATAGAGTGTTTGCTACCACTCGTTGAGTCACCGGAAGTTGGCCTAATAAAAGTAGTGGCCGATTTGGATGAACTTCCCATCGTATACCCCAAGCCAATGTGGTGATTGGCCGGAAGTAAGTCACTTAGGATTTTATCCAAATGGTCCTTACCCTTATTGAATTTATTTATTCGGCCTAATGTGTTCTCATATTTCTCGGTGAGAGAACGCATAGAAGTATCCAAATTGGATAATTGTGATGTGAGCACATAAACACGAGATTTAAGATTCTCATTCTCAATACTCAAAGTCGAGTTTTGAGAAGTCAAATCCGCTATCCTATGTTCTTCCGGATCTTCAATGCTAACATGTTCAAGTTTAGATTTGAGATTAACAATCTCATTTCTTAACTCTTCAACAACGGTGTCGTTGTTGGTGATGATAGTCTTAGGCGAGGTTTGAATGCTAGCTAGGTCATCTTTTACCTTAGTATATCTATTTACTAATTTAGTGTATTTAGACCATAATTGAGAATTACCATTCCTAAGGTCATCCATAGTTACCTCATCGCCTTCGTCATCACTATCATCGGAAGAGGAGGATCCTTGATCATGCTCCTCTCTTGCCATGAAGCACATGTGCGCTTGCTCCACTTTCTCATCGTCCGACTCTCCGCTTGAGGAATCCTCAGAGTCGGTGAATGTTGCTCCGACAAGTCCCTTTTTGTACCCCTTTTTGTACTTCTTGGACTTATCGAATTTCAGCGCCTTCCACTTCTCCTTTTGCTTATTTAGAGGACACTCCACTTTCATGTGTCCTGGCTTATTGCACTTGAAACACAAAGGAGAGGAAGAGGCGTTAGAAGAACCAAATTTAGCTTTGTTCTTATAGTTACCTTTTCGGAAGAAACGGTTGAACTTCTTGGCCATGAGTGCCATGGACTCCAAGTCCAACTCGTTTTCCGAGTCTTCATCATCGGTTGATGTGGATGTGGATGGAGCGGCCTTGAAAGCAATAGCCTTCTTCTTTGGCTCGTCTTGCTTTAGGTAGGACTTCATCTTTTCCTGCAATTTTAGCTTGCTATCCTTGCGTACCTCGTATGACATTAAAGTACCCATTAGTTGAACTACGGTGTACTTATTCATATCATTACCTTCCTCGATGGCGAAGGTACGCTTTTCCCAAGAGGAAGGAAGTCCTTCGATAAGCTTCGAACACTTCTCCTTTTGGGTGTAGGTTTTGCCGAGAGCCTCCAACTCATTTATGATGTCGACGAAGCGAGCATAATACTCCTTCATCTTCTCACCCTGTTGCATATGAAACATTTTGTAATCTTTGTTAACAACAACGAGTTTAGAGTCTCTTACCCTACTCGTCCCTTCATGTAGTATGAGGAGGGAGTTCCAAATTTGATATGCACTCTTACATGTGCATATCTTATTGAAGTCCTCGGGCTCTAATGCGCATTGCAAGGCGTTCATTGCCTTGGCATTGCTTACCTCCGCGGCGACCTCCGCGGTTGTCCATTTCTCAAAGTCTTCTTCGGCGGGCTCGACGTATTCCTTCATCGTGGTCCTCCATAGAGATGCACTCCGGAGGAAGGTTTCCATCCGGCATTTCCAGTACCCGTAGTTGGTACCATTGATGAATGGAGGCCTCGTTGAGGAATGTCCTTCCATCACCGAAGATGCTCCTTCACGGTTCCTGAAGGTGCCATAGTCGGAAGGTGGACGCACGGTCTTGTTGTCGTTGGCAGACATAGCAAAGTATCTGGCTCTGATACCAAATGTAATGCCCTACAAGCTACTGCACAAGTACTGTAGGAAGATATGTGCCCATAAGGTAATTTATCTTGATTATACGTCTTGTTCATACCGTATATGGTACGTATTATTCTAAGTGTAAAGGATTTGTATTAATATACTTAGATAATATCCATAGACTTATAGTTAGGTCCTTACATATCTAGATGAGATCTCGATTATGAGTAAGTAAGTGACCGAATAGAAACGCAAGTCTTAAACGGTTCGTGATCATAGATGTGTCGAGAACTGGATATCGACACATCGGATAGATCACCGTGTCTTCGTCTTGCCTTCGGGTAATGATGATCTCATAGTCATTCGACTTAGCGAAGTCGGAGACGAGACACAGGTGCTCATTGGAGAATGAGTTCACTGAACGACCAAGTTAGAGTTATTAAATGGTTAACTTTAATGATCTGTCTTTAATAACTCTAGGGTGATGATAGGTTAGTTGATCCTTAAGACCTGAAGTCATCTGTACCAACCTGTGAGCGGACGGTGTAGCTTAGACCCATGATCTAGCTTCGAGGACCAGTCCTGATGAAAGATCTTAGGTTGGGTTGCACCTGAAGCTCTCAAGGTGAGTAAGTGACTAAGATGGGATTCGTCACTTCCATTAAAGGGAAGTTAGTGTTATAGGCTCAGTACGGTCTTTATGTTAATCCTCGGCCGGGGTACGTTACAAGTTGTACAACGTGTATACAATAAAGACCGCCGTATACTGACCAATGTTGTCTAATAGGGTTGACAGAAAACCATACCCTAGGCCAACATCAAACACAGTCTTGACGAAGGGATTTTAGCTAACGGAATTCATCTCTGACACAGCCAATGCAAACCCTATGACACTTTTGTCAAAGGGTCGATCACGTTATGATGACTATGAAACAGGGACGACAGCTACTGCTCGTAGTGACCGTCGTCTAGGAGTTTCGAGCCCCAACCTGTAGTAAGGTCAGGCTGTAGGGTCTCACACCGAGTAGTATTCGTGTCTTAGTAATAGGAATATAGAATAGAGAGAAATATCATTTGATGATATTCACAAGCTGAGTTGTGAAAGTTAGTCGCATTAGCAATAGGGACACAACGTTGCATTAGATGCTAACTTTGACTAAACGTGTTGTAAATTAGTTGCAACGAATTTAGTAGGAACAAACTTGTTGGAAAAGGTTACCTGGATGACGGGATCGTCCCGGTCTAAACACAGGTTCAAACCGCGTCCAAATCGGAGCTCAAACGAGCCCAGAAACGCAGAAAGAGTTCAAGGGGAAGTGGGTTAGACCCACTGGGCCAAAAAGGCCCATGTGCAAAGGCAAACGGGCGTGACCCGCTGCAGCAGCGGGCATGGCCCGCTGTGTGCAGCGGGCGGGCGCCCGCTGCACAGCGGGCGTGGCCCGCTGCACAGCGGGCGGGCGCCCGCTGATGCAGCGGGCGCGGCCCGCTGCTTGCAGCGGGCCCGCGCCCGCTGCTTGCAGCGGGCCCGGCCCGCTGCAGCAGCGGGCGGGCGGCCCGCCCTTGCCCCCTTGGGCGGGCGCGCCCGCTAAGTCTAGCGGGCGCGCCCGCAACTTAAGTCAATTAGGTTTTTTTTTGAAAACCCTAATGACGGCTACGAATTTTGTGAAAATTGCTAAACTTTGAGCAATTGTTTGAGGGGTCAAACGAAGTCGAAATTCGTCACCGTCAGTTCCTACGCGTTCACCATTCCAAGCTTTTCTGATTGATAGCTTGTTTGGTGTCTGAAGATTAGTATGCGAGGAGAATTAATTAGTTAAAGTTTGACTTTGTGAAAGGCTAACTTTAAAATTGAAATTAAGCCAAATGACTTAATTCAATTTTTTCTCTTCATGTGGATTGTCCCACATTGCCCGCAACAAGAGGGTGAGTGCTCACTCCCTATATAAATAGGGGTGCACTCTCCTCGTTGAAACACACACCAGTCAACGATCGAGTAACTCCAGAATTTTAGAGCAGGCTCGATCGGCGACTAAATCTCTCTCTCTAATTTTCCTATTCTCCGGAGTAGTCCTAGCACGACTACGAAGGGGGTTTGGATCTGATCCGGACGTCTAAGACGCGGGTTCTTCTCAAGTGAAACTTTCTACCGCGTGTGATCGACTCGGAGGCGAAAGCGGCTCGGGCGGATCGGTGCGAGGGTGCGAGGCGGCTCAGGGAGATCGGGTCAACGCGGCTCGGCTACGAGGAGCTTCTCAAGACGGTGCGGTACATCTTGCCTGCTCCAGGGCCAAGATTCCGGGTATGTGGTTAAGCGTTTTTTTAGCGTATTTTTTAATTAGTAGCTTAGTGTAGATCCTTCTTGGGGTGGTCTGACCCACTCCAAGTCGGCATAGATCGGGCTAGGTTCTGGCTCCCCAGGGCCTAGCTAAATAGTTTAGCTAGTGTAGAAATACGATTTCTGGTTTTTCCGCTGCGCTTTTGTGCCTCCGTGGTCCGTCCGACTTAGGATGGATACGGATCCGAGCTCTGGGGGTCCGCCAAAACCCCAACAGTGGTATCAGAGCCACGGTTATGCTATAGATCTACTATAGCGACTTTTTAAATAGTTAAAAATGCTTAGCCTGCATGTTCAAAAAAATTTTTTAGTTTTGAAAATAATTTTGTGTTTCAAATATTAATTTTGCAACACGGAAAATTTTAATTTTGGGACAATTATTTTTATGCGATAAATCTAAAAGTAGTCTACTATGTTTTTAAATACTTTGTAAATTTTTATGAGACATTAAAAATTTTAAAAGGGTGTTTAAAGTTTATGTAAACTTTAGAAAATTTTATTTTTTGGAAAATTAAGAATTTTTCTTTAGTCACATAAAGTTAGAAATCTTTAAACTTTATTTGAAAGCTTCTAAAAAGGATTTCTAAAAGATTTTAAAAGAGTTTTAAAATTGTTTAAATATGTTAATAATAGAAATAATTTTATTTCATGAGATGTAATATAAAATTAATTTCTTTTACTACATAGATGTTTCTAAAATTTTTATGTGATATTTTAATTTTAGAAATGAGGTCAAAATTTTTTTAAGGCCTAGGTTTAAAATTATTAGATAATTTTGTACGACTTAGTTTCATGCGATAAAATTTTTTAATGAAGGCTTTAAAATTTTAATCTTTAATTTTAAGTGTTAAAATTTTGATTTGCATGTTTGTATTATATAGATAATTTTTTAAACTTGCAAATACCTTTTATATGTCACTAAAAATGAAACTTTCTTTTATGCGGATAAAGTTAGTTTTCATTTCATGTTGTACACAAACTTGTTAGGTTAGCCATTAAAACATGATAGTGACATGTTATGTTTAATAAAACAAAACAACATTGAACCTAATACCTGATTAGGGTAGTCCCTTTGTTTGTAAATCATTTCATTAAAATGTTTAAATAATGATTTTCATAAAAGACAAAATGTTGAATTGTTTTATTAAAATCCTAATAAGATTGGGGTAGTAAGTTGAACGTAAAACCTTATAGTTGATAAGGACTTAATAAAAGATGTTCAACCAATCTGAAAAATTTTGAATTTTAGGATCCACTAGTTGATAAGGATTAACTAGTTCTTTTAATTAAAAGCCATTTAGTTGTTTGGAAAACATAAGATTGATGACAACTCCTTCAATGGATCATGATGTCGGTCAATGTGCTTGGCTAAAGTTTTTGGACCAACCTAGCTAGACTGGGTAACAAGTGGTCCTGGCTTAGTCAATTCCCTGGCCGCGTCCGCTGGACCGCAAGGAGTCGATTCATGACTATGTAAGTCCATCGACTATACCTAAGTCAATACGATAATAATCTCGTTCAAGATAAATCGTAGCCCTCCTTGTTTTAGGAGTTGGCAACTGTAAGAAACATGTTCCGGTTGTTGAGCTACACTCAAGCCGTGACATGTCAATCTTATAGAAACCGATTTCTTGATTGACATCTTAACCTGACTGAAACCGTTGTCTCATCCCTCGAGCTTCGGCGTAAGTCTAACCAAGAATGTAGTCTAAGACCTGACCCAAACCGGCGCGTCGTGCATACACCGAGCAAAGGGGCAAGTCAGGCTAGACACGAAGACAAGGGTCCGACTAGGCTAGCCATTGTGATCCGGTTGAGCACACTCATGATCACAAATGACTAGGGGTAAAAATCGATAGGGAATCATAGTAAATATGATTGACGACGAGTTCGTCTACCGACTGCAGAGTCGGACAACTTGTTGAGATACACTCAAGGTTGTCAGACTCAGGGTAGTCGGATCCCTCTCTCACAAATATTATTTTATAATAAATTGTTTATTATTATGGCTTTAAATAAATTTAGTGGGAGAATATAGTTTTATTAAAACCATTAAAACTATACTACGAACATTTACTAACTATAGTATCTATAAAATACAGAATGGATTCGGGACTTAGATACATGGTTGAGAAGAACGTGCTGGATGGAACGAACTACAAAGACTGGCTTAGGAACATCAAGTTGGTCCTTTCCCTAGCCGGAATAGGATACGTACTGTTCGAAGACGCTCCAGATAAGCCCGATGAAGATTCGACCCACGAGGAAAAGGAAGCCTACAAATTGTACCAGAGGGATGCAGAGAAGGCCAGGTGCCTTACTCTGGCTTCGATGACCAACGAGTTGCAGAGGAAGCATGAACATATGGATGTTCAAAGCATGCTCCTCAACGCACAAGAGTTGTATGGCAAGCGATCAAGAGCTGCCAAGTTCGAGGCCACTAGCAACCTCTGGGGCACCAAGATGGGGACGGAACCCGTACAAGATCATGTTATCAAGATGATCGGGTACGTGGAGGACCCCGCCCAGTTAGGATTTGTCCTGGACAATGAGATGTCCACGGACATTATCCTAAAGTCTTTGACTCCCGATTTCAAGCCTTTCATAACTGGATTTATAATGAACAGCCTTGAGACGGATCTTCCGGGTCTCCTCAATATGCTCCGGCAGTTTGAGGAGATTCATAAGAAGCCGGCTGCACTGGTTGTTGGCTCTGCTACTTCCGACCAGCCGAAAGGCAAAGGAAAGAAGAGGCAGGTCCCACAACCTGTGAAGGCTAAGAATGGGAAGAAGAAGAACAAAGGGGCCCCGTCGAAATCTGAGTGCTTCCATTGCCACAAGATTGGCCACTGGAAGAGGAACTGCAAGATCTATCTTGCAGAGAAGAAGAAGGGGCATACTGATGCCTCTACCTCAGGTGGCTGATAAGAACTGGAGATTGGAGAAGTACGGAGATCGGTCGGCAATCAAAGCAACAGTTGCTGCTGGGACCGCTCAAAGACTTCTGGAGACGATGATCGTGATGGAGATGATATTTTTCTTATTTGAATAAAATGTATCATCTTTAAGGATCGAAAACAATGAATGAGTGCTTTGCACTCAAGGTTTATTTTGATAAACAAATTAAGGTTCCTTTTATGAACCCGTTGTTTTGGAATGGATGTCTCGTATGTTGCAATTGAAATTGAATTGGCTTAAAATTCTGTGGATGTGGCTTTTCTGTAATGGTTGCGTTTATTTTCGAATAATGGTGTTGAGCTTCGATAATATTGATTTTGAAGCTGACTAAATGTCTGAAGTCAATCAGTAGTTAAGTATAGGTTCCAGGGGGCGTATAAATTGTGTGCAATCACAGTAAATACGCATATCAAGTTTAACTCGTGATTATCTACGTTTAGTTATTAAAAGAGTTAATACTAAATGTGGTTAAAGGAATTAGTACAGTGTAAAACGTTTTGATTGAACGAGTCAATGTCAAGATTCCATAAAACGATCTTGACTTGACTCATTCGTCAAACCGAATCTGACACTTGTACATTCCATCTAAGGCACTTACCAAAAGGTTATTTTTGCACATAAATCTAAATATGATTTAGTTATTATGTTGAAGTAATTTAACCAGGTAATTCTCAAAGTCAGTGGGAGCAAGTAAATATGCTTAGTTCCGTTTTTCCGGACTAAGTAAAAAGGATTTTTCACTTTAATGAATCTTCTATATAAATCATTAAGTCAAAATTGTTTTGATTTAATCATATATATATATAGACTTAGGGTGTTAAATATGTACTTGACATATTGACACAATAAAGTGAAGTGTGCTAAAACTGACTTACGAAAATGTTAGACCCCACATCTAAATCGTATACGCTGACTGTTAGCTATACGAAGTTAGGAAAATTGATCCAGATCATTTTTCAAAGGATCAACCCTGTGTGATCAAGAGATGTAATTTCAATCCATTAAAATTCGTTGTAGATACTTATTAGTAGAACCACTCTTAGGTTTGCCATATCAAATGTCAAAGTGACTGATATGCTATAACGGCATGAGATACCGAGATAAATAGCCTAAGTGCAAGTGGGAGATGTAGGAAGATATGTGCCCATAAGGCAATTTATCTTGATTATACGTCTTGTTCATACCGTATATGGTACGTATTATTCTAAGTGTAAAGGATTTGTATTAATATACTTAGATAATATCCATAGACTTATAGTTAGGTCCTTACATATCTAGATGAGATCTCGATTATGAGTAAGTAAGTGACCGAATAGAAACGCAAGTCTTAAACGGTTCGTGATCATAGATGTGTCGAGAACTGGATATCGACACATCGGATAGATCACTGTGTCTTCGTCTTGCCTTCGGGTAATGATGATCTCATAGTCATTCGACTTAGCGAAGTCGGAGACGAGACACAGGTGCTCATTGGAGAATGAGTTCACTGAACGACCAAGTTAGAGTTATTAAATGGTTAACTTTAATGATCTGTCTTTAATAACTCTAGGGTGATGATAGGTTAGTTGATCCTTAAGACCTGAAGTCATCTGTACCAACCTGTGAGCGGACGGTGTAGCTTAGACCCATGATCTAGCTTCGAGGACCAGTCCTGATGAAAGATCTTAGGTTGGGTTGCACCTGAAGCTCTCAAGGTGAGTAAGTGACTAAGATGGGATTCGTCACTTCCATTAAAGGGAAGTTAGTGTTATAGGCTCAGTACGGTCTTTATGTTAATCCTCGGCCGGGGTACGTTGCAAGTTGTACAACGTGTATACAATAAAGACCGCCGTATACTGACCAATGTTGTCTAATAGGGTTGACAGAAAACCATACCCTAGGCCAACATCAAACACAGTCTTGACGAAGGGATTTTAGCTAACGGAATTCATCTCTGACACAGCCAATGCAAACCCTATGACACTTTTGTCAAAGGGTCGATCACGTTATGATGACTCTGAAACAGGGACGACAGCTACTGCTCGTAGTGACCGTCGTCTAGGGGTTTCGAGCCCCAACCTGTAGTAAGGTCAGGCTGTAGGGTCTCACACCGAGTAGTATTCGTGTCTTAGTAATAGGAATATAGAATAGAGAGAAATATCATTTGATGATATTCACAAGCTGAGTTGTGAAAGTTAGTCGCATTAGCAATAGGGACACAACGTTGCATTAGATGCTAACTTTGACTAAACGTGTTGTAAATTAGTTGCAACGAATTTAGTAGGAACAAACTTGTTGGAAAAGGTTACCTGGATGACGGGATCGTCCCGGTCTAAACACAGGTTCAAACCGCGTCCAAATCGGAGCTCAAACGAGCCCAGAAATGCAGAAAGAGTTCAAGGGGAAGTGGGTTAGACCCACTGGGCCAAAAAGGCCCATGTGCTAAGTCTAGCGGGCGTGACCCGCTGCAGCAACTTAAGTCAATTAGGTTTTTTTTAAAACCCTAATGACGGCTACGAATTTTGTGAAAATTGCTAAACTTTGAGCAATTGTTTGAGGGGTCAAACGAAGTCGAAATTCGTCACCGTCAGTTCCTACGCGTTCACCATTCCAAGCTTTTCTGATTGATAGCTTGTTTGGTGTCTGAAGATTAGTATGCGAGGAGAATTAATTAGTTAAAGTTTGACTTTGTGAAAGGCTAACTTTAAAATTGAAATTAAGCCAAATGACTTAATTCAATTTTTTCTCTTCATGTGGATTGTCCCACATTGCCCGCAACAAGAGGGTGAGTGCTCACTCCCTATATAAATAGGGGTGCACTCTCCTCGTTGAAACACACACCAGTCAACGATCGAGTAGCTCCAGAATTTTAAAGCAGGCTCGATCAGCGACTAAATCTCTCTCTCTAATTTTCCTATTCTCCGGAGTAGTCCTAGCACGACTACGAAGGGGGTTTGGATCTGATCCGGACGTCTAAGACGCGGGTTCTTCTCAAGTGAAACTTTCTACCGCGTGTGATCGGCTCGGAGGCGAAAGCGGCTCGGGCGGATCGGTGCGAGGGTGCGAGGTGACTCAGGGAGATCGGGTCAACGCGGCTCGGCTACGAGGAGCTTCTCAAGACGGTGCGGTACATCTTGCCTGCTCCAGGGCCAAGATTCCGGATATGTGGTTAAGCGTTTTTTAGCGTAATTTTTAATTAGTCGCTTAGTGTAGATCCTTCTTGGGGTGGTCTGACCCACTCCAAGTTGGCATAGATCGGGCTAGGTTCTGGCTCCCCAGGGCCTAGCTAAATAGTTTAGCTAGTGTAGAAATACGATTTCTGGTTTTTCCGCTGCGCTTTTGTGCCTCCGTGGTCCGTCCGACTTAGGACGGATACAGATCCGAGCTCTGGGGGTCCGCCAAAACCCCAACAAGTACTAGAGGGGGGTGAATAGTACTTTAAAAATAACAAGGAGTATAATTCCTAATTATCGTGCAAACAATTATCAAATCAATTTGCGGAAGCTTAAATTGATAACAACAACAAAATTAACAACGCTAACAATTGATATTACTGGGTTCGGATCCACCCAAGTCTCCCCGACTTGTTCCCGATGATCCTACGTCCCAACCACCCGGATCCCCTCCGGATACTTGAGTTAGAAACCCTAACTCAAGATTTCCACTATGAAATACTTGTGAAAAACCTCCACAAGTCAAATCATACACAATGTAATTTGTGACTCCCACAAACCGGGATCACAACCACACTCTCACAACCGAGAGTGAAACTTACAATATGAAATTGAAATGAAATAAGAAACTTCTTACCGACAAAATACCTATGCCTTGAGTAATGCTTACGAATTAGGGCAAAGATGATTTTGA
Organism: Scilla litardierei; assembly: GCA_030789695.1. NCBI lineage: Eukaryota > Viridiplantae > Streptophyta > Magnoliopsida > Asparagales > Asparagaceae > Scilla > Scilla litardierei. The sequence continues at coordinate 75,148,500 of CM061142.1, forward strand.
GGAAGAAGAGATGGCACCAAACCCTAGCTCCAAGATATAGATCAGCGATGGAGAGCTATGGGGATGTTGGTGACCTAGAATCAAGCACTTGGCTTGGAAGGCTTCACACTCAATGAATCTCTCTTTGGAAGTAAGAGTGAGGAGAGATTATTGAATGGAATGAAAGAGCTTTGAATGAGCTTGGAATGATTTCTCTTGATCTCTAAACTTGCAATAATATCAGCCTTGAGTGCAATGAATACAGCTCAACAAGTATATATAGGATAGAGGAGAGAGAGAGAGAGAGAGAGAGAGAGAGAGAAACGTTTCAATTAATGCTCCAACGACTCTTTTCTGAACCCAATTAGTCGGTCAAAGAACAACTACCGACCGACTAGTTCATCAACTAGTCGGTCGGTCACATAACGTATACCGACTAATGAGTGAACAGAGAAAAGGTCAAAGCACAGACTAAAGGAACTAGTCGGTCCAAGAAGAGTAGCTGACCGACTAGTTTCACAACTAGTCGGTCGGTTACTCAACTGAGACCGACTAACAGATAAAGCTGAAGTCTGAGCACAAATAGACTTAGTCGGTCCAAGAATAAATGTTGACCGACTAATTCACCAACTAGTCGGTCGCCAAATGAGCATAGACTGACTAACGATAAACAGTAAGTTAGGTGAAAATTTGGCATGTACAGTAAAGCTAAACTAGTCGGTCCAAGAAGGAAAGTTGACCGACTAGTTCATCAACTAGTCGGTCGATCAATGAACACAGACCGACTAATGATAAACAGTAGCTAAGGCTCAAAATGTGCATGTACAAGGAAAGCTCAACTAGTCGGTCATAGAAGCATCACTGACCGACTAGTTCACAAACTAGTCGGTCGGTGAGTCAACTTAGACCGACTAACTGTAAACAGTAAAGAGCATGGAATTGACTGACAAAAACTAGTCGGTCCAAGAAGCTTTGCCGACCGACTAGATCACCATCTAGTCGGTCAGTTCTTCTTCTTGAACCAACTAACATGCACAAGAAGTCGTGAATCGAAGCGCGAAGCTTCGGGAAGAATTGTATGGACTTCTACTAAGATCCTAGAGCTAAGATATGAGCGTTATGAAGATTTAAACCGTAAGACCTACTCAAGGCTTAACATTCTACGAAAGAAGCTTAAAGACTATAAATAAAACTTGACGATACCGTCTTCAATAGCTTCAATCGAATCTTCATGACTTCTAAAATGGTCCATAAGCTTCAACGAAGCTTTAGGCATACGATCACGTGCTTTGAGAAGTCTTGAAACGTCGTAATTGATATTCATATGAATTTGGCGACGATCTCCATAACTGCGCTCACAAAGTGTTAGTTCACGATATATTTATGTTTGTTCATCATCCAAAACCAAATCCGGGGAGTCCAATATCCAACAAGTCCCACATAAGAAAGAGTCCAAAGTCCATACAGTCCATATTACACAATTTGCAGCTTAAAAGGAAAATACAACTTTGGAAACCCTGTGGGTCCCATATAATATCTCCAGCTTCAATTGTGGCCTCTGTCTTCATGAAAAGTGGTCTTTTGTCTTTGGCATTTACATAAGTTCCTCACTACAATTTCTCTCAAAAATAAAAGAAAAGTGCGGGAAATAAAATGTGGGACTTAAACAACCGATCCAAAAACCACATTTAGCCATTCATGCAGAAATATTGTGCTCATCAACATTTTCATTCACAGACATCACAGGCATTTATATTTGCATGGGGATAAATTATTTAATCACTTAATAATTATTGGACCACTGCGCAACGTCATACACCGTTAGGTTAGGTGACTAACGGCAGAGCGGTCGCAGGATCTTCCTAATTATTAAGTTTTTAAATATAATACACAACCACGCATATAATATCTACAGAATTTGCCAGTGATGTATATCATGTAAAGATGATTTTACAGAAAAAAATCATTCGATGCAAGGGTTGTATAATATGTGGGTTTAATCAATCAAATTGAATAAGAGACCAAAATTGACATTTTCGATGTAGAAGGAAAAGGTTTTTCCTTTTTAAATCATCCCAAATAACCCCCAAAAGTCCCCATAAACCCTTATATGTCCATTTATTTCCCCATAACATACCGTGATTTTTCACGAATTTATAGGCCTTCAAACGCCCTTTTTAGCCCAAAAAGTCTTTTATGGCTTATATTAGCCTTCGACCCCCTTTTTCTCATTTTTTTGAAGAAGAACTGGCCTGCGGTCGTAAAGCCCGCAGGTTGGCTGCGGGCTTCAGGCCCGCAGTCAAATTTTTCTTTGTGAATCTGGGCTGAAAAGCCCAATATGGTTTTGGGGGCGGCGGCTAGGGTTAGTCGCCGCCACCCCCTTGCTTCCGTCGATCGACGGGGTGGGGGGTGGGCTGCCCCCCTACATGAGGGGGGAACGACGACACCCCCAGACGAGGGGGGTCTGTGGCACAGGGAACGCCGCCCCCCTTCGGGGTGGCGATCAGCGGCGCCCCCCTTCGGGGGGCGGTCTGCGGCGCATAGAACGCCGGCCCCCCTTCGGGGGGCGATCTGCGGCACCCCCCTTCGGGGGGACGGTTTTCGGGAAAGTGGAACATCGGCCCCCCTTCGGGGGGGCGATCGGTGCCGCCCCCCTTCGGGGGGCGGTTTTCTGCACGGAGTTCGGGGGGCGATCGGCGGTGCCCCCCTTCGGGGGGCGGTTTGCTGCACGGAGAACGCCAGCCCCCCTTCGGGCGGGCGATCGGTGGCACCCCCCTTCGGGGGGGCGGTTTGCTACAGAAAACACCGGCCCCCCTTCCGGGGGGCGATCGGCGACGCTGATGGTAACCCCCCTCGCTACAGGGGGAACCGTGCATGGGGATTTTTCGGGGGATCGACCGGCGGCTAAGCCGTCAGCGTGGAGTGGATAAAAACCATCTATATTATGATTATTTTCAGAGTTTTAGCATGTTAAAAACATGATATTGGACAATAAAAATCATCGATTGTAGGCGATCAGCTAATCCCTTATCGATCTTGCAAGATCTAAGGGTAGATCAATCATATGTATGATTAAAAACATCGTTTTTAGCGATTTTACCTCTATAACCGTCCTCCAGATATAGCGACGGTTGAACGAAGTCCTACGCAAATGACAACGCTCGATTGAGGAAGCTTTGCACAGTGCGCATGGATCTCCGTCTCCTTCCGCCTTTGCAACGATCGAAAAAAAATTTGTGGAAAATTTTCTAGAGACTCCTGCTGATAACGTGTTATGAATCAACTACTAGGGGAGGAGCCCCAGCTCTTTATTTATAGGCAACAGAGGAGAATACAAATATGGACTACATTGATATGTGCATATCTCTAGGATAGCCCAGAATCTCAACCAACTACGGTTAAATAACCGTTCACAACATTTTGACTATTTTTAAATTCATTGTTATAATTATAAAGGATTCAAACACAAATGTGAATTCATTACAAACAACATAATTTGCTACTTAACAACCAAAAATGAAAAAAAAGTACATGAGCTTGCGACATAAGCTCAAACCATAATCTTGAATTTAAAATGTATATCGTCGCATTACAACTATACATAAAAGAACACGATCATCCTCATCTGCAAACATGTTGTTAGGTATATTTTATGCACATATTTCCACCCCTTCACACACACACACACACACACACACACACACACACACACACACCTGCATTTTCCACGTTTATTTTTTTATCATTCTCGTTATTTTGCCTGTTTTTACCCAATTTTATCCATTTGATGCTTCGGGGATGTCTTTTATGTATTTCAGGCAATTCATGCATAAATCGATACAATTTAGTCGTAGAGGAAGCTTGGGAGAGAAGACGGCAACGGATAACAAAGATCGGAGATCAAGTGAAGAAGAAAATGGCCAAAAGTACAAGCAACACGGCTGTGCGTGCAAACACACGGCCGTGTCACCGTATCAGCTGAAGGATGAAGAGATGCAGATCAGCGGCACGGACGTGCAACACGGACGTGCCTCAATTAAAACAGAACGATGCCTGCAGACACGGCCACGCCATACGGCCATGTGCCTGGAGCCACCTGGAGCATTGACATGGCCGTGCTGATTTGCGACATGGCCGTGCGCAAGACAACAGCCTTTATTTGACTTAGTTTATTAGCATGGACACGGCCGTGTCGATTAGCGGCACGGTCAAGTACCCCTAATTTTCTGATGTCTTGTTGGTGAAACTATAAATAAAAGATGAGCGATTGAGAGGGGTCTTATCTGCATTTTCTTAGGGGTTTCTTCCCCATTTGGGCGCTATTTTTCTAAGCTTTGTAAGACTCGTTTATTTCTAATTCTTGTATGGAATTTTTATCTTTTCATAAATTCTATTGTTCTTGATTTCTCCTTCTTGCCCTTGTGATGTGTTTCTCCATGTGTTATTCGTTGCTAATTGTGATGTTTATCAAGTAGATTTTTGTGCCTATGGCGAAGCTAAAGCCTAGCATAGGTCACTTATGTGGGTTGATCGCCCCAAAGATCATTCTATTATATAATTGCTAGGGCATTGTTTGGATGTAATTTCATATCAGTCCATCCCATTGGTGGGCTACACAACCTAAATCACGAACGAACCATTAGGATTTTGTTTGATCCCTCAATGGAGGGTTAACTACCTAATGCTAGGTGTCAACAAATCATCGGGTTCACTTATTAGAATTACTAGTATGGGGATTTCCAACGAACCATCAGGTTCCTATAAAGGTCTAAGCACTACTCCTCGTTCTCTCTTCCACGGTCAGTCGTCGAGAGAACGTGTATTGAGATTGAACCCGCATAGACGACTCTACTCTCTTAGAATGAGAAGTTAGATCATCGAACATGTTTAGTCTACGCTATTGGTGACACTTAGACATGGCACCTTTCCTTTCTTTTCATACTTCTAGGATTTTTCACACACTTCCGCTACCATTCGCGTAGCTAATTAGAGACATATAATTAGTCGATACTCAAACCACTGCCTCCCTGTATTCGACCCGTAGGCTACACGACACCCGATGCTTGCGGTATATTTAAAATTCCTAACACATGCCAATCTATAATAGAACTTTATAACCCATGCACATCTATAATTTACAAAAATTAAATAAAAAAGGAAAAGAAAAATTGAACTCTTCAACTCGAGTAATTTCATCCTTGTATGTAACTTGTGTTGCTAATGTCACCTGATTAGAATTGATCATACCTTTCAAGACCTAAATAAAAGATAAATTATTATAAAATCTAACAACTCAAAAAAAACTGCAAACTACTAGTGTATTATAATTAAGTGGCATAAACAATAAAGTCCATTAACTTTATAGATAAATATCCAAGTATTACACGGCTCAATTTCTATTTTATTTTAAGTAGGGTAAACTAGAAGAAACACCTATATGCCATAATCGATAAAAAAGAATACCATGATATGCACCAATTTGTCATAAAAATCCTTTTTGTTTCCTTCTAATGCTTGATAAATTTTAGTACAAAATTATTTCAACATTCATATTTGTTGGATCACTAGGATAGACAAAGAGACACAAGAGAAGAGGATGAATAGTGTCTTTTAAAAACAACCAAAACGATCTCAAAAGAGTTATTAATGAATATCAAATTTAAAATGGTAAATTTTTGCAAGCATAAGTGATATAATGAAAACCAAACCAGAAAGCATTCGCAAACATCGAGTTTGTTTATCATGGTTCGGTCATCCATATATACTCCAGTCCTCTAGCCTCACCGTTTGAGATTTTTCACTATTCTTGCAAACTGTAAGAACACCTTAACCACCAAACTAGAATCAAGAATTTTACGCCACATTTAAAATCCTTGAAAGAACCTTTGCATAAATGTAAGTTGTATAAACTCATATGCATTGATTGTAAATTTATGGAACAAATTCTGTGGTAAAAGAGTTTATTATTCTATTCCAAAGGGTTGGCTTTTTGTTGAACAAAACTGCAGAATAGAATAGAGGCATAGGCTAGAAATCAAAAGAGAAATAGAACTTTTGCCAGAGCCAAAGCATGTGAACATGAATGGGGCATTCCTTTTATATAGAGGAATATCCCAATTTTCATAAACGATCAAAATTTGCCCATTGTAACCGATCAAGCAGATACATCATGAACATGAACAAGAAAAAAAACAGAGCTGTTAGTCGACTAGTGTGAATATTATTCAACTAATAGTTCAAGCCAAAAAAACAAATTTTGATCTGTATTAGTTGAATATAGAAAGAATTAGAATTATTACATAAGTTTATCATTAATTGACTAATACGATCATCGATCGACTAATGGTTAAAAATCAAACTTTCAAAAATGATCTTTAGTCGACAAATAAAGTCATTAGTTGCCTAATCAATGAAGGCTCTGAAAATCCAAGTCTGTTTTTATCGACTATCTGTCCGGTTAATCGACTAATAGTTCAATTTGAAAAAAGTGTTGTTATGTATTAGTCAACTAATAAAAGAGTTAGTCAACTAATGATTCCAAGATTTTGTGTCTAAGATCTAATACATGTCAGTCGACTACTAAATATTGTTAATATATTGATGAAGCTAAAAATTAATTCTTCCTGTAGGATTCAAAGGATTTTAGAGTCAAAGTTTTGGACAAGGATTTCTAAGTCTAGAATCCTATAGGATGTGTTGTGATGTGTATGTAATCAGTGCTTAACAAATATCATATAATCAAAAGAAAAATTAAAACATCAAATACAAAAAATGTATACAATGAAGATCGAGATCGAGATTTGTGCTTGGTCCTTTGCCATTGATCAATTTAAGATTGCCTTATTCCAAGCATCAAGGAGGAGCTACAAAACTTGGTTTGCTTTTAATACAATGTTTGATTATCATCAAAACATTTATAGGGTTCTTCAAGAATCAACATTCTCCCTTTTTAATGATGACAAACAAATAATGCATATTAATAAAAAAATCATAATTTTTTTTGCATAGAATAGCTCCCCCTTGGTGCATGTTAGTATCATATAATTACATTTAGTTTAACCAAACATAGTATTTCATTAAACATAAAATTCATTGTCTTAGTACTCAAATTTGGTTTGATATCAAAATAACTTGGAATGCATAAAAAATAAACATAATGTAACTTAGAACATAGAAAAACATTATGTTATGCTATAAAAAACATTATGTTATGCTACTAGAGATTAGCTACTCTAGCGGAGAAATATGCTCATCTAATCTCCCCATAATTGCCTCCTAAGTGTCATGTATACTTACCAGCTGATACAAAATTACACAATTGGTTATGGAAAGGCTACGAACTTTACTGACCAATGAAAAATAGTAATAATCATAAAAGTAATCAGATGGAAGAGCAGCAGAGGCACAGTTGATGTTAAGGTTCCAGTTTAGTTTCTGGTTCTTTTCTTGAGGTTCAACGAAGGATTAGAAGGAAGATGCAATATTGACAGAACGGATTTTTTAGAGAGGGCAAAACTACGTGAAACATCTAACTCAGAATCAAGATCAACTTTGAAGAACATGAAGATCTTTGTTAGAATGCAACAATGAGATTGTTTTTGTCATATTGTCATAAATAACATTTGTCGACCCATTTACTTCAATCTTTCTAAGATAACATAAATGCACTTGGCTAGATCGATCCATATGTAGGTGAAGCTACCAGATTTATGAATGTGATTATATGATAGAATTATTCCTGTAAGTCTAACTAAGGGATGCAGGTTTTAGATGGAATTTCTACATCAGTGTTGTTTCCTCGAATCAACATTTTGGAGAGGATATCTTGATTGCTTCATCAATTTCAGATACCATGGTTTGATATGCCCAAAATGATGGGAATTAATAATGTTAAGACTGTAATTATAATTAGACATCCCGTTCGAAATGATGGTAAGTTATGTGGTAATCTTTATCTATGATATCCTCTGTGGCACATCTATGGTTGTTGTTATGATTATATAATACATAGATAAAGTCACAGGACTTATGAGAAGAATATTGGGATCATGATGAGATCATGATAATAGGGCCAATGTGTCGTCGATCATATGTCCAAAACTTTTTTTTGGTTAGAGGAATATCTAGATATGATATCGATATTTTGGTTGGACCAGTGAGCATTAATCTATACCATCGGATGGTAGTGATCGGCATCACACTCACTCGGTGTGGAAAATCATGGGATATTAAGACACCCCCAGTGGAGTTTTGATGATGTTCACAAATGATATGGTACTAATCATCTTAATTCAAGTGCATAGGATATGAGCAATGATAATCAAAGTGTTAGAACAAAAGAAACAACGCCATAAAGAACAACGATGTGAAGTAGTTCAAGCTGTGAACATGGGGCCATTCAAGAGTCATGATATGGAACAAAAGAAAACTCAAATGAAGTGAAATGGCCCAAGACAAAGCAAACAAGGCTCAAAACATAAAACCATGTTATTTTGTGTAAGTTTAGTCTTAGTTTGTAAAAGCAAAATTTTGGTGATACACACACAAAAATATCATTAAAATGTTTTTAAATAGTATTAATATGTTTTTAAATATTGTATAAAATTTTGACAAGATTTCAAAGTGTTTTGAAAGGGAAAAACACATGTATCATGAAATAGCCAACTATCTGATCATGATAGCCGACTATCTTGAATTGGGAAAGCTATACAAACTTTCTGCCCTACAATAACCTACTATCACACATGGATAGTCGACTATTAGGTCCAAAATAGCTGAGTATCCTTAAGAATAGTAGACTATCAGTTCAAACAGCCAGAAAAATCGGTCTTCCACGTTTTACGGAAATGTGTCATTTTTAGCCGTTAGAGGGTATTTTTGGGAGCCGTTTTCAACGGTTTTTCACTCTCTATTTAAGCTAGGTTTGCTGAGGGCTTTCAAATGATTATCGATCAATTTTAAATATTTTATAAAGCATTTTTCAAGCTCTCTCTTACTCAATAGATCTAATTTTGGCCATTCTTCATAGTTTTTGAATCTTATTTCAAATCTTTTTAAGCAATCTTTTGGCCATTCAATCTCTCTATTTTAATCCTCTATTTTACAAGAAATTGTTTCAAGTTTTGTTTTTGATCTAGTGTTATTCACTTAAATCTATTTGAGATCAAAACAATGATTTTTCTTATAGCCACACAAAAACACGAAAAGCTCAGATCATTGGCTATAGGATCAAGAGTGTATCAAGTTCTCAGCTTCAAAAGGTTTTTAATCCTCAAGGGAGGTTTGGTAAGTAATTTGATAAGATTAATGATTGCAAACACACACAAAGGTGTGGTGTTGATTGATTTTTGTCGTAAAGCCTCAAGAGTTGATGTTGTTGGGTTGGTTTGGAAATCCTTGCAAAGGAGCAAGGTATGGGTTGTTGGTTGTATTGTAAAAAGCAACCAGGTCTTGTCAAATGTTGTGTTGTATTGATTTCTTAGTGAGAGGTCGGGGTGGTCATCGAGTTTACCCGAATTTTTTAAAGCAACCCGAACCCTTATCCGAATTTATTCGGATATCTGAAAACAATCCGATTTCCAAACCCGATTGATCGGTTTCCGAATTAACGGAGCCCGAAAAATCGGAATCTGAAACCAATCCAAAAACAGAGTCCGGATCCGAAACCAAGCCGAAAACGCATACGGCCGACCGTGCAGAGTACAGACACAACGTCCAAGCTGGGAGTCGGTGAGAGGGGGAAGAGATGACTGGGGTAGATAACAAAATATATTTAAACTATAGGTTTGGTTGATTCCCACCGATGTGGGACTAAACACTTTGGACAAGTTTTTATGAGAGAAGTCATTCAACTAATTGATCAAAGTGAATACAAATACAAAACAAAAAACATCTGATAAGTTGCAACCAACTGAACCACCGAAACAAACACCTCGTTATCAAATCTGCACATCGATCTGATGATTCTGATCAGAAGAAACCAATATAGTTTGGAAACTTCCAGGACACCTTGAGAAATAACCTTTTTGCATGTTGAACAACCCGTTATTGGGAAATTTATTCAAGTGAATGATCACACCTTATTGTACACTTATTGTGCATTACGCTGAAACCCAAATCTGTACCAAAAATACACTCTCCTTGGCCCATGAATACACTAAGAACCATTTTGTACGTTAAGCCATCTACAGGACAAATGAATGCTCCATTATTGTTGAGTACACAATGCTCGCGCTGCAACCCACAGGAACTGACCCAGACACTTGTGTTCATTTCTTGAACTCACAGATGTTCATGCATGGCATTCAATGGCTCTGGCTTACTGAAACTAAATGGGTTAGTTTCAAGGGGCATTCAATGGCTCTGGATTAGTTTCAAGTGGCAAAAATCTTGAGAAAAAAATGGGTTAGTTTCAACAGCAGATGCGAAATTCAATGGCTTTGGCTTACTGATTGTCACCATCATCTAATCCCTCCTATTGATCTTCTTCCACTTGTGGATCTTCCTCTTGATCCTCTTCATCTAATCTCTCCTCTTGATCTTCTTCCCGTGTGGATCCATTGGGCCCGCATTGTCTAGTACTGGGGGAGAGTGGGGAAAAAGAGAAGCATCTGCCCATCTGCCCTGTTCTAAGTTATCCATTATTTAGTCCCACATCGGTGGGATTAATTAAAATTGATAGTTTAAATGAGTGTGTCAGGCGCCATCTGCCAAGATTGTTTATTTAACTATGACGCGGTCGGCCCTCTTCTTTCGGAATCGGATCGGATGGGTGATTTCGACTTTGAGTCCGGTTTCCAATTCCGATTTTGTAATTTTTGACCCGAAACCGGTTCCAGTTCCGAATTTTCGGGCAATTCGGAACCGGATTTGGGTACGGAATCGGGTTCGGAAGTGGAACTGGATAATTTGCCCACCCCTAGTGAGAGGGAAGTAAATTAGAAATCCTAGCTAGCGGTGTAACTAGGTATGTAGGAAATTCCTAGCGAGTGAAGCTAGGTGATTGTATTATGGTTTGCAATAGTGGATTAAATCCCGAAGGGAGGTCGAGGACTAGACGTATCCAAGTGGTGGGGAACCAGGATAAATTCGTGTGTCTGTGATGTGATTATCTTTATTATTGCTCATCATTATTACTTGCTTATGATTCTTATTTCTGATGTGTACATTCTTATATATTTGCAAGTGATTATTTTGAGTTGATTAAGTACCAAGTGAGGTAACTCTCCTTGGAGACTTAGGCGACGTAATATAATGGTTTTAATTTGGGAAAAGTTTTATCTTTATACACAACACATTCAACCGCCTTCTAGTGTTGTTTCCCATCCATAGGATCCTACAGAAATATCGTTACATAACGTACAAGTGCTTGTTAGGAGAACAGGTTCACAAAACGACTCACTAGAGATACTTCTATATGGTTATCATATGAATGTCAATAGAATATCTCTAATGGCAGTAGGTGCAGGGTAGGTGCAGGTCAGTCCTTTGACCAGAGATGTGCTAAGGACCTTACATATAGAAGATTATACTTTAGTAGATATCAAATATTGGCTCTACAACTGATGTGTAGATACTGGTTTGTTACAGTTGGAAGCATATGAAGGGAGTGACCATGCTGCTGGTATTCCTCTCCTTCGGTATGAAATGTTAGTGTCGTAGTTGAGTAAATGGACCTATAATATTTCCTTGGCCAGTGTAGGAGATGAACTTGTTAAAGAGTTAACTAGTGTCATCCAAGCAATAACTATGGGATCACATTTGACTCAAAGGGTTTAAGGTGTAATGGGGTTTGACTCTATAATGTACCCTAAACATCTTAGCGACTAGTGATGAGAAGGGATCAAACTGCACAAAATCCGTCATGGTAAGGCTTAGATTATCTTGGAGCGATTCCAGTCTCCCAAACTAAATATTGACGATTCTAAAACAGGGGTCAATATGCTCAGCTAGGGCCCTATCGATCATTGACACAATATGATCGTGGTCACTACTGCCGTAGGAATCATGCTATTAAAGTCTCACACTGATGATGAACTCATCAGGAAAAAGCGAAGGAAGAAACTATGAGTATATATGAAACACTAGGGTTAAGGTCACAAGTGGTTGTGATCAAATAAGAAGAAGACACCAAGTCAGCAAGGATAAATCAACTAGTGCTTAAGCACTAGTCGATTAGGCAGATTGTAAATTTTACAAAAAGTTAACTAGTCGACTAGTTACGACTAGTTACAATAGCTAGTCGACTAGCTGACTAATACTGATATGGCAGGACACAAATTTGAAGCAGGATTTGATTGTGAATCAACTCTAAACTAATCTAATTCGTATCCAAGAGTTCTAATGCAATTAAAACTCATTAAGGACCCATATTCTTCTTTGTGTGTTTAGGGATGAAGTTAATTTATTTGTGAATACTCAATCCGAATTAGCTTTGGCTCTTCGTTAGCACTATATAAAGGGGCTACTCCAGCCCTCTTGAGACACATGATTTGAACAATCTTCTGTGAGACAAAGTAAGAGTTTTTCCTTCTCCTTCTTCTTTGCTCTAGTAAAGCAAAGAAGGTGGTTTGAGATCTTGGATAGCTCATAGATCGTAGAGATGGTCTTCTTCTCGTGATTCATCTAAGGTACTGCTTGGATAGAGGAGTTCTAAGGTGTTGCTTGGAGGAGGTGAATGCGGTGCTTTTGGTCTTAACCGAAAGAGATTAAGGATCTGTGAATATCGCTTGAGTATACTCGCACAAAGGTACGACCTCTATGGTTTTATTATTCAGTGATATAATTCCTAAACTTGCAGTAGATCCTTGGTATGATTGCAAGTTAGAAAATTTTTAAATTTTCTGTCATATACTGCATGATCAAAATAGTTTAGATTACTAGCATCATAACCTTACAGGGTATCAGAGCCATGTTGCTATCAAGGTTTTTATGCGGATTAAAACATGTTAGAACTTTAAAAATCAGATTTTTATCGTCAGAACATCATGTTTGCGTAAATCACCTGTTATAGTGATTAGTCGACTAGTAATCAACTACTAGTCGACTTATTATGGACTAGTTTGTTGGATTTGGATTCAAGCCTATAGGGGGGTGAATAGGCTAATAAAAATATTTGCGAACACATGCAATTATTCAGCAATCACAGGTAGTAATAATCAAATACAGATAAGCAATCACAGAGTGCACAGATGATTTACTCTGGTTCGATCGTCCCAACGACCTACTCCAACCCCAAGTGTAAATACTAGATTAATAATGTTACTGATACAACCTGTAGCTAGAGCACCTACCTACACTCACTTGGTTCTCCGTACCGCACTCCCAAAGTGCTAAACAATACTAATCCTAGTATAAGCTCTCTTTTGACTAGTCCCGACTAGTCAAGTCCCTCTTGTCTAGTACCAACTAGACAAAACCCCAAAAAACATCACAAGTATGGTAAAGTTTTCCCAACAAAGATCGATACACTACTACATGAATATAAAGAGTAAAGAGTTCAAAAGAGCTCAGTTCGTGTTAGTGTAGTCGTCTCTGTTAATCTGTTCGGGTCAAATCAAGTCTGCAGGATGTAGTCATCTATCTCTGGTCCCCTCTATCAGCAACTCAATTTGTTGCAATCAGATGTGTGCTTGATGGCTTGTGCTTGGATTTCGGCGTTGGACTCCCCCTTGGATGTTACTGCAATGGATGAGCTTGGTTGGCACTGCAGGATCAAGGGCAGTCAAGCTTGGATGGCTGCCTGACTCAAAATAGTGTGAGCTAATACTCCCAAGCGTTGGAGATCGTGCAAGTAGTACATGGAGAGACCAGAATCGAATCCACGGGACAAGTCAACCTGAAATACCACAAATTCAATTAGCAAAGAAAATATATAGATGAGAAAACAACCACCTTTGTGAAGGTGAAAAATGATTTAACGATCGGTATCAAAAGAGTGACACCTAAAAAGTAGTACGGTGCTGTGAAAGTTTAGTTATCAATGAGATGAATATGCTGCGGTTGTGACTTCATTAGGAGTTTATAATCGCTTAAATATCATGCCTTTTAATATCACACAACGCTTCACCCGGTCAAGGCGTGAAGACGTCAGAAGATGAATCGATAAAAACTAGTTAAAATAGCCATATACGCATTACTTGCAACGTTGATTTCATTAAACGATAAGCACAATTTATTGTCCTGATTAGAGAACATAAACTAACTAGCCTTATCAGGGCCTAGCCAAAAGGGACATCAATAATATCGACAATGAATAATACCACGAAATACGACGTAGAAATATACTTTATGAGCAATTTTAACATGATAATAAGGTTAAAGACATGAAATTCTACGATTACATACTCCTAATTACATCACAACCATAGCACAAGAATATTAGCTATTCATGGTGCAACAAAAATCAGATTTCATAGTTGAATACATCGTTCAAGTATCGAAATACAATGAAAAAGCACTAAATATGGAGTATAAATTCAAGAATTTATCACCAAAACGCCAAGATAGACACCCAAACTCTCTGGAAATAATAAAAATAGCCTATGGAATTTATCAGCAACTTTCCTCAGAGAAATACACACGCTAGCCGCCTCAAAAGCCCCAAAATACGCCAGAATACCCCCAAAAGCCCTAGAATACGCTTAAATAATAACATTGCGGGTTTGGGGGCTTAACGGGTTCAAAACCCGATAATATTTTGAATCATACCCTCTATCTCCGTTTGGCGCAAATGTGGGCCGCTCATCCAAGCGGGATGGAACACGACGCTGACGCGTGTCCCCGAGATGACGGATCCTCTCGCATCCGCGCCCGTTACACTTGAGCGCATCCGATTTCACCTCGGGATGATTACAGACCGTCCGATCGAGAGATCCGACGGATACAAGTGCGCCACATCACCAAGAGATGAGAGTGCTGCGTGAGTGACAACGGCTGTTGGATCTCAATCCAACGGCCAAGATGAAGCGGCGTCGCCAAGAGCTGATGCCGTTGGATGCAGGCGGGAAAGTCGGAGATCACGCCAGGTGGCTGCCAAGATTCGTGCAGGGCATATTTCCAAGCGTATTTTGAGCGTATTTCCTCATTTAATTGGTATTCTGCATTCAAAAATTCACAGTAATTAGCACAGATCTCAGAAAAATACAAATAAATAGTCGTTGGAATCGTGATATCGAGACCTAGCCATGAAAAATATAAAAAGTGCAGAAATACTCAGTTTATTGCTGTTTTGTGCTTAAATCAAGTGATTTCTCTAATAATTGATGGTATACAAAATACGAACATATTAGAGACCAATTAACTATCATATAAGCACAAAATAGGGCTAAATGAGGTGTTATATATGCAATATTCACCCCGAATCACACCCCCCAACTAGCGTTTTGCTAGTCTCTAGCAAAGTGAGTAAAGTATGATATCAAATGTACACCTAGATCACCTTATCAGATCTCAAATCACCCACCACTATACTACAATGACAATGAAGATGTCCATACACCATTGTCAAGATTTCATGCTCATAAAATAATGGTACTAATGGGTTTAAAGATGAAGAACAAGTATCTCTCAAATGGTCATGAAATTGACTTAACTTCACTATCATTACTTCATAGCGCATAATATGCAAAATCAATGGCTCACACCTTTCAATTAGAAATTCTAACTTGGAGCGTAGATGTATCATGCAAAGCAAGCATACACAATAGAATGACATCAAAACATACACACGTCAATCTTCATTCATAGGAAATCACACCATATCTTGTGCCTTCTTTAAGCTTTGAAAATTCTCTTGCCTTGCTAATTATGCACAATTATTCTCTCTTTTTTTTCTCTTTTATTAGTTTCATGTAACGCGCATAAAGCAATATTTGTAGAAAAATGTATAACTTGGATGGCTCCATCAAATGAGTGAGTTTTCGGTCAATGACTCCCAAATCAGACCATAATAGGTCATTAGGCCAAAAAGGACCCCTCGGACTGTACTACTCGAGCCAACCAAGTTATTTATTTAGTGAAACACTTATTCATTTTTTTGCCGTTTCTTCATTTTTTTCTCCTTTTTTCTGTTTTTTTTCTTTTTTTGTGCATAAATAACTTGGCAAGATCGCTTTCTCTACTTAATTCTTTCACAATAATGGCCTATCCTAATCATTTCAAAAGACAGTGTACACTTTCTACCCAAAATCACACAAAGCATGCAAATAGCAATGAATAAGAGATAGAAAGCAATGCTCCAGTTATTTTGTGAACTATTGATGCATGAACCTTGGTGTGTTCCATTGAAAGCATACGATTTGCTAATTCATAACTTCTAGATTCATTAAGTTGTCAATCAATCCCACCATTGAGATATATCAACAGAAATTTACCACGAGTACTAGCATACATGTCAGATGAGACTGAAATATTTAACAATAGTGGTGGAAGAAAATGAATCACATGTGTACAGTGGTGAATAGATTTCGAGAATTTTGTCACATGAGGTTCATCTCTAGGTGAAATAAATATTGGTGATAGAACTTGACTCAATTTTTTTTCTTTTTGTTTTTTTTGTTTTTTTCAATGCAAAAAAAGGGAACTAAATAAAAAAATTCCTAAAAGTTTATACCCTCCCCCCAACTTAAAATAAGCATTGTCCTCAATGTTAAGGAGAGGGAATCATGGAAAGAACACACCTGATTAGTTGCCACCTGAAGGTGGATCCGTGAGATCAATGGTGGTATCCTCCCTGGCCCAAAGCTCTTGAAAATGTTTCAGACGTTGTCCGTTGACTTTGAATTCATGGCCGTCCTTATCATTCACCAAAACCACCTCTCCATGTGAAAAAACTTCTTTGACAAAGTATGGTCCCGTCCATTTGGAGCACAGCTTTCCTGGAAATACATGTAATCTTGAATTGTACAATAGAAGCTTGTCCCCAATTTTGAATTCCTTTCGAAGGATCATCTTGTCATGCACAGCTTTCATCCTTTCCTTTGCTAGCTTTGCATTTTCATATGCCTCTCGTCGTATTTCATCAAGCTCCATGATCTGCAATTTACGAGAGACATTTGTTGAGTCAGTAAGCAAATTAAATGTTTTAATTGCCCAAAAAGATTTATGTTCTAATTCAACACGAAGATGGAAATTTTTTCCATAAACCAAGCGGAAAGGTGACATCCCTAATATACTCTTGTATGCTGTCCTGTAGGCTCATAAAGCCTCAGGCAAGCGAAAACTCCAATCTTTGCACGTTGGGTTCACTGTTTTCTGAAGAATATTCTTTATCTCCTTATTCGCCAATTCCGCTTGTCCATTCGTTTGGAGATGATAAGGTGTCGAAACTTTATGTGTCACCCCAAATTTCTTCA
Organism: Scilla litardierei; assembly: GCA_030789695.1. Taxonomy (NCBI): domain Eukaryota; kingdom Viridiplantae; phylum Streptophyta; class Magnoliopsida; order Asparagales; family Asparagaceae; genus Scilla; species Scilla litardierei. Next base: position 75,165,833 of record CM061142.1, read on the forward strand.
TGAGATTTGCAAAGAGCCTGTTACAGAAGTGGGAACCTCCATCACTGATAATGGCCTTTGGCACTCCAAAGCGCGAAAAAATGTTTTCTTTCAAAAATTTCAGCATAATGGAAGCGTCATTGGACCTGCAAGGAATAGCTTTCACCCATTTAGAAACATAATCAATGGCAACCAATACAAATATATAACCAAAAGATGGTGGAAAAGGCCCCATGAAATCAATACCCCAACAATCAAATATCTCTATTTATAGCATGGGATTCAATGGCATCATGTTTCCTTTTGTTATTCCCCAACTGTTGACAACGCACACATGATTTACAATAAGCATATGCGTCTTTAAACATAGTAGGCCAATAAAAACAACTTTGTAAAATTTTGGCAACAGTTTTATGTGCTAAAAAATGCCCCCCCCCCACATACCCCATCATGGCAAAAATGTAAAATTCTATTAAACTCATGGTTGGATACACATCTCCTTACAATTTGGTCCCCACAATATTTAAAAAGATAAGGGTCATCAAAGTAGAACGATCGTACCTCATGCTTGAAACGTTTAAAATCAAGAGAAGACCAATGTGGAGGGGTTCTACCTGTCACCAAATAATTAGCTATATCTGCATACCATGGTAGAGTAGAGATGGCGAAAATCTGCTCATCTGGGAAGGAATCTCGCAGTGGGATATTAGGTGACTCTATTCCCACCGTCAATATAGAAAGGTGATCTGCAACATTGTTTTTCACTCCTTTATTATCCTTTATCTGAATGTTGAACTCCAGCAAAAGAAGAATCCATCGTATAAGTCTAGATTTCGCATCCTTTTTAAATAAAAGATATTTAAGTGCAGAATGATCGGTAAAGATGAGAATATGTGATCCCAATATATAGCTCATGAAGTTCTCCAACGCAAACACCACCGCAAGCAACTCTTTCTCCGTAGTAGTATAGTTCCTTTGTGCTTCATTCAACGTCTTACTGACATAATAGATAACACAAGGAACTTTTCCTTTCTTTTGCCCAAGCACTTCCCACATCGCATAGTCACTTGCATCGCACATGATTTCAAATGGAATAGTCCAGTCTGGAACCTACAAAATAGGGGATGAAACAAGTGAATTCTTTAGTTTATCAAATGAATCTTGACACTCTTGTATCCATATGAATTCAATGTTTAAAGTTAATAAGTGGCACATGGGGCGGGAAATAGCGTTGAAATCCTTTATGAATCTTCTATAGAATCCTGCATGGCCTAGAAAGGATCGTATGTCCGTGACGCATTTTGGTGTAGGCAGCTTCTCAATCACCTCAACTTTCGCCATGTCTACCTTAATACCTGCTTTGGAGACTAGGTGACCAAGGACCAAACCTTCAGTTGTCATGAAATGACATTTTTCCCATTTTAGAAGCAAATTTTTTCCTGGCACCTGTTCAATACAAGAGCTAAGTTAGATAAACAATTTTCAAACAAAGTGCCATATACAAAAAAATCATCCATAAACACTTCCATTATCCTTTCAACCATATCGCTAAATATGCTCAACATGAAACGCTGAAAAGTAGCAGGCGCATTGCATAATCCAAAAGGCATCCTTCTAAAAGCGAAAGTTCCAAAGGGACAAGTGAAGGTAGCCTTCTCTTGATCCTTTGGAGCAATTTCTATCTGATAATAGCCAGAATAACCATCTAGAAAACAATAATATTCATTACCTGCCACTCTTTCCAAAATTTGATCTATGAAAGGTAATGGAAAGTGGTCTTTTCGTGTTTTAGAATTTAGCTTTCTGTAGTCAACACACATCTTCCAACCTGTGGTGGTTCGCATAGGTATAAGCTCATTATTCTTATTTTTTACCACTGTTAAGCCTGATTTCTTTGGAACCACCTGTATGGGACTAACCCATCTGCTATCAGAAATAGGATATATTATACCTGCACCAAGTAATTTAAGAACCTCTCCCTTAACAGCCTCTTTTAATGTTGGATTTAATCGACGTTGTATTTCACATGTAGGTTTGGCAATCATCCTCAAGATAAATATGATGAGTGCAAATTAAATGATTTATACATGTAAAATCCGCAATAGACCATCCAATGGCCCCTTTATGTTCTCTAAGCACATCAAGCAAAGCATGTTCTTGTTCAAGCGCGAGTTTAGAGGATATTACCACAGGGAAGGTTTCCTCCTTTCCAAGGAAAGCGTATTTCAGATAGTCTGGAAAGGGCTTCAACTCTAACTTTGGATGCTCAATCTCTGAAGGTCGTTGTGGTGGCAAGTCCACTGGTAATGTTTTGAACTTTGGCACCCATGCATCCCTTGGTCTTTCATTTTTGCCCTGCACAAAATAAGAATCATCAATATCATCTGAATTATAATTAATAAAATTAGACGAGTATTCATACTTAGCTTCAAAATAATCTTCAATCAAATTCTCAATAAAACATATATCTTTCACTTCATCAACACTTGCTGGTAACTTACATGATTTAAAAATATTCAGCTCAAGTTTCATGTTACCAAAACTTATCTTCTATTGTCCATCCCTACAATTTATCATAGTGTTGCAAGTTGCTAAGAATGGACGTCCCAATATGATAGGAGTGCAATTACCTAATTGTGGCACATGTATGTCAAGGACGATAAAATCCACTGGGTAATAGAATTTGTCCACTTGGACCAACACATCTTCCACGCATCCTCGTGGAATTTTCACCGACCTGTCTGACTACTGTAGAACCAAAGGTGTCGTTTTCAGCTCCCCTAATCCTAAATGCACGTAAACAGAGTAAGGCAAAATGTTAACACTAGAAACCAAATCAAGTAAAGCATCTCCAAATTTCTTGGTTCCTATAATACATGGGATAGTAGAACCTGGATCCTTATATTTGGGAGGAGTGTCATGTTGTACCATTGCACTTACCTGTTGTGTTAGGACTACTTTCTTTTTCACATCAAGACTCCGTTTCATAGCGCATAACTCCTTCAGAAATTTAGCATATGCAGGCCCTTGGTTGATTGCATCAAGTAATGGGATATTAATTTTTACCTGCTTGAAGATATCTCTTATCTCTGCCTGATACTTATCTTTTGATGGTGGAGCAAGTCTATGTGGGAATGGAGCTGGAGGTATATATGGTTTTGGCTCTTTTTCTGCGACCTCTTCCTTAACTTGCAAATTTTCAGTGCTTGTACTTCCTCTTTTTCCTCAGATGGTTGTTCATGTCTAGGCATTTCTGGCTTTTCAATTTCACGTCCGCTACACAATGTAGTCACTGCCTGACATGGTTTGACATTGTTTCCTGAAAAAGAAGAAGAAGGATTTGTATTAGGATTTGCAACAGGCTGAGCTGGTAATTTACCTTTGTCATGTGATGCTATAAATCTCACAAAATTCTCAGTGAGTTGTTGTTGCATCTGTGCCATCTGTTGGACTGCAGCGGTGAGATTCTGAATTTCATTGCTCTGCTCCCTCTTCCCTTGGTAGTTGCTATGGTTGGGATGATAATAGGGAGTAGTCGTCTGCTGCTTCTGCTGGTATGAAGTACCTCCTTGATTTGATTGGTTCTTCCAATTGGAATTGTACCCTTGATTTTCCACCAAATTCACCTCTGCCTCCGGATTTCTACCCAATTCTTTTATTTGCTGGAATCAATGGGCAGATGGTAGTATCATGAACTGGCTTCTCACATATGATGCAGTATGGCTCTGATATGACTGCTTTTGCTGCTCTTAAATCAATGTTTTGTAGTTTTTGTGTAACCAATGCCTCCACTTGTGCCATCAATGCATATTCAGGTTTTAAAGCCTGCAAGGCTCCTCTTGTTTGTTGCGCAGACATAGTCCTGTCAAATTCTGAAGTTGGCTCCCGTCTTCTCGCATTTTCTGCAATGTTCTCCAAATATGTCCAAGCCTCCGTAGGAGTTTTCTCAAAGAAGCTGCCATTGTACATCATTTCTACATATTGCTTCGTATTAGGTTGCAATCCATCGTAAAAGAACCCAATGGTACGTCCCTTATCAAAGCCATGATGTGGGCACGCTAACAGTAGTTCTTTGAACCTTTCCAAAGCTTGATCATATGCTTTAGTTTCCTTCTGCAAAAAAGACATGATGTGCCTCTTTAAAGCCTGAGTCCTGTGTAAAGAGAGGAATTTTTTTAGAAACTCAGTTTGCATCATTAGCCAAGAAGTAATAAATCTATGATGGTAATGCATTGAACCAATTTTTTGCCTTATCTTTTAACGAGAATGGAAAAAGCTTAAGATAGACAACATCACTACTAACTTTTCCATCTAATTGTGTAGAGCATGCTTCTTCGAATGTTTTAATATGTAAATAAGGATTTTCCATATCCTCTCCATGGTAAGATGGGAGGATTTGGATCACCCCAGCTTTAAGCGAAAAAGAATGAGCACCCTCAGGCAACACAATACATGATTCAGAAGCAACTCTAGTGGGCATATATGTAGCACTCAATGGTAATTCTTGTGGAGTGTTTGCAAGGTTTTGTTCATTATTATCAGCCATATTTTCAATTCTTATCAATCTGTGTGAAGTGGAGGTCATATGCCACATAAACTAGCAAAGAGATATTTTTTTGTTTTTCAATAATAAAACTAAGCTATAAAGTTGAAGGATCTCAACGAGTACTCCTTTGACAAGCTGAAAATATGGACCAAAGATACCGTTGTCCCTGGCAATGGCGCCAAAAACTTGCCTGACTCAAAATAGTGTGAGCTAATACTCCCAAGCGTAGGAGATCGTGCAAGTAGAACCTGGAGAGACCAGAATCGAATCCACGGGACAAATCGACCCGAAATACCACAAATTCAACTATCAAAGAAAATATATAGATGAGAAAACAACCACCTTTGTGAAGGTGAAAAATGATTTAACAATCGGTATTAAAAGAGTGACACCTAAAAAGTAGTACGGTGTTGTGAAAGTTTGGTTATCAATGAGATGAATATGCTACGGTTGTGAATTCGTTAGGAGTTTATAATCGTTGAAATATCATATCTTTTAATATCACACGACGCTTCACTCGGTCAAGGCGTGAAGACGTCGGAAGATGAATCGATAAAAACTAGTTAAAATAGCCGTATACGCATTACTTGCAACGTTGATTTCATTAAACGATAAACACAATTAAATATCCTGATTAGAGAACATAAACTAACTAGCCTTATCAGGGCCTAGCCATAAGGGACATCAATAATATCGACAATGAATAATACCCATGAAATACGACGTAGAAATCAACGGTACGAGCAATTTTAACATGGTAATAAGGCTAAAGACATGAAATTCTACAATTACATACTCCTAATTACATCACAACCATAGCACAAGAATATTAGCTATTCATGGTGCAAGAAAATTCAGATTTCATAGTTGAATACATCGTTCAAGTATCGAAATACAATGAAAAAGCACTAAATACGTAGTATAAGTTCAATAATTTATCACCAAAACTCCAAGATAGACACCCAAACTCTCTGGAAATGAGAAAAATAGCCTCTAGAATTTATCAGCAACTTTCCTCAGAGAAATACGCACAGTAGCCACCTCAAAAGCCCCAAAATACACCAGAATACCCCCCAAAACCCTAGAATACGCTTAAATAATAACATTGCGGGTTTGGGGCCTTAACGGGTTCAAAACCCGCTAATATTTCGAATCAAACCCGCTAGCTCCCGTCAGCGCAAAGTGGGTCGCTCATCCAAGCGGGATGGAACACGGCGCTGACGCGTGTCCCCGAGATGGCGGATCCTCTCGCATCCGTGCCCGTTACGCTCGAGCTCATCCGATTTTGCCTCAGGATGATTACGGACCGTCCGATCGAGAGATCCGATTGATACAAGTGTGCCACGTCGCCAAGAGTTGAGAGTGCTGCGTAAGACAACGGATGTTGGATCTCAATCCAACGGCGAAAATGTAGCCGCGTCGCCAAGAGCTGATGCAGTTGGCTGCGGGCGGGAAAGTCGGAGATCATGCCACGTGGCCGCCAAGATTCGTGCGGGGCGTATTTCCAAGCGTATTTTGAGCGTATTTCCTCATTTAATTGGTATTCTGCATTCAAAAATTCACAGTAATTAGCACAGATCTCAGAAAAATACAAATAAATAGTTGTTAAAATCGTGAGATCGAGACCTAGCCATGAAAAATATAAAAAGTGCAGAAATACTCATTTTATTACTGTTTTGTGCTTAAATCAATGGGGTGTTATATATGCAATATTCACCCCGAATTAATGGCACAGCAGCAGCCCATTGGTTGATGCAGCTTATGGACTTGTGCAAGGGGTCGGCAAGCTTAAGTGCATAGGTCGGCAAGGAGTCTGTGCGACAGCTTCTAGGGTCGGCAAAGGAGTCTGCGCGGTAGCTGCACGGGTCAGCAAGGGAGTTTGTGTGGCAGCTGCATGGGTCAGCAAGGTGAATATGGCATGCTGCTAATCGGTAAATTCCTTGGAGCAAGCAAACAGCTCGGTCAGTAACCCCCTTCGTGCGGCATGGTCAGCAAGGCTTGAGAAGTCAAAAATTTCGGCCCTTATTCTTGATACAAGTCTGTAGAATTTTGTTTCAACCTGCAATAAAGAAAGAGCAATCAATGCTTAAATAATACTTATACAATAAACAATGAAACATATGGACTTCCCCTTTGTTGGAGTAGCTGTTGTATGTGGCTTGTTCTCCTTGTGATTTGTTGATGTATCTCTCAATTTTGCCTTTGGGAATTCAAGTCAACAATTTTAGCTTGTATTCTTTTGCTTGGAGATTCAAAACTTGCGACTTGGAGCTTTTGAGGACTAGTGTGTTGCGGCAAAGGATGATGCAATACAGCTTTGTCTTCGGAGCTTAATGATGTAAGGCAATGAGGCTTGCAAGCTTGTGTGAGGCTTGTTGAAGATGGATATTGCTATATGCTTGCGGCTTAGGAGATGTTTGCTTGGGATAGTTTCTTGTAGCCGCAAGGGAATATTAGGGTTTTGCCGTGCACTTTCTTTGGCTCTCTTTTGTTTTTGGCCGCTTGGAAAATTGCTCTCTTGAGAGGGGACTTTATATAGGAGAGGATGAGATCAATGAGGATCAAATAGAATCCCATATATTTAGGAGTTTGGGATTTGAATTCAAGCTTGAATAGGAATCCAAATGGGATTTGTATTGGATATGAAATTTGAATTAGATCTCCATGGAAATTCAAATCAGAATTGGATTGGACTTGGAATTTGAATAGGATTTGCACCAAGCACAAATTGATTTGATTCAATCACCTTTGATTTGAATGAGATCACTCTTTATCTATCCATATTTGACCAAGTCTAAATTGCAATGAGAATAGCAATTTCTCCATCACTTTGACTTAGACCATCGTTGCGTATTTACGAGATTGCCATTCCTGAAAACACTTAGCACACACATCAAATCGTTCACACATGTTTGTTATCATCAAACACGAAGTCATCGATTGTTGAATCCACCTACACGTTGTATCGAACATAGTCAACTAGGCTATAAAGGCTAGTCTATCAATCTACCTACAAGAAATTTGTGTAACCTGTAGTTTGTGGATTACTCAACTGGCATATAATGACAAGACGACTAATCAGCAACATGCAGTTTTTTTTATTGTTTTAAATCTCTTACTTCTAAATAGAAGATTATTCTTGATGTGTTATATGATAACATGGATTAAATTATTTAATCATGGTTATTCTTTAGAGGCTATGATTTGAAAAGGTTTAAATTTTGTTTTAAAGTTCTTTTAAAATACATGATAGGATCGTGTGGATATTATGCTAGCTATAATATGATTATAGGCTAAATAATTATGAGGATCCTGCAATTGCTCTGCCATTAGTAATCTAACCTAACAGCGTAGGACGTTGCCATGTAGTCCGAGTAATTAATTAATGACTTTATTAATATTTGCTTGTAGGGTCTCTTGCTAAATTAAATATGATTGCTTGCTATGTTGTTGCTGGCAAAATAAAGTTCATCTACAAATTGTTTGTTCATGACACATATTTTGCACCAAGACTTAATTAATTTAACTAATTAGTAGATGTAAATCCAAGAAAGTTGGAACTACTAAGGCCATAAATATTTTATTGGATTTGAAGTTCAATTGATCATATTGGTGTTTAATTAAGAAATGTGAGTTTGAGCAAGGTTCTTGTATTTAAGAAACATGGACTTGGTGGTTTAACTCATGAAACCCCTCTCTCCCCAGATTATGCCTACCTAGCCAAGTGATCAGATTGAATTCTCTTATTTAACTAAATTAAATGACTTAGTTTTTTCCAACTGTATCAAGTTTATTACATTCAAAATACTTTTAAGGATTATCCGTAGCCCTTCGTCATTTCAAAGAATGTAGAATACCTAGATTGACGCTATGGTTGTTGGTGAAGGTCAAGCCTTAGTTGTTCAACTCTAGGTGATGCATCTTTGCTATCGTAAGATGGATTCGGGGGGTGTTAGGATATGCCTTATTGGTGAAGGTCAAGAACACATTGCTCACATCCTGCTGAATAAGAAATGATGGAAAGGACTTGATTAGACTTTACGATGTGTTGGTGAAGGTCAAGGTAGTAAAGGGTTAGAGGTAAAAAAACACATTTTAGATTTAAAGTGTTGCAATTGACAAAGATGTTGTCTACCAACTATGTAGTGCAATAACTTGTCGGTGAAGGTCAAGGTTATCGAACTCAAGTTAGTTGGATCTCAATTCACACTAAGAAATTATATGATAATTTTCATTTATCTTTTGGGTTTAAGATATTCACGCAAATTAATATGAGAAATAATTAGATGAAAACCAATCTGATTATTTTAAAAAAATCTGATTCATTATCATAACTCTTTTAAAATTCTTTTGCAGCATCATGATTGTCTTGAAATTAATCCTTGACAAAAACAAACTCACTGGACCTAATTACAAAGACTGCCTCAGAAACGTACATTGACTTATGACATGATTACATATGTGTTGAATGAATCGCCTCCTAAGAACCCAACTGCAAAGTTCTAAGAGGAAGAAAAAAGAACTTTTCAAAATTTGGACGCATGACTGTGAGTTAGCCAAATGCATCGTGCTTGCATCTATGGACAACGAGTTACGGAGACAACACGAGAATATGGACTTCCAAACTATATTTATCCATGTAAAAGAGTTATATGGAGAGCAATCTCTAATAGCTAGATTTGAGACCACAAAGAAATTGTTTCAAGCGAGATTTTTGGCTGGATCTTTAGTTCAAGATCATGTCATTAAGATGATTAGTTACATCGAAGCAATTGCACAGTTGGGATGCATTATGGACAATGAATTATATATTGATATAATTCTTGAGTCCATCTCCATGACCTACTCTCAGTTCATTATGAACTTTCATATGAACAAACTAGACTGTACACTTCAAGAGCTTCTCAATATGTTGATGCAGGATAAAAGGTACATACTTGAAGAAAAGACACCAATTATGTGATGAGTGTTTATTGTATATAGTTTTCCTCCTTTTTTGCATACACGTTTTACATCGTTTATTTTTCCATTTTTCCCCGTTTTCCCTGTTTTGTTTCCTCTTTTGCTTATATGGTTCCTTCTATGCTTTGCAGGAAACACATGCTGATTAGGGACCATATGGCATGAATAAGGTGCAAAAGAGCGAAAGGAGCAGAGCCGAGAGCTCCAGGTGTGCAAAAGGGGAGAGAATGAGAATAACTGTGATACACACGGTCGCGTCCATTTGACGCGACCACATGATCACAACACCCTATTGAGCTAAACTCAATTTCACGTAGTCGTGCGATGCTGAACCAAACAGCCGCGTCAAACAAGCTCCAGAACCCAACTCCACACGGTCGCACAAAAGATATCCAAACGGCCGCGTTGCTGAGGAGAAGAATGGAAGATATGCAATTGACGCGGCTCGCGTGACAAAAATGACACAGCTACGTAATCCAGAGAAGCCAAAGACCAAACGGTCGCTCCACGCAGCCGCTTTGATGAAGACGTGGTCGAGAAGCTGAATTCGATGCGGTCGCGTCCCTAGCGACATGACTGTGTCGCTGTAGCCAAGTCTGCCCCGATTTATGCAAACAGACAACGCGGTCGTGTCAAAAAGGGTTCATGTGCAGATCTGGGCACTACCAGGATAGTTGTTATGGGTCATTTGGTCTTTGGGGGATGTATAAAATCTCATCTTCTTCCCCTGAGCGAACCGAACTTTTATTTTGCTATTTTCTGGAGGTTTTGAGAGTTTTGTAATAGATTTCTTACTCTTTTATTCTGCAATCTTATTTGTATTAATTAGTTACTCTTATCTTAGATTAGATTTACTTAATATAAGTTTCCTCTTTTGTTATTACCATTGTTTGTTTGCTATCTTTTGTGCATAACTCTGAATCTATGGCTCTCTCTTTTTAATCCATGGTAGAAATAGCTTGTATTATGATGGTAGTGAGTAGTTTTTATCTAAGGCAACGGGTTGAACTCCATTGGATTAGGGCTATGGGTTGGATGAACAATTGATTAATTTGCATGGTTAATTATGGAATTGGGGTATATTGGGATGCTAATTATCACGTAGATTCGACCCCCTCCCTTGTGGGCGTTCAGATTGGCTACCGACAAGAGTTCAGACCAATCCTGGGTTTCGATCCATATGACGATTCATACTATCGATGTGACCGGTGAGAATCATGCACCAATTAGAGCCCTCCTAATATTAGTCCAATCCCCGAATGCCACTGTGGTCTGGAGGAAGATTGGGGACATTCGTCAAGCATAATGTGCCTGACATATACCGATGTATTGGCGAGAGTCGGCATTGGTATAGGTTAGGATATGCCTATCATAGTATCGCGAGGTCAGGGGATAGGAGATTGTTGGACGCAACGATCTAGGACCTCTTGGTTTGATGATGACAAACGTGTCGTTATATCTGACGTGTGTGCTTAGTGTGTTTCAGGATTGGCGAAACGATACATCCCTCGCTAATTGAGAAATTGCTATTCGTATTGCTATTTGGGTGTGTTAGGGAGCTTTGGACTAAGCAAAGTGGACTTAGTCCAATTTGAGATAAGAAGGTGGACTTGGTCCAAAGAGACAAAGAGATGAAACCAAATTTGGATTCAAAATAGATTTGATCATATCTTTTAGCTAAATTTACAAACATTTGATCATACCCATTACCTATTCAAACTTCTAATCAAGTCATCCAAAATCCCAACTACTTGTATCAAAACCCTAGCACAATATAGATATATATAGGGGCATCATCCCTAGGGTTGAAGACACGGGCATATACAAATTTTTTTTTCAAGGTGCGGCAATAAAATAAGGGAGAGGCTACAAAGTTCCAATAGCTACGGCAATACAAAAATTTCAAAAGTGGGCAGCATAAAAACGAAGGAAAAAAGGCATCACACAAAGAGAGGGGTACATCCAACAAGTCAATTCCCAAGGCAAAGAGGCCTCCGCAACACCAAAGCTCCTTGCCTTCAGCCTCATCACCAAGAGCCCTCGCCGTCGGTGAAGTGTACGTCTCCGTCGACATCCACATCCGAGATCCGTTCGCCATCGTGCTATCAAGGCTGTCCACGAAGATGACACCGTCGCTCTTGGAGAGAACGCCGCTGCCATCATCGAACTCTCCATCTTCCGCCACCAAAGCCCGTCGGAGCCTCATCCACGAAGTCCGTCGCCATATCAGGTTGACATCACCCTCTAGTTCTTCTTCACAAGAGTTGTCGCCGCCGTTTGCAATGTCTCAGCGAAGAAGAAGACCGGCGAGCACGTGGAGAAGTCGCCGTCGAACCGTGCTGCCAAAGCTCTCACCACCGTGAGGAGATTTCGCTGATTGTCGTTGCTCGAGAATGCCGTTGTCACTGGAGAAGATCACAGTCAAGGAGAAGACGAAGATCACTGTCGAGGAGAAGTTGAAGATCGTCGAAGTTGACTGCCGCTGTGATCGAAGTCGCTGCCATTGTGAGCTGATCGGCGGAGGCATCATTGCTACTGCAGCGAATCGGAGAAGTCGCTGCCGTCGTCGTTGAAGTTGAATGCCGCCGTCGCTGAAGACGTCATCACCGGAGGAGGAGATTACCGATGTGCTGTTTGTCGAAGTCGAGTCGCCGCTCCCGTCAGCCGTGAAGGAGACATCGCCGCCGTAGGAAGCAGTCTCGCCGTCGAGATCTCGGAGAAGCCAACGCTGCATGCAAAAACAAATTGAAGCAAACGTTGCTGACGTGGTGACTTCACATCCACACGATCACAGGAAACGCATTGAAATCAACGGGTAAAATCGGCGCCTGCTTGGTCTCGTGAAGAAGAGAGAGCGAACACAATTATCGCGTGCTGACGTGGACTTGCGATTCTATAAGGGAGTTGCTCTGCGCACAGACCCCTTATTTATTTAAGTTGAACTGTTCTGCTTTGGGCACCGACCACCTATTTTAAAGGAAATTGCTGAGCGCACAGACCGGCTATTAAAAGTATTTGAACTGCAACTGCTTTACGCACAGACCAGTGCATAACTTGACATCCAGGAGTCGGATTGAGACACCGTTTGCGTCAGATTGGAGCTGACGACGTGCTGATTGACAGAGACGCCTACACGGACACAAACTGAGCATCTCTAAACCCTTAAACTCTTTTATTTGTGTCTTAGTGTAAACGTTCTCTGTAGGGGAAACTTTACCTATTCTTTTGTGACTATTTTGGGACTTGTCTAGTTGGGACTAGACAAGTGGGACCCAGCTAGTTTGGAACTAGCTGGTAGAAAGCATTACTAGGATTGATAGTGAGAGAAAACACAGTGTGTGGGGTACTGAGAGCCTGGCGAGTGTAGAGACGTAGAGGGTGCTCTGAGCGTGCTCTAACTTGTGGTTTTGTACCTATTGCGCTATTCAATACTAGTTCTGCTTTGGGGGCTGGATGTAGGTCGAAGGGTCGACCGAACCAGGGTAAATCTGCTGTGTACTTTGTGTCTGCTTTTCATTACTCTGGTTGTGCTTTTAACTGCGTGTGATTTCTCGTGGGTTGCACGAGAATTTTTTATTAGCCTATTCACCCCCCTCTAGGCTAGGATCCAGATCCAACAGCGATAACATAAGGGACTATCCTATCATGCACCACGAGAGTGGGGGTAGGAGAATGCCCTTAGGTTAGACGACCTCTCCCAAGTCCCAATGAATCCAACAATCGTTCATTTATTAATCCAACCTTAACCCTAGTTCAATGGTGGGGGATACCCTAAGCCCTAGATCTTTTATCCCCTGACTTCACCTTTTATTTCCCTCATTCGACCATCATTCGATAGCGTAGCTTTCGAATGAAGAACAAAAATCGGTATTGAACGAACGCCTCCCGGTGTTCGACCTGTTAGCGCTACATGACACTGTATGCTTGCGGTATAAATATTATTAACTCTGCGAGAGCGGACAAGATTTTTGGCGTCGTTACCAGGGAGGCATGGTTTGATATCAATTTTATTCTTTGTTAATAGACTGCGTATTCTTTTTGTTTTTGTTAATAATTCTCTTTGTTATTGATTCTTGGTGCTCTTAACGTTTTTCTTTTGTATTGTATGTCTAGGAGATCTCAAGGCATTGCGGACCTGTATCTACTAGATTGTGAGATTGAGGCCACTGCAAGAAGGCTTAACACCGAAAGACGGAGGCGATTAGCTCTTGAATCAATGGTAGAGATACAAAGTTTCGAGAATTGTCCTGAGCCACCGCAACCACCTCCGACACCTCTAGCTCCCAGATCGCTCTTGGAATTCTTTATGCCCCTCAATGGGTCCACATCTAGCATTCGGAATCCACCAGTTGAGCCTAATAACTTCGAGCTGAAGTCATCTTTAATCGTCTTCGTGCAATGGGATCAATTCGGAGGATCTCCCATGGAAAACCCATACGAACATCTCAATAACTTTTTGGAGAAGATAGACACTTTGAAGATGAATGGCCCATTAGGCTAAGACTATTTCCCTTTTTGCTTATGGACAAGGCAAAGGATTGGCTTAGAAGCCGTAGTCCTATCACTTTCAAAACATGGGATAGTCTCTCTATTGTGTTTCTAACTAAATATTTTCCTCCAGGGAAAATCGAAAAGATGTGCAATGGGATCACCAACTTCAACCAGCTGGACCAGAAATCCTTATATGAGGATTGTGATCGATTTAAGGATCTACAACGCAATTGTCCACAGCATGGTGTGCCCGATTGGATGCTAATTCAAGCATTCTACAATGGATTGGCCCAGGAAGTCAGAATGTCTATTGACGCGATCGCTAACGGCACGATCATAAGTAAGATTCCTGCCGAAGTGAAGAAGTTGTTGGATGACATGGCCGCCAACAACAACTCATGGAGCAATGAGAGGAGCACCTCCAGAAGGGGAGGTAAGTATGACGTGAATGAGGTATCCATACTCTCCGCTAAATTTGATGCTCTAACCAAGCAACTTTCTTTAATTGGGCTCGGTGCTACTAACCCACCCACGGTGCCGACGCGGTGCTTTGTGAGGCAGGTGGTGTGCAGGGACACCAAGGTAATGAATGCTGCACGTCTATGGTGGCACCTGAAGGGTTTTGCGGGACCCTTAGGGCACAAAAACTCTAGTCCCGTCCTAAGTCGGACGGAACATAGACAGAAAAGAACAGCGGAAGAATAAAACTTATGTTAATCTAATTAACATGCAGTTAAAACATTTTTAACTTAGCCCTAAGGTCCAAGACCCTTAGCCAAGATCTATGCCAACTTGGGATGGATCTGACCATCCCAAGAAGGATCTAACCTACTGCGATTAAATTAAACTAATGCTAATTAAACACATACCCGGAATCTCAACCCTGGGGCAGGCGAGATGTTCCGCACCGTCTTCCGAGCTGCTCCCGTCCCACGCCGAGCCGCTCCTTGAACTGCTCCCCGAACTGCTCCTCGAACCGCTCCGCATCCCGAGGCGATCAATCCCATGTCGCCGAGCCAACCACGCGCGGAAGAAAGTTTCACGCGAGTGAAACCTTCGCCTAGATTTCGGATCTGAATCCGAACTCCGTTGCGGCTTTGCTAGAGCCCTCAAGAGTAAGGCAGAAATTTATAGGGAGATAGAGAATATTATTTTAGCCTAGATCCGAGCGTGCTCCAACATTTACGAGAGCCGCTCAGATCTAGAGCTTGGGACGAGTTTAGAGGAAGAGTGCAGACCCCTATTTATATAGGCGGCTGACCCCTCTCCTCTACTCATTTTCCGATGTGGGACTAAAGTTGGAGTTAAATAATTCAATTTAGTTTGCCTTTCACAAAGGCTAAACTTCCGTGAATTTTAACTCTCTCACCGTTGAACTTCATGATTGATACAACCTATCAATACGAAGGGCGTTCAATGGTGAACGCATAGGAAAAAACCGTTCGTCAATCGGAGTTCGTTTGACCCTCCAATTCAGTGTCCAAAAATCAGCCCAAGACCACATTTTCACACAAAGGTTCAGCCGCCAGGAAGAGGGTTTCAGAAAACCCTTTCGTGGGGCCCACCACGTGGGCCCCACGTGCGCTGCACGCTGTGACCGCCCGCACAAGTGCGGGCGGGGCCCACCTGCCGCCCGCACTATGCGGGCGGCCTTTTGTTGCGCGGAAAAAAAAAAGGGGCGGGCCCGCATCATAATGCGGGCCCGTGAGGATTTGTTGCCCGCGTCAACTGACGCGGGCGTCAGCCTGCGTCAGCAGGCTGACGCACGCGTCAGCTGGGTGGGCCCCGCTGACGCGTGTGTCAGCCTGCTGATGCAGGCTGACGTACGCGTCAGTAGGCCTGTGCGTGGGCCCCACTTTGGGATACCCCATGGATATAATCTGGGTTTCTTTTGGGCTGTTCACTATGGGCCTTCTATTTAACACTTTAAATAGACTTATAGGGCTCGTTTGAACTCCGTTTTTGACGCGGTTCGAACCTGCGTTTAGAGCGGGACGAACCCGTCTTATCGGTAAACTTTTCCTTGCGTTTATTTTATTAAATATTGTTTTAAACAATTTAAAACACATTTAATCTCTTTTGCATCAAATGCAAATTAGTCCCTATCTAAGCTTAAATTATCATTTGCATCAAATACAAATGATCTGAGGGCATATATCCCTACATCTCCCACTTGCACTCATGATCATTTATTCCGAATGCTGGAGATTATTGCAAACATCTTTTGCAATATTTTATCCCTTGCATCAAATGCAAATTATTCTCCTTAACTCATTTCTACCTATTACTAGACGAAAGATCGCACTCTGTGTGAGACCCTACAGCCTGACCCTTACAACAAGTTGGGCTCGAAGCCCTATACGGCAGTGACCACGAGCAGTGGCTGCCGTCCCTGCTTCAGGAATCATCATTATGTGGTTAACTCATTGACATGAGTATTGTCGGGACCACCCTGACTGTTTCCGTGATGAATTCCGCAGTTATAGTCTCTTCGTCTAAACTAAGTCGTGTAGATCAAGTCTAGGGTACGGTTAAACTGTCAACCCCAATAACTTGACTCCGGTTAGTTTCTATCAATCTTTAGTCAAATCATGTTGGACTTGTTCCAACATACTCTGGCCAGAGTTTTTACCAAAGATCGAACTAACCCTACGACACTAACTCCCATTGACCGGGAGAGACGAATCCTCTCTTGGTCATTACTCTCCTCATACGCTTCAAGTGTCACCCAATCAAAGACCTTTCGACGCGGCTTGCCTCGAAGCTAGGTCATTTGATCTAAGTGGCACCGTTCACGCACAGGTTCGTCAAAATGACCTCAAGTCAAAAGACCAACTAGCCTATCATCACTCAGAGTCATCATTGACAGATTGGTCAATATAACCATATGATAACTCTTGTGGATCGTTCAGTGAACTCATTCTCTAATGAGCACCTGTGTCTTGTCAACGACTTCGCCAAGTCAAGCGATCATGAGATCATCGCCACCGCTATACGGTGAAGACTAAGACACAATGGTCTATCCGATGTTTCGATATCCTAGTCTCGAAACATCTACGACCACGAACCCTTTTTAGACTTATGCTACAGACGGTCAAACATTTCTCCATGATCGAGATACTCATCTCGATACCTGTTTGACCTTGCATAAAGTCTCAGGACTTTACCTAAGTTAATATCTAATGTTAACTACATTATAACATAACTTAGATAAATTATTACCAAACAGCTTACTGTTATTTCAAACAAGATGTTTGTGCTATGCACACATGAAAATAGATAGCCTCGAGGGTATCATCTCTCAACATCTCCCACTTGCACTCAGGCCCATTTATCTCGGTATCTCATACCGTTTTTACACATAAGTTTTCCCGACTTCATGTGGTAGAGCCTTCATGAGTGGATCTGCTAAAACCGTCTACATTATAGACTTAAGGGTTTCTATGTTTAGACCAACCATTTGAATCTCATTCAAATAATTCATTTGGTCTTTCAGAATCCATAATATTTTAATTTACTTGGATCTTATCCAATTCATCGTACCTTACGATAATCATTTAAATCAGTTACTGGTCATTTCAAATGGCTCATATTTATTTCTGATAAAGAATCAAACTCTTTTGATCACTTTGTCAAAATATATGTTCCATCCATTTGATGCCTCACATGTAATTTACATGCTCCCACTGACCTTGAAAATTATCTGGTTAATTCATATAAGTTGGTCCGTCTAAATCATATTTAGAAAAACGAACTTGTAAGTGAATACTCCAATTTTCATGGTCAACTTAAGCGTTTACATCGAGTTTGGTCCGAGTAGTTCTGTACACATCTGCTGGTGGAAAACGGTTTCATTATAATCCGTTTTATAGGAATTAGTATGGAAAAACCGTTCTCGACCAACATGATTGCACTTCACTATTTTTCTTTTCTGCACCAATCTTTCAACTTAAAGATTTACTTGCAGTAAGTGAGGAAACATTTTCCTTGGGCACGTAAACTAAATTCCAAAATTTAATTACGCACACGGACCTATTCTGGTTGCATCAAGTTTTTAAAATCAGAGTTACTTCTCCGAATTTCATCCCGGAAGTTGACTAAGTCATCATCAGTTATGATGTCTAACTCGACTCTTCGTCTCACGAGATTCGAGTAATTATACAACTTCCTAATGCTTGATTTAATGAATATCTTATTGATAATGTCCTCATAGAACATTATCAAACCTAGGCATTACTATCTGGGACTTAACCCAGAGGAAGGACTTAACTCAGCGTCACTTGTTATGGATCGCACCGAGTCTAACTAAGTGTGATTCATACCTTTTAACACACTGATGTGTTAACAGACTTGACCTGAGAGAAAATCACATTTTCTTTTAATTACACAAGATTTTATGTAGCCTAGTATTTAGTCATTCGATCTAATCGAATCAGTTTAAATACTTTTGTCTTTTCGTTCTTTATTATTTCAGACTTGTGTTTCATCAAGAACACGTGTCTTAATAAAATATACGAATAACTGATTTTTGGTTGATCTAGACTCGGGTACATCAGTATGTACTAGACTGAGTTCGACAACTCATTCTCCCACTGTCTCACAGATGGGTTTCGGCCAATTTTATCTAAGAGGATAAGACTCACAAGTGTCCGTAGACTTCATAATACGAGAGGTCAGACCCCTCTTTATGTGACTTGTGAAGCTTAGTCTCTCGATACGGCCTAGTCTATTTTACCATATAAGTTTGCTACTATCTTGTGTATTTATATATTAACATTTAATATATATATATAGTTATTACAAATTACTTAACACAAAACATTGCTTCCGAAGCAAGGTGACGACATTCGTCCAAAAAAAAAGTGTTAGACGTTTTTGCATAACTATTTATTCTGAAATCGTGACATCAAAATATATCACATTTTCATTTCCTCCTACTTATGCCTTTACTAATGATAAATTAAACTAACTTTCTCAATTGACTTTCCGGAGTGCCTTCTTCCTTTTCTAAATCACATTTAGACATTAATTAACCCAACACAAATAACTATGCAAGCATCTTATGTATCCAAACGCTTGAGCTTTGCAATCTCGAGTTTAGCTCAAGAAGTTGCTTGTCTCAAGATCCGGTTGGGATACATAGTCTTGCACCGCTCATGCACTCGTATTCGACTCAAACGGTTTGATCGAATTTTCGAACTTTGCGGATCGGAATTGTTTGTCCATACAACCTTGAGGGTAGCTCGACAAGTTGTAGGGAGAAACATACTTCGAATATCCTATATGTTCAAGCTGCCTCATATAGAGAAGAGTGACATGTAGCTTAATTTATTTGTTGGACCCAGAACTTAATGAAATCATATTTCTTAAGTCTGTTCTTTAGAAGGTCATTTAATGTCAACGAGAATATGGTTTAATTGCATCAATTAGAATTTGACTTGATATTCAATCAATCAACTATTTGACCAGTTAACTTATTCCAATATTATATTTTGATTCCTTCGGTAAACATAGTCTTGCCCTAGTTTTTGCATATGTTCAAAATTAAATATAGGTAGAATGGCTTTCATCTATCTATATCCTCCCACTAATTTTACGATCGTTTTAAAGCTTAATAACGAACGATTTAATCGAATTAAAAATTAGTGAAAGAGGGATCCAATCATCCCGAACCTCACAACCTTGAGGAGACTCAACAAGTTGATTGGTTCCATGACTGGTAGACTAACTCTTGGTCAATCACATCACATGTGATTCCCTGTCGATTTTTACCCACAGTCACTTATGATCTTGAGGAGACTCAACAAATCATAATGGCTGGTCTAGTCAGACCCTTGATTTCGTGTCCAAACTTGACTTAGATCGATACTCGAGGAGACCCGACGCATCGATTTGGGTCAAGTCTAGACTACATCACATGTATGTTGGAGTTTGTTCCTTAAAGAAAAACAAGTCACAGCTTGAGGAGACTCAACAACTATAATTGTCTTCTTTGAGTTACCAAGCTCCAAAATCAAGGAGGGATACGAATTAATCTTTAATAAAATTTATAACGCATTGACTAGATATAGTCCAGGGTGTCATACAATCATGATTCGCGACATTGCGGTCCAGCGGAACACAGCCAGGGAATTGACTAAGCCAGGATCACGGCCCCTTGTACTAGCAATGGTTGACCCAGAACTCTTAGCCAAGCACATTGACTGGATCATGGTCCATTGAATGAAGCTTGTCATTTTTGTATGTGTGCCATAGACTAAACAGCTTTTATTAACAACTAATTAATCCTATCAACTAGTTGCATCCTTAAATTCAAAATTTTAGGATTTGTTTAATAACTTTTATTAAGTCCTTATCAACTATAAGGTTCACGTGCTATCCTAATCGTTATTAGGATTTTAATAAATTATTAACCAACGCTTAAAAGCGAAGTCCTTTAATGATTTAATAATAACAATTAAAATTAAAATTTTCATTAAACGGACTACCCTAATCAGGAATTAGGTCTTGAAGCATTGTTAATGTTTTATTAAAACATAGCATGTCATTAAAATTCAAGTAATAAATTTTAATCATTACTTAATGGCTAACCTAAAGGGTTGTCTTGTGTAATCAAATAAGGGACAAGATGAACTAGCCATTAAAATTACACTAATTTTATCGCATAAAAAGTGTACTACTATTTAACAATTAAATAGACTAAAGTTTATCGCATAAACAATATTAGACATTTTAAAATCAGTTTTAAAATTATCTTATAAATTTAAAACATCACATTAAAATTTTTCCATGTTCAAAAATTTATCATATACAATTTTTAAACATCTAAAACATTTTAAACTTATCGCATAAATTTAAAGCCTTAAAATCAATTTTAAATTTATCACATAAATTTAAAACACCATTTTAAAATTTTTCCATGTTCAAAAATTTATCATATACAATTTTTAAACATCTAAAACAGTTTAAACTTATCGCATAAATTTAAAGCCTTAAAATCAATTTTAAATTTATCACATAAATTTAAAACACCATTTTAAAATTTTTCCATGTTCAAAAATTTATCATATACAATTTTTAAACATCTAAAACAGTTTAAACTTATCGCATAAATTTAAAGCCTTAAAATCAATTTTAAATTTATCACATAAATTTAAAACACCATTTTAAATTTTTTTCATGTTTAAAATTTTATCATATAAAATAATTAAACATCTCAAATTCTTTTAAAATCATTTTTAAAAAATATCTCATAAATTTTAAATCATTTTAAAAGATTCGAAAAAAAAATTATTTTAAAATTATCTCATAACTTTAAAACCATTTTTTTAAAAGTATTTAAAAAGCATTTTAAGGTTTAATAAAATCGCAGTGCTAGATCGGCTACGCAAACCTTGCTCTGATACCACTGAAGGGTTTTGCGGGACCCTTAGGGCACAAAAACTCTAGTCCCGTCCTAAGTCGGACGGAACATAGACAGAAAAGAACAGCGGAAGAATAAAACTTATGTTAATCTAATTAACATGCAGTTAAAACATTTTTAACTTAGCCCTAAGGTCCAAGACCCTTAGCCAAGATCTATGCCAACTTGGGATGGATCTGACCATCCCAAGAAGGATCTAACCTACTGCGATTAAATTAAACTAATGCTAATTAAACACATACCCGGAATCTCAACCCTGGGGCAGGCGAGATGTTCCGCACCGTCTTCCGAGCTGCTCCCGTCCCACGCCGAGCCGCTCCTTGAACTGCTCCCCGAACTGCTCCTCGAACCGCTCCGCATCCCGAGGCGATCAATCCCATGTCGCCGAGCCAACCACGCGCGGAAGAAAGTTTCACGCGAGTGAAACCTTCGCCTAGATTTCGGATCTGAATCCGAACTCCGTTGCGGCTTTGCTAGAGCCCTCAAGAGTAAGGCAGAAATTTATAGGGAGATAGAGAATATTATTTTAGCCTAGATCCGAGCGTGCTCCAACATTTACGAGAGCCGCTCAGATCTAGAGCTTGGGACGAGTTTAGAGGAAGAGTGCAGACCCCTATTTATATAGGCGGCTGACCCCTCTCCTCTACTCATTTTCCGATGTGGGACTAAAGTTGGAGTTAAATAATTCAATTTAGTTTGCCTTTCACAAAGGCTAAACTTCCGTGAATTTTAACTCTCTCACCGTTGAACTTCATGATTGATACAACCTATCAATACGAAGGGCGTTCAATGGTGAACGCATAGGAAAAAACCGTTCGTCAATCGGAGTTCGTTTGACCCTCCAATTCAGTGTCCAAAAATCAGCCCAAGACCACATTTTCACACAAAGGTTCAGCCGCCAGGAAGAGGGTTTCAGAAAACCCTTTCGTGGGGCCCACCACGTGGGCCCCACGTGCGCTGCACGCTGTGACCGCCCGCACAAGTGCGGGCGGGGCCCACCTGCCGCCCGCACTATGCGGGCGGCCTTTTGTTGCGCGGAAAAAAAAAAGGGGCGGGCCCGCATCATAATGCGGGCCCGTGAGGATTTGTTGCCCGCGTCAACTGACGCGGGCGTCAGCCTGCGTCAGCAGGCTGACGCACGCGTCAGCTGGGTGGGCCCCGCTGACGCGTGTGTCAGCCTGCTGATGCAGGCTGACGTACGCGTCAGTAGGCCTGTGCGTGGGCCCCACTTTGGGATACCCCATGGATATAATCTGGGTTTCTTTTGGGCTGTTCACTATGGGCCTTCTATTTAACACTTTAAATAGACTTATAGGGCTCGTTTGAACTCCGTTTTTGACGCGGTTCGAACCTGCGTTTAGAGCGGGACGAACCCGTCTTATCGGTAAACTTTTCCTTGCGTTTATTTTATTAAATATTGTTTTAAACAATTTAAAACACATTTAATCTCTTTTGCATCAAATGCAAATTAGTCCCTATCTAAGCTTAAATTATCATTTGCATCAAATACAAATGATCTGAGGGCATATATCCCTACAGCACCTCCACGCATGAGCATCATGCCAATGCTTTGTAGTGCCCTGTGGAGCTACTGCACACGTACTAGAGGGGGGGTGAATAGTACTTTAAAATAATTAAGCTTGTTATTCCTAATTATCGTGCAAACTCAAACAATGATGCGGAATAAACTACAACAAAAAGAATATGACAAGCGCAAACAAAACATGTAACGGGTTCGGATCCACCCAAGTCTCCCCGACTTGTTCCCGGTGATCCTACGTCCCAACCATCCGGATCCCCTCCGGATACTTGAGTTAGAAACCCTAACTCAAGATTTAGCACTATGAAATTCTTGTGAAAAACCTTCATAAGACCAAATCATACATAATGTAAATGTGACTCCCACAACCCGGGATCACACACTCTCTCACAACAGAGAGAGAATCACTTGCAATATCAATTGAAATAAAATATGAAATACTTACCACAAAATCCTATGCCTTGAGTATACTTACCAAATTAGGGCAAAGATGGATTTTGAGGAGGAAATGTCACCAAACCCTAGCTCCAAGTAGATGACCAGCAATGGAGGCCTAGGGTGGAGATGGTGACCTTGATTCAAGCTCCTTGGCTTGGAAGGCTCATAATCAATGAATCTCTCTTTAGAAATAACAGTGAGAGAGAGATTCTTGTGAGAAGAGTAAGCTTGGAAATGAGAGTTGAAAGCTTCTCTTTGATTCCCAAATATCTCTAATAGGCAGCCTTTAAACGTATGAAAGAGCCCCTCCAACTATATATAGGATAGAGGAGAGAGGGAGAGAAAAACGTTTCAATAAAGGCTCCAACGGCTCTATTCTGAGCCAGACTAGCCGGTCAAAGAAGGATAACTGACCGACTAGTTCATCAACTAGTCGGTCGGTGATACAACGTAGACCGACTAACGGTTGAATAGCCAAAAGGTCGAAGTACAGGAGACGACAACTAGTCGGTCTAAGAAGACTTGCCGACCGACTAGTTTCACAACTAGTCGGTCGGTGAATGTTCTTTGACCGACTAACAGTCGAAATAGAATAGGCTGACTTCAAGTTGATTTAGTCGGTTTAAGAACAAATGCTGACCGACTAGTTCATCAACTAGTCGGTCGACAAACGTTCTTTGACCGACTAACAATAAACAGCAACTATGGCTGTACAGAGAGAGCTCAACTAGTCGGTCTAAGAAGAATTCCTAACCGACTAGATCGTCATCTAGTCGGTCGGTGACTCTTCTTTGACCGACTAATTGATCAACAAATCTGGGCTGAAATGAGCAAGGCAATCTAGTCGGTTCAAGAGGAATTGCCGACCGACTAGATCGTCATCTAGTCGGTTGGTGACTCTACTTGAACCAACTAACCTGCACTAGAAGCCGAGGGAAGAAGCGATAGGCTTAAGGAAAGTTTCTAATGGCTTCTAATAAGATCCTAGCTCTAAGATATGAGTGAAATGAAGATAATAATGTAAGTCCTACTCAAGGCTTAACATTCTATTCTATGAAGCTTAAAGACAATAAATAATACATGCCGAACCGTCTTCAAAGCTTCAATCTTCATTCTTGACTTCAATAAAACTCCTTGAGCTTCAACGAAGCTCCAGGCACACGATCACGCGTATTGAGAGGTCTTGAGACGTCGCTTTTGATGTACGTATTCTTTAGGCGACGATCTCCATAAATGCGCTCACAAATTGTTAGTAAACGATATTTATATTTGCTCATCATCCAAAACCAAATCCGGGGAGTCCAATACTCAACATTCTCCCCCTTTTTGGTGATGACAAACCAACATAAATAATAATCAATAATAATGATTCAAATGCAATTTACTTACTCCCCCTGCATTTATGACACATTAGTTCCGTAATCAATAAAATTCATACGCATCAAGCAGACGAGGGAAATATAAAATATGAATCTCATTATTGCAATTTAGGATTCCAAATCCATTTTATATCTTAACTCCCCCTGAATCTAACATATCAACTTAGATTCATGGTAAATTGCTTTGAATTATCATTAGCACATCGTTATTATTAATTCTCTCCCCCTTTGGCATTAGCAAAAAGAGCGGGAGGAGATCAACGATAAGTTTACAATGGCTAAGAAATTAAAGCATGTGAGTCTAAGAATACGACCACGGTCCAAATGACCATAGTCGAAAATCGAAAACCGAAATCACCAAACCATCGGCGAAAATCAAAGTACGAAATCATCTAGCCATAGGCGAAAATCGAAAAACGAAATTATCAAGCCATAGGCGAAAATCGAAACAAAACATGTAACGGGTTCGGATCCACCAAAGTCTCCCCGACTTGTTCCCGGTGATCCTACGTCCCAACCACCTGGATCCCCTCCGGATACTTGAGTTAGAAACCCTAACTCAAGATTTAGCACTATGAAATTCTTGTGAAAAACCATCATAAGACCAAATCATACACAATGTAAATGTGACTCCCACAACCCGGGATCACACTCTCTCTCACAACCGAGAGACAATCACTTGCAATATCAATTGAAATGGAAATATGAAATACTTACCATAAAATCCTATGCCTTGAGTATACTTACCAAATTAGGGCAAAGATGGATTTTGAGGAGGAAGATGTCACCAAACCCTAGCTCCAAGTAGATGACCAGCAATGGAGGCCTAGGGTGGAGATGGTGACCTTGATTCAAGCTCCTTGGCTTGGAAGGCTCACAATCAATGAATCTCTCTTTGGAAATAAGAGTGAGAGAGAGATTCTTGTGAGAAGAGTAAGCTTGGAATTGAGAGTTGAAAGCTTCTCTTTGATTCTCAAATATCTCTAATAGGCAGCCTTTAAACTTATGATAGAGCCCCTCCAACTATATATAGGATAGAGGAGAGAGGGAGAGAAAAACATTTCAATAAAGGTTCCAACGGCTCTATTCTGAGCCGAACTAGTCGGTCAAAAAAGGATCACTGACTGACTAGTTCATCAACTAGTCGGTCGGTGATACAACGTAGACCGACTAACGGTTGAACAGCCAAAAGGTCGAAGTACAGGAGACGACAACTAGTCGGTCTAAGAAACTTGCCGACCGACTAGTTTCACAACTAGTCGGTCGGTGAATGTTCTTTGACCGACTAACAGTCGAAATAGAATAGGCTGACTTCAAGTTGATTTAGTCGGTTTAAGAACAAATGCTGACCGACTAGTTCATCAACTAGTCGGTCGACAAACGTTCTTTGACCGACTAACGATAAACAGTAATTATGGCTGTACAGAGAGAGCTCAACTAGTCGGTCTAATAAGGATTCCTAACCGACTAGATCGTCATCTAGTCGGTCGGTGACTCTTCTTTGACCGACTAATTGATCAACAAATCTGGGCTGAAATGAGCAAGGCAATCTAGTCGGTTCAAGAGGAATTGCCGACCGACTAGATCGTCATCTAGTCGGTTGGTGACTCTAATTGAACCAACTAACCTGCACTAGAAGCCGAGGGAAGAAGCGATAGGCTTCGGGAAAGTTTCTAATGGCTTCTAATAAGATCCTAGCTCTAAGATATGAGTGAAATGAAGATAATAATGTAAGTCCTACTCAAGGCTTAACATTCTAATCTATGAAGCTTAAAGACAATAAATAATACATGCCGAATCGTCTTCAAAGCTTCAATCTTCATTCGTGACTTCAATAAAACTCCTTGAGCTTCAACGAAGCTCCAGGCACACGATCACGCGTATTGAGAGGTCTTGAGACGTCGCTTTTGTTGTACGTATTCTTTTGGCGACGATCTCCATAACTGCGCTCACAAATTGTTAGTAAACGATATTTATGTTTGCTCATCATCCAAAACCAAATCCGGGGAGTCCAATACTCAACATTCTCCCCCTTTTTGGTGATGACAAACCAACATAAATAATAATCAATAATAATGATTCAAATGCAATTTACTTACTCCCCTTGCATTTATGACACGTTAGTTCCGTATTCAATAAAATTCATACGCATCAAGCAGACGAGGGAAATATAAAATATGAATCTCATTATTGCAATTTAGGATTCCAAATCCATTTTATATCTTAACTCCCCCTGAATCTAACATATCAACTTAGATTCATGGTAAATTGCTTTGAATTATCATTAGCACATCGTTATTATTAATTCTCTCCCCCTTTGGCATTAGCAAAAAGAGCGGGAGGAGATCAACGATAAGATTACAATGGCTAAGAAATTAAAGCATGGGAGTCTAAGAATACGACCACGGTCCAAATGACCATAGTCGAAAATCGAAAACCGAAATCACCAAACCATCGGCGAAAATCGAAGTACGAAATCATCAAGTCATAGGCAAAAATCGAAAAACGAAATCATCAAGCCATAGGCGAAAATCGAAACAAAACATGTAACGGGTTCGGATCCACCAAAGTCTCCCCGACTTGTTCCCGGTGATCCTACGTCCCAACCACCCGGATCCCCTCCGGATACTTGAGTTAGAAACCCTAACTCAAGATTTAGCACTATGAAATTCTTGTGAAAAACCTTCACAAGACCAAATCATACACAATGTAAATGTGACTCCCACAACCCGGGATAACACTCTCTCTCACAACCGAGAGACAATCACTTGCAATATCAATTGAAATGAAATATGAAATACTTACCACAAAATCCTATGCCTTGAGTATACTTACCAAATTAGGGCAAAGATGGATTTTGAGGAGGAAGATGTCACCAAACCCTAGCTCCAAGTAGATGACCAGTAATGGAGGCCTAGGGTGGAGATGGTGACCTTGATTCAAGCTCCTTGGCTTGGAAGGCTCACAGTCAATGAATCTCTCTTTGGAAATAAGAGTGAGAGAGAGATTCTTGTGAGAAGAGTAAGCTTGGAAATGAGAGTTGAAAGCTTCTCTTTGATTCTCAAATATCTCTAAAAGGCAGCCTTTAAACTTATGAAAGAGCCCCTCCAACTATATATAGGATAGAGGAGAGAGGGAGAGAAAAACGTTTCAATAAAGGCTCCAACGGCTCTATTCTGAGCCAAACTAGTCGGTCAAAAAAGGATCACTGACCGACTAGTTCATCAACTAGTCGGTCGGTGATACAACGTAGACCGACTAACGGTTGAACAGCCAAAAGGTCGAAGTACAGGAGACGACAAGTAGTCGGTCTAAGAGACTTGCCGACCGACTAGTTTCACAACTAGTCGGTCGGTGAATGTTCTTTGACCGACTAACAGTCGAAATAGAATAGGCTGACTTCAAGTTGATTTAGTCGGTTTAAGAACAAATGCTGACCGACTAGTTCATCAACTAGTCAGTCGACAAACGTTCTTTGACCGACTAATGATAAACAGTAACTATGGCTGTACAGAGAGAGCTCAACTAGTCGGTCTAATAAGGATTCCTAACTGACTAGATCGTCATCTAGTCGGTCGGTGACTCTTCTTTGACCGACTAATTGATCAACAAATCTGGGCTGAAATGAGAAAGGCAATCTAGTCGGTTCAAGAGGAATTGCCGACCGACTAGATCGTCATCTAGTCGGTTGGTGACTCTAATTGAACCAACTAACCTGCACTAGAAGCCGAGGGAAGAAGCGATAGGCTTCGGGAAAGTTTCTAATGGCTTCTAATAAGATCCTAGCTCTAAGATATGAGCGAAATGAAGATAATAATGTAAGTCCTACTCAAGGCTTAACATTCTAATCTATGAAGCTTAAAGAAAATAAATAATATATGCCGAACCGTCTTCAAAGCTTCAATCTTCATTCTTGACTTCAATAAAACTCCTTGAGCTTCAACGAAGCTCCAGGCACACGATCACGCGTATTGAGAGGTCTTGAGACGTCGCTTTTGTTGTACGTATTCTTTTGGCGACGATCTCCATAACTGCGCTCACAAATTGTTAGTAAACGATATTTATGTTTGCTCATCATCCAAAACCAAATCCGGGGAGTCCAATACTCAACATTCTCCCCCTTTTTGGTGATGACAAACCAACATAAATAATAATCAATAATAATGATTCAAATGCAATTTACTTACTCCCCTTGCATTGATGACACGTTAGTTCCGTATTCAATAAAATTCATACGCATCAAGCAGACGAGGGAAATATAAAATATGAATCTCATTATTGCAATTTAGGATTCCAAATCCATTTTATATCTTAACTCCCCCTGAATCTAACATATCAACTTAGATTCATGGTAAATTGCTTTGAATTATCATTAGCACATCGTTATTATTAATTCTCTCCCCCTTTGGCATTAGCAAAAAGAGCGGGAGGAGATCAATGATAAGATTACAATGGCTAAGAAATTAAAGCATGGGAGTCTAAGAATACGACCACAGTCCAAATGACCATAGTCGAAAATCGAAAACCGAAATCACCAAACCATCGGCGAAAATCGAAGTACGAAATCATCAAGCCATATGCAAAAATCGAAAAACGAAATCATCAAGCCATAGGCGAAAATTGAAACAAAACATGTAACGGGTTCGGATCCACCCAAGTCTCCCCGACTTGTTCCCGGTGATCCTACGTCCCAACCACCCGGATCCCCTCCGGATACTTGAGTTAGAAACCCTAACTCAAGATTTAGCACTATGAAATTCTTGTGAAAAACCTTCACAAGACCAAATCATACACAATGTAAATGTGACTCCCACAACCCGGGATCACACACTCTCTCACAACCGAGAGATAATCACTTGCAATATCAATTGAAATGAAATATGAAATACTTACCACAAAATCCTATGCCTTGAGTATACTTACCAAATTAGGGCAAAGATGGATTTTGAGGAGGAAGATGTCACCAAACCCTAGCTCCAAGTAGATGACCAGCAATGGAGGCCTAGGGTGGAGATGGTGACCTTGATTCAAGCTCCTTGGCTTGGAAGGCTCACAATCAATGAATCTCTCTTTGGAAATAAGAGTGAGAGAGAGATTCTTGTGAGAAGAGTAAGCTTGGAAATGAGAGTTGAAAGCTTCTCTTTGATTCTCAAATATCTCTAATAGGCAGCCTTTAAACGTATGAAAGAGCCCCTCCAACTATATATAGGATAGAGGAGAGAGGGAGAGAAAAACATTTCAATAAAGGCTCCAACGGCTCTATTCTGAGCCGAATTAGTCGGTCAAAAAAGGATCACTGACCGACTAGTTCATCAACTAGTCGGTCGGTGATACAACATAGACTGACTAACGGTTGAACAGCCAAAAGGTCGAAGTACAGGAGACGACAACTAGTCGATCTAAGAAGACTTACCGACCGACTAGTTTCACAACTAGTCGGTCGGTGAATGTTCTTTGACCGACTAACAGTCGAAATAGAATAGGCTGACTTCAAGTTGATTTCGTCGGTTTAAGAACAAATGCTGACCGACTAGTTCATCAACTAGTCGGTCAACAAACGTTCGTTGACCGACTAACGATAAACAGTAACTATGGCTGTACAGAGAGAGCTCAACTAGTCGGTCTAAGAAGGATTCCTAACCGACTAGATCGTCATCTAGTCGGTCGGTGACTCTTCTTTGACCGACTAATTGATCAACAAATCTGGGCTGAAATGAGCAAGGCAATCTAGTCGGTTCAAGAGGAATTACAGACCGACTAGATCGTCATCTAGTCGGTTGGTGACTCTACTTGAACCAACTAACCTGCATTAGAAGCCGAGGGAAGAAGCGATAGGCTTCGGGAAAGTTTCTAATGGCTTCTAATAAGATCCTAGCTCTAAGATATGAGCGAAATAAAGATAATAATGTAAGTCCTACTCAAGGCTTAACATTCTAATCTATGAAGCTTAAAAACAATAAATAATACATGATGAACCGTCTTCAAAGCTTCAATCTTCATTCTTAACTTCAATAAAACTCCTTGAGCTTCAACGAAGCTCCAGGCACACGATCACGCGTATTGAGAGGTCTTGAGACGTCGCTTTTGATGTACGTATTCTTTTGGCGACGATCTCCATAACTGCGCTTACAAATTGTTAGTAAACGATATTTATGTTTGCTCATCATCCAAAACCAAATTCGGGGAGTCCAATACTCAACCTGCTTTATATGGAAACAACTCGAGACCACCAAACAACCCGTACTCTGACACGTACAATGAAGGGTGGAAGAATCACCCTAATTTTGCCTATCAGACCCCGGGTTTGCAAGCTCCACCACCATACCCTCAGCAACCCCAAGTTCTACAAGTGCCACTCCCTCAAGCACAATTCCAGAACTTCAACCAGAGGCCTCCCGTGAACATGCCTATTACTCAAAAGTCTAGCTTGGAGGTGTTGATTGAGAGTTACATCCAGACACAAGGGTAGAGGAACGATTATTTTCAAACCTCAATCCAGTAACTCATGACCACGATGCAGTAGCTTGAATCCACCATGCAACAACTGGAGTTAGGGCAGAAATCTATGGAGACTACAATGGCAGAAATGGTGCAACAACTTTCCCAGCTATCTAAGGCACAAGGAAAATTACCGGGATAAACTGAAGAGAACCCCTAAGGGCATGTGAATGCAATTACCTTGAGAAGTGGGAAGCAGATGGAGAGCCCCACCATACCCATTGTTGAGAAGGAAGCTGCAAGTAAAAGCGAAGCTCATGAAGAGCTTGAATCTGTAGCAGACAAGCTTTTTAAGTGTCCATAGAGAAGGAGCAAGGGAAGCCCGCTGAAGAGCCTCCTAGATTGTTCACACCCTTTGCACTACTCACATCTCACACACCATGCCTCCGAGAGAGTGTGAGAAGAAGAGCACCACTACTTGACCTTCCCAGGGCAAGGGCAAGCGTCGGAAAACTCAAAATCTGACGATTGCCCAAGCCTAAGCAGCTATTGCGAGAGGTGACGCACCTCCCCCTCCCCCTCAGATAGACACTCTAGGAATAGAGTTCGTTGACGAGAATCAATGAATCACATTCACATCCTTTAACTCCAGACCCATAGTGCCAACCAAATTTCTGAGCATCACCGCTCTTCTGTACTATGTCTCCTTAATACTGTTAGCACCCTCCTTCGAAACATCGGATGTGAGGAATTCCTAGAGCGTGAGGCTAGAACTTATCAGAGGCTCACTTTAGATTTTTTTTTCACATTCAAATTCTATCCCCTGGGGTTTTCATTTCGTATCATGAACAAAGAATACAACATGTCCATTGATTCAATAAACCCCATCTTTAAGTGGCTCTGAGCACTAGAGCCTGAAGCACACAACCACAACTACCCGTATCCTCCTGAGTATGATGCCAACATCTTTTAGTTAAGGATTACTGGCCTTTCACGCTTCCCCATCATACGGGCGAAAGCGTCTTGCATCATCCACCCTGGCCTTCGTATCATACACCGCATCATAGTAAATTCTCTTTTCTGTTGATACAAGATTGTCCAGGTCTCACAGGATGATCTCTTCTTCCTCGGGTGTGCCACTCAGACTCATGTCCTTCGTGAGGGACCACCACTGTTCCACACTATATCCTTCACACTTGATACTGGCTGCACTCTAGATTTCTCCATACCCTCGCCAGCCCCAGCTCTCGTATCTGTTGTAGAGGGTTAATCACAATCATAACCCAGCATCCTTCCATCAACCTCAAGATCCCTGATTTTATGACTCCTGTACCGGCCCCAATTCTCTTGATCTCTCGGTACTTACAAATATGCACATGATCAGGCCTTTGAGCCCTAGAGATATTATTGTCTTCATATGCCCAATTCCACCCCCAACACTAGGCTCACGAGCCCTGCATGTTTTGGGCCTGGCACCGTCATGCAATGGATCTTTCCAGCTAATCACAATCTTTCCCAGGCAGCTTAGGCATCACCTGTACAGCCTCAGTTTAACCCTGCCCAGCCTCAGGCCCAGCCCCAATATGTCCAGGACCCTACTATCCTATCTACATCCACTTCCAGTCTCACCGTCCGGCCCACCCTCCTCAGTATAGGAGATCTCGATACCATGTCGATGGTAGCAGTAGCACTCCTCATCCTCCACTTTCATACCTCAAGCGTATGGCTTGATTGGAGGAGGAGTTTAGAGCCTTCAGGTCTGCCACCATCTCTACTCTGACTGAGTTCAGAGACACCCTCTTTGAGTTCAGGTCGTCAATTGACCGCCTCACTTTGGATGTCATGACCCTCCAGTCACAGTTCGACTAGGTCTACCTGTACCATTATAGTCAAGGCCATTACCCTGTTATTGCACCTCATCTCCTATCCATTCTCATCCAGACACCTCAGCCATCTCATATTCCTGTAAACCCATCCACCTCTACTCCTCACGTGGACACCACCATACTACATATTTCCATCCCATCCCAGCCATCACATGTGCATGTGGACA
The DNA here is from genome assembly GCA_030789695.1 of Scilla litardierei. Classification (NCBI taxonomy): domain Eukaryota; kingdom Viridiplantae; phylum Streptophyta; class Magnoliopsida; order Asparagales; family Asparagaceae; genus Scilla; species Scilla litardierei. Next base: position 75,199,082 of record CM061142.1, read on the forward strand.
CTACCCCCACCACACCTTGCATCATCACCATTCATACTCCACCACCTTCCCCACAGGATCCACCTTCACCACACCCAGAGATTGTGACCACTCCTCGACCCTCATCTCATCCCGATCTTGTGGTTCCACCCATTTCTCCACCACACACCACGAAGGCCATAGACATATCCTCCTCTGGAGCACCACCTTCTCCTGCTCTATCCACACATATTCCATCCCTTACACGTACTTCCACACCTCCACACACATCCACACCACCTGAGGATACCACAATCATCATCGTCTCGTCCACAGATGACTCATCTCCATCGCCACCTCCACCTCCACCTCCACCTCTACCTCCACCACCACCACCACCACTTAAATCTGAGGTAACCCATCCACTCCATCCCCACCTCACATTGACACCACAGCTGCAGATTCAGCTGATCCATCCATTCCATCCACACCACCCACACTACCCAGCCAGCCACTACTTGACGGTGGCTTTGCATGATTGGATCACATTTTTGCACTCCCTTTCACCACTTGGCCCACGTATCACACACTACACTCTTTGGGCATGCTTTTCTTTAGCTTGGGGGAGATGCACATGGACCTCCTTCCCCTCATTTATTTGTCCCCACGATATATTTTCTGTGTTTTCTCGCATTGAGGACACTGCTTGGTTTAGCTGGGGAAGGAGCGTTTTCACGCTGGTTTTCTATTTTTTCCTCTGTTTTATTTATTTTTTTCTTGTTTTTATCGTTATTTTTCGTTTTCATCTTGTTTTTCTTTTGCATTTTCCCATTTTCTTTTCTTTTTTATATTGCATCATGTTTTATTCCTTATAAACACTCAAAAAGCAAAAAAATGAAAAAAAATCAAAAACTCCAAAAATATCTGCATTCGCATCATGCATCTTGCATCATCATGCATCCATTTGTATATATTTGCATTCTCTTCGAGAATTTTTCGAAAGCGAGTCTTTATATGCTCGAAATCTCGAGTTGAAATTTGTTTTCCGAACTTTTATGCTTGATTTCCACGATTTCGATTTGAGTGTATGAATATGACATGTCCCTAACTCTAAATCCCGTGTAATATCCTAGCTTTGGCCGTCCTCATTATCACTAAGATTGGAGTACTTGAAACCGACCTAGGTTGATACTTAGGGACCCACTCTATGCATGGACCGTAGAGCCGATAGTTATGTATAATGGCATATAATTGTAATACCTGCTAAGCTACTGCACAAGTACTAGAGGGGGGTGAATAGTACTTTAAAATAATTAAGAGGCTAATTCCTAATTACCGTGCAAACTCTACCAATTAATGCGGAAATGCGGAATAGTAAATAATCGACAACAAATAAACAAACGCAAATAAACGATATTACTGGGTTTGGATCCACCCAAGTCTCCCCGACTTGTTCCCGGTGATCCTACGTCCCAACCACCCGGATCACTTCCGGATACTTGAGTTAGAAATCCTAACTCAAGATTTCCACTATGAAATACTTGTGAAAAACCTTCACAAGTCAAATCATACACAAATGATAATTGTGACTCCCACAACCCGGGATCACAAACACACTCTCACAACCGAGAGCGAATCACTTACAATATCAAAGTAAATTGAAATGAAATGCTTACCACATAATACATATGCCTTGAGTATACTTACGAATTAGGGCAAAGATGATTTTGGGGAAGATGAAGAGGCACCAAACCCTAGCTCCAAGATGTAGACCAGTTATGGAGAGCTATGAGGTTGATGGTGACCTAGGATCAAGCACTTGGCTTGGAAGGCTCACAATCAATGAATCTCTCTTTTGAAATAAGAGTGAGAAGAGATTCAAGATTGGAATGAAAGAGCTTTGAATGAGAGGGAAATGATTTCTCTTTGATCTCTAAACTTGTCTTAATATCAGCCTTGAGTGCAATGAATGCAGCTCATCAAGTATATATAGGTTAGAGGAGAGAGAGAGAGAGAGAGAGAGAGAGAGAGAGAGAGAGAGAGAGAGAGAGAGAGAGAGAGAGAGAGAGAGAGAAACGTTTCAATTAAAGCTCCAACGGCTCTATTTTGAACCAAACTAGTCGGTCAAAGAACAACCACCGATCGACTAGTTCATCAACTAGTCGGTCGGTCAATAAACATGAACTGACTAACTGGTGAACATGGAATAGGTCGAAGTTCAGACTTAAGGAACTAGTCGGTCAAAGAAGAGTAGTTGACCGACTAGTTTCACAACTAGTCGGTCGGTCACCCAACTCAGACCGACTAAGAGATAAAACTAATAGTCTGAGAACAAATAGAATTAGTCGGTCCAGGAACAAAAGTTGACCCACTAGTTCATCAACTAGTCGGTCGCCAAATGTGCATAGACCGACTAACGACAAACAGTAACTTGGCATGTACAGTAGAAGCTCAACTAGTCGGTCAAAGAAGCATCACTGACCGACTAGTTCACAAACTAGTCGGTCGGTGAGTCAACGTAGACCGACTAACTGTAAACAGTAAAGAGCTATGATTTGAGAAGGCAAACTAGTCGGTCCAAGAAGGATTGCCGATCGACTAGATCACCATCTAGTCAGTTGGTTCTTCTTCTTGAACCAACTAACATGCACAAGAAGTCGCGAATCGAAGCGCGATGCTTCGGAAAAGTTTGTATGGACTTCTTACAAGTTCCTATGTCTAAGATAGGAGCGATATGAAGATTAAAACGTAAGACCTACCCAAGGCTTAACATTCTACGGAACGAAGCTAAAAGACTATAAATAAAACTTGACGAACCGTCTTCGAAAGCTTCGATCCGAATCTTCATGACTTCTAAAATGGTCCAAAAGCTTCAACGAAGCTTTAGGCATACGATCACGTGCTTTGAGAAGTCTCGAGACGTCGCTTTGGATGTTCATATGAATTTGGCGACGATCTCCATAACTGCGCTCAAAAATTGTTAGTTCACAATATATTTATGTTTGTTCATCATCCAAAACCAAATCTGGGGAGTCCAATATCCAACATTCTCCCCCTTTTTGGTGATGACAAACCAACATAAATAATAATCAAAAATAATGATTCAAATGTAATTTACTTACTCCCCCTGCATTGATGACACGTTAATTCCAAAATGAATAATAATAATACGCATCAAGCAGACGAGTGAAGTATAAAATGAGAATCGAATATTGAAATTTAGGAATTGAAATTTCATTTATATATCTTAACTCCCCCTGAATCTAACATATCAAATTAGATTCTTGGAAAAATGCTTAAATTATCATTTAGCACATGTCATTATTATATCTCTCCCCCTTTGGCATTAGCAAAAGTGTGGGAGGAGATCAACGACAACAACAATGGCTTCAAATAAAAGCACGGGAGTCGTAGAATACGACCACGGTCCAAATGACACCAAAGGAAAATTCGAATGAAATCAAGGCGTGTCAATGAGACCAAAGTCGAAGATCGATAAATAAAATCATCAAAACTCAAATTAATGTTACGAATTGAGTTATGGAATATACTCTCCAATATCAACATTCTTGGTTAATTTATTGCATGGAAAACAATTCTATGTTTTCATAAAATGAATTCTATTTAACCAAGTATTTTCGTCGAGCGACGAAATCAAACACATCAGAGACATATAAAAGAATATAATGTGCACAAGAGAATACATGTCAACATCGATGTATATAAATATAAAGCATGAGTACATCAAGATGATACATCGACATCATACAAAAGCGATCCAACGATCGAAGCACAAAAGATACAACATCATATCAAAACATATAACATCATCAGAGATACATGATCATACATCCAAAAATATCAAAAATCATGACCACAAAACCACCCAAAATATCCTAACCCACACTCTCTCACAAAAAGATATCTCATCTAAAGTGCATCGGGAGAGGCCTCAAAGAAGCTCAAGAGGCAGTGACAGGATCTGCAGTAGCAGCAGGCTCTGCAACAGAAGTGGTGGTCACCGGGTCTGCAATAGTGTCTACGGGAGCGACAGAAGTGGAAATCTCTGGAGCAGCAACAGTAGTGGCCTCGGGAGCACCAGTGGTAGCATCCACCGCAGGAACGGTGGCAACATGTGTACTCTCGGGGTCACTAGCAGAAGAAACAGCAGCAGCACGAGAAGTGCCCTCGGGGGCACTAGTAGAAACACGCACAAGCTCCTCAATCTCCTACTCATCCATCTCTTCCTCGTCAGAGACTGACGGGGGAATGTCAATACCAAGGTGACGAGCGATACGAGAAAGAATCTCCTCGGTACGAGCATAACGAGACTCCACACGTCGCACTGAACGCAAGAGCTCGTCAAGAGTGGTAGAGGGAGCAGCTGAGGCAGAGGCAGAGGCAGACACTGAAGGTGTCATCATCTGAACGTGACGGAGCACCACTAGAGACTTCTTGACGGCCGTCGCGTTTAGAGGAGGACCAAGTGGACGCTCATCATCACGAGGCAAAGTGACACGAAAGTGACGGAATACGAGTGTCAGGAGGCACGGGAATGGGATATGAGCCGACTTCATGGACTTGCGGATACACTCGAAAGAATCCATCTTATCGAGTATAATCCGAGCCCAGTTAATCGAGCTCCCCATAAAGATGGCATAGATCAACTTCAAGAAAGGCTGGGACGGCAAAGAGGAGGAGCCGTACTTAGGAAGTAAGCACGACTTCAGAATGAGGTTCAGGACCCAGGCATTAGGCTTGAAGGACTTGGAGGGAACGCCAATCATGGCGGGAGGAATCTCATTGAAAATCTCAGAAAGGACGACCTGATCGAGAGAGGATATGTCATCGGCGAAAATATCAGACGGTAGAAGGCCAGACGAGGAGATACCCAAAACCTCTCCTAAGATTTCTGTCGTGAGGACTATCGGAGTCCCCAAGACAGTCGTCTCAATCGAGTGGGTCTCGTCATCCTGACCACGAACCCTATTGGCATAGAAGAGCTTCACGAGGCGAGGGTAAGGGTGTGGGTTCGCCTTCGGATCATATTGAAGGTAATCGAGAAGACCGGAAGACGAAAGAAGATCTGCGAGGCCAAGGAGGTCACTAAACTAAACGAAATGCTCCAGAAGCAGCGGACAGTGTTCGATACGGTTGTAAGACGCGAGACACATAGGGTCATCACGACACAACGAGATATCGACACCGCCAACCGGCATCGGAGCCTTTCCCTTAGGCTGACGGGTACGGGGACGTGAGCTAGACTCAGGCTGCCTAGGAGGAGGTGAGGGTTCCCTACGGGTCTCGGTCTCAGGTCTATACTCGGTATCGGAATCCGTAGGAGTATGGAAAGAGGAGGGATACGCAAGTTGCTTGGGCTTGGGCTTGGGCTGAGATTGGGCTCTAGGCTTCGCTGTCGTCGTCCTCTTCCGCTTGAGAGGAGGCGACGACGACGAGGGTTGGGTTGTCTTAGATCGGCGTCTAGGTTGCGAGGGTTGATCGGGATCCGTAGGAGTAGGTTCAATGGTCATTGGCGATGGGCTCGTAGGACGGATCGGGATTCGTGTTCGGGCCATAAGCGCGGCACGACACGACGCAATCAACTCAGGAAAAGGGGTCAAGAACCCTAAACAAAAGTCGAAACCCTAGAAATTGGAACCCTAGCCGAAATAGATACAAACCCTAAGCAAGAGATTCTAACCCTAAGAGCTAGAAAAACTAACCCTAGAAGCTAGGAGTGGGAGGGAGAGAGATCACCTAGGGGAGATCGACGGAGAGACGGCCGGAAAATGATCGAAAAACAGCGGAGGGAGAGGGAGGAAGTCCAAGGGGTCAGGGCATTTTGAGCTGGAGGAGAGATTTGAACCGACTGGAAATGAATTAAGTCGGTCGAGATGAGGTATTAATCGATCGGAATTCGAAAAGACAATTCAGTCCCCGTCACAACTAGTTGGTCACAGTTCAAGCACTGACCGACTAGATCATGATCTAGTCGGTCGGTCAATGAGCTTGAACCGACTAGTTGTAAACAGTAACTGAAGGAAAATTTCCTGAGAAGAATTAGTCGGTCTAAACTCATTCACTGACCGACTAGAACTGAATCTAGTCGGTCGGCCAATGAACTTGGACCGACTAAGAGAGTCCAAAAATTGAAATTTTTTGAAATTTTGATTTCTCTCCTAATCGCACTTGGACGAAACATCGAAATACTCTCATTAATCATTATACTACCCCATTAAACATCGAAAATCTGAAATTTGACGATTACGAACAAATCGAGCGAAAATTTCGAAAATTCAACAAAAATCCAGAAAAATTCCAATAAATCTAGCATGTGCAAATATAATGAAATGAATAGCATGTAAGATTATTGAATAAAAATGAATCCTAAATCTCGGATTCACCCATAATCCCCAATTCTCGACGTAACCGCATAAAGGAGTCTTCCTTTAGGGGTTTCGTGAAAATATCGACGATTTGCTTCTGGGTTTCAACGTACACTAATATGACGTCCTTTTTAGCAACATGATCATCTAAGAAATGGTGTCGGACATCTATGTATTTCGAACGAGAATGGTGTACCGGGTTCTTGGAGAGACATATTGCACTTTGGTTGTCCACCATGATAGGACAAGTATCACAGTTTATACCAAAGTCTTTAAGTGTGTGTCTCATCCAAAGAACTTGAGCACACGCGGCACCGGCGGCAATATATTCCGCCACGGTGGTTGAAAGTGATACGGAATTCTGCTTCTTGGAAAACCAAGAGACAATAGAATTTCCTATAAAATGGCAAGTGCCACTAGTACTTTTCCTGTCGGATTTGCATCCCGCATAATTTGCGTCACCATATGAGATTAACTCTTACATGCTAGATTTTGGATAAAGTAATCCAAAATCAAGTGTATAACTTAGATAACGGAAAATACGTTGTACCGCTACTAAGTGTGACTCCTTAGGTTGAGACTGATAACGAGCACATACACATACGACAAACATAATATCAGGCCTACTTGCGGTAGGATAAAGTAAACTACCTATCATACCTCGATATAGACGAATGTCTACATCTTTTCCGCCCGCATCTTTATCAAGATGTGTAGCCGTGCTCATTGGAGTCTTTTTCCCGGAGGCATTCTCCATTCCAAATCGCTTTAGCAACTCCACCGTATACTTCGTTTGGTGGATGAAGATTGCATCGTTCATTTGGCGAATTTGGAGACCTAAGAAATATTTGAGCTCACCCATGTGGCTCATCTCAAATTGATCCTTCATCACATTAGAAAACTCTTCGCAAAGAGCAAAGTTAGTAGCACCAAAAATGATATCATCACATAAATTTGAACTAAAATTATATCATTGTTCGAATACTTAACAAATAAAGTGGAATCAACTTCTCCCATTTTAAAACCTAAATCCAAAAGAAAATTCTTTAAACGGTCATACCAAACTCGAGGAGCTTGTCTCAAACCGTAAAGTGTTTTCTTAAGTTTGAAAACATGATTTGGAAATTTTTCATTTATAAAACCCGGAGGTTGAGAAACATACACTTCCTCAACAACATCTCCGTTTAAAAACGCACTTTTAACATCCATTTGAAATAATTTAAAATCCTTATGGCATGCAAAAGATAACAATAATCTAATTGATTCTAATCTAGCTACCTGAGCAAAGGATTCTTCGAAATTGATACCTTCCTCTTGTCGATAGCCTTGAGCTACTAACCGAGCTTTGTTCCGGACGACGACTTGGTTTTCATCGGTCTTGTTCTTGAAGATCCACTTTGTCCCTATGACGGTGTGGTTCTTCGATGGCAATGGAACAAGCTCCCAAACCTCATTCCTCTCGAATTGAATGAGTTCCTCTTCCATGGCAAGGATCCAAGCGCTATCTTCGCATGCTTCATTAACATTCTTTGGCTCTATCGAGGAGGTAAATGCACAATGAGTGAAGTGGTTGACTTGAGATCTCGTCTTGACACTATCATGGATATTGCCAATGACTTGCTCATGAGGATGGTCACGAACGCAATGAAGCTGTTTGGGAATTTCTTGATCACTAGGAACATTCTCAACAACTTCATTAGTCGGGTTAGTATCAATAGAATCAATGGAATCAATAGAGTTAGAATTACCAATTGAATCACATAAGACATCCATAAAGTCATCATCATTAGTAATTCTAGTTGGAACAAATCCTTCATTAAATGAAACATGAAGCGATTCCTCGATCGTTGAGGTTCGTTTGTTGTATATCCGGTAGGCTTTGCTATGTGAGGAATACCCAACAAAAATCCCCTCATCGGATCTTGGGTCGAATTTGTCCAAACTACCATACGTGTTCTTAATAAAACATTTTGAACCAAAAACACGAAAATGTTTAACTTAAGGCAACCTACCAAACAACAATTCATAACAAGTTTGTTTAGTCCCGGACCTCAAAAGTATTCTATTAAACACATAGCAAGCGGTGTGTACCGCTTCCACCCAAAATTGATGGCCAAGTTGGCTATCATCAATCATAGTGCGAGCACACTCCACTAACGTCCTATTCTTTCTTTCAACAACACCATTTTGAGGAGGTGCGCGAGGGAATGAAAAGGTGTGTGTAATACCAACTTCATCACAAAATGTCTCAAAAGACTCATTCTCAAATTCACCTCCATGATCACTACGAATAGTGACAATGGTGGTTCCTAAGAGATTTTGTACTTTCTTAACAAAAATTGTGAAGTTTTCAAAAGCATCATTTTTATTACTCAATGAAAATACCCAAGTAAACCTAGAAAAGTCATCAACGATGACAAGTCCATAACGTGCATTTCCTAATGAAGCAACTCTAGTTGGCCCAAATAAATCTAGATGTAATAGCTCTAGTGGCCGCTTAGAAGAAATGCTTTTCTTAGGTTTAAACGACGATTTTGGAAGCTTGCCTCGTTGACACGAGTCACAAAAGCTTTTCTTTTGAAAGACTAGCTTAGGGAAGCCTCTAATAGAATTTAACTTGGAAAGTTTAAATAGTGTTCCAAAGTTCACATGACCAAAACGTCGATGCCATAAGTGTTGTTCACTTGTGTTGGCAATGAGACATTGTTCATGTGTTCTTGGAAGATCTAGGATGTATATATCCTTATGGCGTGTGCCGGAAAACAATAATTCATTATTATCTTTTCTTAAAATATGGCACATTCCTTTCGTAAAGCTAACTTTGTAACCTTTGTCACAAAGTTGACTTATTGAAATAAGATTGTGGTTTAATACTTTAACAAGGTAAACATCATTTATAATGGGTTTAGAAGGATTACCCACTTTACCAACACCTATGATGGTTCCGCTCTCGTTGCCTCCAAAGACGACGCGGTTTCCATTAGCAATGGGAACCACTCCGGAGAGCAATTGAGCGTCACCCGTCATGTGTTTTGAACACCCGCTATCGAGTATCCAACTTCCTTTGGAGCTAAATTTAAATTTGTTGCTCCGTTTCTTTTTCTTTTCCTTGAGTACCTAAAGATAGAAAATTTCATATCATGGTACCCAAGGTCATTGGGTCCAAAAGATTAGACCTTTGGAAGCCAAGTCCAATTGGACTTAGACTTCCCCACATAATTAACACTATGCACAACATCCGAAAAATAAGCATTCATGTAAACTTGTTTTTCATTCATGCTTGTGTCCTTTGGGCTCCAAATTGTGAATATTTTGGGATCCCTCATCCTATTGGGTGCATGCATGTGTTGTTGGTTTCTACGTGATGCATGACGTGGATAGGCATAAGGAACATGATGACATGGTGCATGTGGATAATTATTCATACGATGATGTGGGTGTACATATGCATGTGGAGGAACACGTGCATGAGGGTGTCTCACATTGTGTGCACGTGGTCGTGAACGTGTAGCATAGAAATCATCATATGTGTGAGCCGGTGGAGTAGGACGTGTGTTCCTATGTGGCATAGTATTTGTGTACATGTAGGCATGTCCCTTCTTTGGAGGTCCACCCAAAGTGGGTTTCTTTCCGAAAGAGGGTGTGGACGAGTTGGAAGCACCATTGGTAGATGAACTACCAATAGAGTGTTTGCTACCACTCGTTGAGTCACCGGAAGTTGGCCTAACAAAAGTAGTGGCCGATTTGGATGAACTTCCCATCGTATACCCCAAGCCAATATGGTGATTGGCCGGAAGTAAGTCACTTAGGATTTTATCCAAATGGTCCTTACCCTTATTGAATTTGTTAATTCGGCCTAATGTGCTCTCATATTTCTCGGTGAGAGAACGTAAAGAAGTATCCAAAGTGGATACTTGCGATGTGAGCACATAAACACAAGATTTGAGATTTTCATTCGGAATACTTAAAGTCGAGTTTTGAGAAGTCAAATCCGCTATCTTGTGTTCTTCCGGATCCTCAATGCTAACATGTTCAAGTTGAGTCTTGAGATTAACAATCTCATTCTTCAACCCTTCAACAACGGTGTCGTTGTTGGTGATGATAGTTTTAGGCGAGGTTTGGATGCTAGCTAAGTCATCTTTTACTTTAGTATACCTATTTACTAATTTAGTATACTTAGACCAAAATTGAGAATTAGCATTCCTAAGGTCATCCATTGTTACCTCATCGCCTTCGTTGTCGCTATCATCGGAGGAAGATCCTTGTTCATTTTCCTCTCTAGCCATGAAGCACATGTGTGCTTGCTCCACTTGCTCATCATCCAACTCTCCGCTAGAGGAATCATCGGAGTCGGTGAATGTTCCGACAAGCCCCTTTTTGTTCCCTTTCTTGTACTTCTTGGACTTGTCGTACTTCGGCGCCTTCCACTTCTCCTTGTGCTTGTTTTGAGGACACTCCATTTTCATGTGTCCGGACTTGTTGCATTGAAAACACAAAAGAGAGGAGGCGTTAGAAGAATTAAACTTTGACTTGTTTTTGAAGTTACCTTTCCGGAAGAACCGGTTGAACTTCTTGGCCATGAGAGCCATGGACTCCAAGTCCAACTCATTTTTCGAGTTTTCATCATCGGTCGATGTAGAAGTTGATGGAGCGGCCTTGAAAGCAAAAGCCTTCTTCTTTGGCTCGTCTTGTTGTAGGTAGGACTTCATCTTTTCCTGCAACTTCAACTTGCTATCCTTGCGTACCTCGTAAGACATCAAGGTACCCATTAGTTGAACAACCCTATAGGTTTTCATATCATTACCTTCCTCGATGGAGAATGTACGTTTCTCCCAACTAGAAGGAAGTCCATCGATAATTTTCGAGACTTTCTCCTTTTGGGTGTAGGTCTTACCGAGAGCTTCCAACTCGTTTGTGATGTCGACGAAGCGAGCGTAGTACTCCTTCATCGTCTCACCCTGTAGCATATGAAATAACTCGAAATCTTTATTAACTACAACGAGTTTAGAGTCTTTTACCCTACTCGTTCCTTCATGCAAGATGAGGAGGGAGTTCCATATTTGATATGCACTCTTACATGTGCATATCTTGTTGAAATCCTCGGGCTCCAAAGCACATTGCAAGGCGTTCATTGCCTTGGCATTGCTTACCTCCGCGGCGATCTCTGCGGGAGTCCATTTCTCGAAATCTTCTTCGACGGGCTCGACATACTCCTTCATCGTGGCCCTCCATAGTGAAGCACTCCGGAGGAAAGTTTCCATCCGGTATTTCCAGTACCCATAGTTAGTACCGTTGAAGAATGGAGGCCTCGTTGAGGAATGTCCTTCCATTACCGAAGACGCTCCTTCATGGTTCTTGAAGGTGCTATAGTCGAAAGGTGGACGAACGGTCTTGTTGCCGTTGGCAGACATAGCTATAGACTTGGCTCTGATACCAAATGTAATGCCCTGCTAAGCTACTGCATAAGTACTAGAGGGGGGTGAATAGTACTTTAAAATAATTAAGAGGCTAATACCTAATTACCGTGCAAACTCTACCAATTAATGCGGAAATGCGAAATAGTAAATAATCGACAACAAATAAACAAACGCAAATAAACGATATTACTGGGTTCGGATCCACCCAAGTCTCCCCGACTTGTTCCGGTGATCCTACGTCCCAACCACCCGGATCACTTCCGGATACTTGAGTTAGAAACCCTAACTCAAGATTTCCACTATGAAATACTTGTGAAAAACCTTCACAAGTCAAATCATACACAAATGATAATTGTGACTCCCACAACCTGGGATCTTAAACACACTCTCACAACCGAGAGCGAATCACGTACAATATCAAAGTAAATTGAAATGAAATACTTACCACAAAATACCTATGCCTTGAGTATACTTACGAATTAGGGCAAAGATGATTTTGGAGAAGATGAAGAGGCACCAAACCCTAGCTCCAAGATGTAGACCAGCTATAGAGAGCTATGAGGTTGATGGTGACCTAGGATCAAGCACTTGGCTTGGAAGGCTCACAATCAATGAATCTCTCTTTTGAAATAAGAGTGAGAAGAGATTCAAAATTGGAATGAAAGAGCTTTGAATGAGAGGGAAATGATTTCTCTTTGATCTCTAAACTTGTCTTAATATCAGCCTTGAGTGCAATGAATACATCTCATCAAGTATATATAGGTTAGAGGGGAGAGAGAGAGAGAAAAACGTTTCAATTAAAGCTCCAACGGCTCTATTCTGAACCAAACTAGTCGGTCAAAGAACAACCACCGACCGACTAGTTCATCAACTAGTCGGTCGGTCAATAAACATGAACCGAATAACTGGTGAACAGGGAATAGGTCGAAGTTCAGACTTAAGGAACTAGTCGATCAAAGAAGAGTAGCTGACCGACTAGTTTCACAACTAGTCGGTCGGTCACTCAACTCAGACCGACTAAGAGATAAAACTAATAGTCTGAGAACAAATATAATTAGTCGGTCCAAGAACAAAAGTTGACCGACTAGTTCATCAACTAGTCGGTCGCCAAATGTGCATAGACCGACTAACGACAAACAGTAACTTGGCATGTACAGTAGAAGCTCAACTAGTCGGTCAAAGAAGCATCACTGACCGACTAGTTCACAAACTAGTCGGTCGGTGAGTCAGCGTAGACCGACTAACTGTAAACAGTAAAGAGCTATGATTTGAGAAGGCAAACTAGTCGGTCCAAGAAGGATTGTCGACCGACTAGATCACCATCTAGTCGGTTGGTTCTTCTTCTTGAACCAACTAACATGCACAAGAAGTCGCGAATCGAAGCGCGATGCTTCGGGAAAGTTTGTATGGACTTCTTACAAGTTCCTATGTCTAAGATAGGAGCGATATGAAGATTAAAACGTAAGACCTACTCAAGGCTTAACATTCTACGGAACGAAGCTAAAATACTATAAATAAAACTTGACGAACCGTCTTCGAAAGCTTCGATCCGAATCTTCATGACTTCTAAAATGGTCCAAAAGCTTCAACGAAGCTTTAGGCATACGATCACGTGCTTTGAGAAGTCTCGAGACGTCGCTTTGGATGTTCATATGAATTTGGCGACGATCTCCATAACTGCGCTCACAAATTGTTAGTTCACAATATATTTATGTTTGTTCATCATCAAAACCAAATCCGGAGAGTCCAATATCCAACAATAATCCCTCGAAATTTGGATAACTACACATCACTTAGTACTGAGGATTGATTTTTCTTATCTTCACACATGCTTTCCAAGAAAAAAAAGAAAAAGGAAGAAAAAGAGATAATTTGTGAATATAAACATTATGCATCGTTTCCCAGCGAAACTGAGTAACCGGATCCCCTTGATAGAACCCGTCGGGGCCTCGCGTCAAAAGGTCTACTTGGGGGAGTGCAAATGAATAAGGATCCTACATGGTTTGAGTTACTAGGTCCGAGTGGTCCTTCTTGACCCGGTGCCCTAAGGTCGTCTGATCTAGAAGTCACCGACCCAACACTCATTGCACAAACTAATCATAGATCCCAAAAAATATACAAAAAGAAAAAGGGAAAAGGAAAAATTCGTATATATACATGTGTGAGCTAGTGAGGGAGAGGCTGGAGAGCAATCACCTCACGCAAGAACTACCAGGCAAAGCCAAGAAAAAGCAAAGAAAGAGAAACCTATACTGGGGCGGCACACACACACACACACACACACACACACACACACACACACACACACACACACACACACACAAAAGAAAGCATGAATAAAACTTAGCGATCTCAAGAATCAAGGAAGTTTGATGTGTCATGAGCGCCTCTTTTTCGATCGATTAATGTCCTAGTATCCAATACTTATCCCTTCTTTGACCATTGCATATCTTAGATTCATATTCCTTCGATCTAAGGACAGGTTAGAGGAAATGTCTTAGGATTTGAGTGTTGCCAACGTCTAGTATATTACTTGACGATTTGGGTTAAAGACAACATCCTAGGAGTATACTCTCGTCGACAGAAAGAAATCGGAGCGTCTAAGTTTCATAAATCCGAATTTTCAGTTTGCCCACGTATATAAACTCGATTTTTGAAAATTCTCGAAGTTCCTGTCATCTTGCATACCTCCAATCTACGCTCTCTCTTGTCTTCCTTAAGGACAAGGAAGAGTTTAGCTTCGGGAATTTTGATGAGTGTTTATTATATATAGTTTCCCTCTTTTTTCATACACATTTTACATCGTTTATTTCTCTGTTTCCCCCCCATTTTCCCCATTTTGTTTCCTCTTTTGCTTTTATGGTCCCTTCTATGCTTTGCAGGAAAACACGTGCTGATTAGAGATCATATGGCTTGAATAAGGCATGAAAGGGCGAAAGGAGCAGAGCCAAGAGCTCCACAAGTGCAAAAGAGGAGAGAATGAGAAGAACTGTGATACACACGGCCGTGTCGATTTGACACGGCCGCATGTCACAACACCCTATTGAGCTGAACATCATTCCACGTGGTCGTGCGATACTGAACCAAATGGCCGCATGCTAACTCCACGCGGCCGTGCAAAATATATCCAAATGGCCGCGTCGCAGAGGAGAGGAATTGAAGACATGCAATCGACGTGGCCCACGTGATGAAAATGACACAACTGCGTAATCCAGAAAAGCCAAAGACCAAACGGTCTCTCCGCGTGGCCATTTTGATGAAAATAGGGTCGAGAAGCTGAATTCGATGTAGCCGCATCCCTAGCGATGTGACCGCGTCGCTGTAGCCAAGTCCGCCCCGATTTACACAAACGGACGATGTGGCCGCATCGTTTTCGATGCGGTCACGTCGAAAAGGGTTTCTGTGTAGATCCGGGCACTGCCAGGGTAGTTGTTAGGGGTCTTTTGGTCTTTATGGGGATGTATAAGATCTCATCTTCTTCCCTTGAGCGAACCAAACTTTTGTTTTGCTGTTTTCTGGAGCTTTTGAGGGTTTTGTAAGAGATTTCTTACTCTTTTATTCTATAATCTTATTTGTATTAATTAGTTACTCTTGTTTTAAATTAGATTTACGTAATATAAGTTTCCTCTTTTGTTATTACCATTGTTTGTTTGCTATCTTTTGTGCATAACTCTGAATCTATGGCCCTCTCTATTGAATCCATGGTAGAAATAGCTTCTATTATGATGGGTAGTGAGTAGTTTTTATCTAGGGCAATGGGTTAAACCCCATTAGATTAGGGCTATGGGTTGGATGAACAATTGATTAATTTGCTGGGTTAATTGTGAAATTGGGGTATATTGGGATGTTAATTATCATTGTAAATTCGACCCCCTTCCTTGTGGGCGATCGGATTGGAGTCGGGACCCATCTGGGGTTTTGATCCCTACGACGATTCATACTATCGACGTGGCCGACAAGAGTCGGGCACCGATTAGATCCCTCCTAATATATGTCCAATCCCAAATGCCACTGTTATCAGGAGGAAGATTGGGGACATTCATCGAGTGTAATGCGCCTGACGTATACCGATGTATCGACGAAAGTCGGCATCGGTATAGGTTAGGATATGCCTATCATAGCATCACAAGAGTAGGGGATAGGAGATAACATAAGGGACTATCCTATCATGCACCACGAGAGTGTGGGTAGGAGAATGCCTTTAGGTTAGACGACCTCTCCCAAGTCCCAATGAATCCAAAAAATCGTTCATTTATTAATTCAACCTTAACCCTAGTTCAATGGTGGGGATACCCTAAGCCCTAGAGCTTTAATCTCCTGACTTCTCTCCTGACTTCACCTTTTATTTCTCTCATTCGACCACCATTTGATAGCGTAGATTTCGAACGAAGAACAAAAATTGGTACTCAATGAATGCCTCTCTGTGTTCGACCTGTTAGCGCTGCACGACTCTGTGCACTTGCGGTATAAATATTATTAGCTCTGCGAGAGCAAAAATTATGCTTGTTATGACTCCTTATCAATCCAAAGCTTCTGCCAAGGGGAAAGGAAAGAAGCTTACCAAGCCTAAAGGTTGGCATCAAAAAGGTGAAAGGAAAGAAGGGGCACATTCATCAGACGCATGTCATTATTGTCTTAAGCCAGATCATTGGAAGAGAAAGTGCTAGGAATATTCGGAGTCTCTAAAGAAGAATTGGCATGTCAATGCCTCATCTTCAAGTGCATATGTTATTCAAAACATATTTTCCGTTTCTCCTACTACTTCGATATTAGATACCAGAGCTAGTTCTCACATCTGTAATTCTTTACAGAGACTAAGAAAAAGTAGGAGCCTGAAGGAAAGATGAAATGACTCTATAAGTGGAGACTAAAGCAAGCATTACTTCCATCGCTGTTGAGGAATTCCGCCTTAGCTTATGAGAAAGGAAAATTTTTGTTTTACATAATTGCCACTATGTACCGAGCACGATATGTAATATTGTATCCAAATCATTATTTGATAAGGAAGGATACAATTTAATAGTGAAGAAAATATTATGAAAATTCAATAAAGACATATCTTATGGCTTTGGTATTCTATGCAATGGTGTATATGTTTTGAATGTGAGCATTGTGTTAAATGTTAACAAAAGAAAAATCAAAGTATTAATGAATTTTATTTTTGGCATAGTAGACCATGCCACATTGGTGAGAAAAAACTTTTAAAATTGCATAAAGAAGGAAATCTCAATCCTTTCGTTTGCAACCTGTAAGTCTTGTCTCAAAGGCAAAATGGCTAAAACTCCCTTTGTAGGACAAGGGAAAATTGTTGGTGAACTCTTGGGACTTATACATACTGATGTATGTAGCCCAATGTCTATTCAAGCCAAAGGAGGATATTCTTACTTCATCAATTTTACTGATAACCTCTGAAGATATGGATATGTGTTCTTACTGAAGCACAAATCTGATGCCTTTGAGAAGTTCAAAGAGTTAATTCTGAAGTAAAGAAACAGACTGGGAAAATTATTAAAATCCTTTGATCAGATCGAGGCAGAGAATACTTAAGTCTAGAATTACTTGTATTTCTAAAAGAGAATGGGATTCTCTCTCTAGTTACTCCTCCTTACACATCACAACACAATGGTGTGTTAGAGAGAAGAATTCACACCTTATTGGATATGATGCAATCAATGATGAGTAATGTTGAGTTACCTCTTTCTTTTTGAGGTTATGCCTTAGAAATGGCTTTGTGCATATTGAACATGGTCCGTCCAAAGCCATGCCTACCACTCGATATGTGATATAGACTGAGAAAAGATCCAATCTTAAATTTATTAAGATATGGGGGTGTACTGCATACGTAAAAAGGCACAGGACAGATAAAATGGAGGCTAGATCTGTTATGTGTAAATTTATGGGGTATCCTAAGAACTCTCAAGGATATCTTTTCTATCACATTAAGAAGGTGTTTGTTGCCTGACAGACCCCCTTCCTAGAGAAGGAGTCTATTTATGAAGAGATACTAGGCAAAGTGATAAACCTAGAAGTGGTTCCAGAAACACAAAATTTAACGGACCAATGGATATGACCAGACATCTGTAAGGAAGTATGTATGCTAAGTTATTTTGCATACAGCTGAAAACTGAAAAATCAATTTTTTTCTATGGCTAGCATATCATAACCAAGATCTACTGCAATGCTTGAAATTAATGCTAATAAAAGGTCATATCTTTGCATGGTTATTCTTACGCAATATTCATAGATCCAAAAATTTTCCAGTGAAGTCCAAAACGTCGTCGATCCATCCACAATGGTACAATAGAAATCACACAGTGATGGCAACCATGTTACAATCCAAGAGCTCCTCCAGAGCTCAGATTCAACTCTCAATCGATGTGGCTAGGGATTAAGAGGAGTGAAGAAAGATCAACATGTGATGCAACTGTAATGCCCTGATAGCTACTGCACAAGTACTAGAGGGGGTGTTGAATAGTACTTTAAAATAATCAAGAGTATTATTCCTAATTATTGTGCAAACACAAACAATAATGCGGAAAAACTACAAACAACAAGAACTAAACAATGAAAACAAAGCGATATAACGGGTTCGGATCCACCCAAGTCTCCCCGACTTGTTCCCGGTGATCCTACGTCCCAACCACCCGGATCCCATCCGGATACTTGAGTTAAAACCCTCTAACTCAAATTTGCACTATGAAATTCTTGTAGAAAACCTCCACAAGATCAAATCATACACAAATGAAAATGTGACTCCCACAACCCGGGCTCACACACTTCTCTCACAACTGAGAGAACAACTTGCAATATCAATGTAAATGAAGCAATGAAATACTTACCAACAAAATCATATGCCTTGAGTAAACTTACGATTTTAGGGCAAGGAAGATTTTGAGGAAGAAGAAGTCACCAAACCCTAGCTCCACCAAGATAACCAGCAATAGATGGCTAGGGAGGAGTTGGTGACTTGGATTCAAGCTCTTAGCTTGAGAAGCTCACAATGAAGAGAATCTCTCTTGAGGAATTAGGGCTCAAGAAGTTGAGGGAGAGATTCTTGTGAGAAGAGAGAGCTTGGAAATGAGATTGAATGGTTCCTCTCTTGGATGTGAAAATGTCTCTATTATCAGCCTTGAATCCATGGTTTGAAGTGCTCAAACATATATAGGGAAGAGATAAAACGGTCACAAATTTCGTGGCATTAAATGCCCCAACGGCTCTATTCTGAAGCAGCTTAATCGGTCTAAGAAGGATCACTGACCGATTAGTTTCTCAACTAGTCGGTCGGTGATTCTTCTTGGACCGACTAAGAGGATGACAGCCAAGAATATAGAATTCAGGTCGATAGAACTAGTCGGTCTAAGAAGACTTGCCAACCGACTAGTTTGACAACTAGTCGGTCGGTGAGTGTTCTTTGACCGACTAAGAGTTGAAATCAATAGGCTGTCTACTAGGAGAACTAGTCGGTCTAAGAAGAAATTCGAACCGACTAGTTTCACAACTAGTCGGTCGACGGTTGTTCTTGAACTAACTAACGAGTCAACAGTAGCTAGGCTGTGAAAGATGAAGATATAACTAGTCGGTCTAAGAAGGATTCCAAACCGACTAGTTTGACAACTAGTCAGTCAGTGAACCTTCTTGGACCGACTAATTGGTCAACAGTGCCTATGCTGAATTGAGCAAGGAGATCTAGTCGGTTCAAGAAGGATTCTTAACCGACTAGATGACAATCTAGTCGGTTGGTACTTCTTCTTGAACCAACTAAGATGCACTAGAAGCCGTGAAATGAAGCGTGAAGCTTCGGGAAAGTTTCTATGGGCCTCTATGAAAATCCTAGCTCTAATAATGTAAGACCTACTCAAGGCTTAACATTCTACGAAAAGAATCTAGAAGACTATAAAAATAAGCTAGACGAACCGTCATCAAAGCTTCAATCCGAATCGATTGACTTCAATAATGCTCTTAGAGCTTCAACGAAGCTTCAGGCACATGATCACGCACTTTGAGAAGTCTTGAGACGTCGCTTTTGATGTACGAAGTAATTTGGCGACGATCTCCATAACTGTGCTCACAAAGAGTTAATTCACGATATTTATGTTTGTTCATCAACAAAACCAAATCCGAGGAATCAATACTCAACATTCTCCCCCTTTTTGGTGATGAGAAACCAACATAAATAATAATCAATAATAATGATTCAAATAAAATTTACTTACTCCCCCAGCATTGATGACACGTTAGTTTCGTATTAAATAATAATCATACGCATCAAGCAGACGAGAAAAGTATAAAATGTGAATCCAATTATTGAAATATCGGATTTGAAATCCATTTTTATATCCTAACACCCCCTGAATCTAACATATCAAATTAGATTCATGGTAAATTGCTTTAAATTATCATTTAGCACATCATCATTATTAATTCTCTCCCCCTTTGGCTTTAGCAAAAAGATCGGGAGGAGATCAACGACAACAACTGTCACGCCCCGCTTCCCTAAAATGGAGGCGAGACGTGAGAAGGTCCGCACAGACGTGGAGCTGTGAAGCCACACGCCTGATAAGCGTCAATGAATTTAAAAACAGGTCCCTGTAACCACGAACAGAACAAAGATAATAACACAAGAGAGTCAGAAATAAAATCTCAAATCTCAGAATTGTCCAACATTAAAATTAAGTTCAACATCCAGAAAAGCCACCAGGCTAAAGGAAAGAGTCTAAAGGCCCAGAACAAGGCCAACAAAACGACAACATAACAAAGTATTGGTGCTGCACACCGACAACAAAAGCAGTCTAAAATAAAAGGGAAAGCTCAATGAAGACACTAAGACTGGTCCCCGGTATCCACGTACTCTTCCTCAGCAAACGCGGGTCCTGACTCGACGTCAGCAAACACCACGTCCTCACCAACGTACTCTGGCTCAGGATCTAACATGTGTCACCCAAAAGAGAGGGGCACATGTCAGCAAGTCTAAAAGACTTGGGCAAGGAAACTGAAAGTAAACTAACAACCTAACAGTTCAAGTAGGATGCAATGACATGACATTTAAGTATGATGCAACAGTAAAAAAGACAAGAAAGGACAAGCACGCACGATGTAGCAAAAGCTACCAAATCACTAATTCACGAGTCACTTATCACGATTTTCACTTAACACGGTTCACTATTCACGATTTTCACTTTGTGCTCTGAGTTTCCGTCTTTTGGCTAGAGTGGCTGATCGGGCCAACTCCTAAGCTCTAGCGACCGTTTAACCCTACCCCTCCACGTGTTTCGAGCGTTGGGATTAGCAACACACTATGCTCGCTTCTGGATCACGAGCCAGGAAGTGTATTTGTCATAGGGGTACACCTAGCCTCAAGTCACGATGTAGGAGTCAAAATCCTACTCGTCGCAGCTTACATTTTAAAGTAGCGTGTGCTACACAAACACGATGAACAAGCAAGTATGCAATGACATGAACAGATATTCGCGTACCGTTAATTGAAATTAAACATGACATTTAAGCATGATGAAGGTGACGGATCTAGCTTCGTTGTCAAGCTAGATCAAGGGCGTCTAGGCAGCTATCCTTTCACTGCCTAGTCTCTTTTACGCTAAAACAAGGAAATGGCCTAGAACATGGCCCAAAACCATAAGTGGCAAGTTTCACTTGCCTAGCACCGAGGATGACGATCACGAAGGTTCGTCTCACGGACGCTAATCTACGGGAAAGTCGCTGTTATGGAGAAACAATCATCGAAACAACATCCATTTTCATTGGGGTTTCACAAAAACACAAATGGGTTATGAGAATATTAAGAGATCAATTTATTACCGAATCGTTAGCGGAAGAACAATGCTGAGCAAGCCCGGCGACGGAAGAACGATCCGGGAAACTAGGGTTCAGATCTGGAAATGGGGAGAAAATCTGGAGAAATGGGATTTTGGGGGTTTTGGGGGGGTTTTGGGGGTTTTCCGGCGACCTAGAGGTGGTGATCGGCCTAAATGGAGAGGGGGAGAGGCTTTTGATGAAGGAGGAAGGCTAGGGGAAGATGGATGATGATTTGGGGAAGAGGGAGGCTAGGGAGAAATGAAGGAAGAAAGAAAAACGATTGAGGGGTTTAAATAGGCACAGCTGACGGCTGGGCAAAACCTAGGTTTACGACAGCAGTTAGTCGGTCAAAGAAGGGTTGTTGACCGACTAGTTCAACAACTAGTCGGTCGGTCGACCAACTGTGACCGACTAAAACCAAACAGTAACTCAGGTTGTCGAAATGGTCAAGAAATTAGTCGGTTAAAGAACAATGGCTGACCGACTAGTTTGCAACCTAGTCGGTCGGTGGTTGTTCTTGGACCGACTAACGATAAACAGTAACTTAGGTAAAATGTATCAAAGGAACTAGTCGGTCTGAGAGCAAGTTCTGACCGACTAGTTTCACATCTAGTCGGTCGGTGGTTGTTCTTAGACCGACTAAAAGTAAACAATAACTCATGTACATTTGATTCAATGAACTAGTCGGTTCCAGTAGAGTTCCTGACCGACTAGATCTCAATCTAGTCGGTTGGTCCCCCTTCTCTAACCAACTAAAGTGCACTAAAAGTGCCGAATCGAAGCGCGAAGCTTCGGGAAGATTCCTACTGCTTCTAGGATCACTCTAACTCTAAAATATGAGCGATTTGAAGTTCGTCATGAGCGACTTACTCCAAGATTAACGATTCCAAGGAAGAAGCTAGAAAATCACGACGAAACGATCGAAGACGAAAGCTACGGAGACGAAAACCACACATGAGGAGAAAATCCACCAAAACATATATATATATTATATAGATAATCCAAATACATGAAAACCTGTCGTTACATCCTCCCCAACTTAAGAAGAATTCCGTCCTCGGAATTTCCCAACACTCACGTGTCCGGGAACAAAAGTGGGAAACGCTATCGCATCTCATCCTCATTCTCCCAAGTAGACTCCCCAGGCGAGCCGTGTCACCACATCACCCTCACAAGATTGACAACCTTGTCCTGGAGCGACTTCTGACGCCTGTCCAGAATCTGCACTGACTGCTGGTCATACATCATATCAGGGCGAACGGTAATCTCCGAGAAATCCACAGCATGAGATGGATCGCTAATGTATCGACGAAGCTGCGACACATGGAAAACATTGTGAACTCCCTCCAAAGACGGCGACAAGGCCAAGCGATAGGCTACCTCGCCAACTTTCTCCAGAATGTCAAACGGTCCAATGTATCACGGGCTCAACTTCCCTCGCTTCCCAAAGTGAATCACACCACGATTCGGGGAAATCTTCAAGAACACATGGTCGCCCGGCTGAAACTCCAAAGGACGACGTTTAGCATCCGCCCAATGCTTAAAACGGTCCTGAGCAATCCTCAACCTCTCTCGAATGTTCCTGACAACATCCATGGCCTCCACAATCATCTCAGTTCCCAACAGCTGTAGAGGAATATGCCCTCGGATCATTTGTATTTGATGCAAATGAAAATTTAAGCCTAGATATGGACTAATTTGCATATGATGCAAAAGAGATTAAATGTGTCTTAAATTGTTTAAGACTATATTTAATTAAATAAACATGTTGAAAAGGTTACCTAGATGAAGGGATCGTCCCGCTCTAAACGCAGGTTCAAACCGCGTCAAAAACGGAGTCCAAATGCACAAGTTATAGCCAAAACAAGTCAGCCCAAACTGTTGGGCTGAAACCAGCGAAAATGGAGGCCCACCAAGCCCGAATTTTCTGGTTAGGGTTTTTTGAAACCTGGGATTTTCTTGACGGCTACGTTTCTAAGAGAAGCATGACTTTTGGCTAACTTTGAACAATTGTTTGAAGGGTCAAACGGACTCGGATTGACGAGCCGTTTTTTCCTACGCGTTCACCGTTGAACCCTCTTTGATTTGGTAGGTTGTACCAACATTGAAGCTCAACGGTGAGGGAGTTAAAATTCGAGAAAGTTTGCCCTTTGTGAAAGGCAAACTAACTTGATTTAATTAATCCCAAATTAATAGTCCCACATCGGATTTTGAGAGAAGGGGAGAGTCCACCGCCAATATAAATAGGGGTCTGCTATCCTCCTCAAAACTCGTCCCAAGCTCTAGATCTGAGCGGCTCTCGTAAATGTTGGAGCACGCTCGGATCTAAGCTAAATTAATATTTCTCCTCTCCCTATAAATTTCTGCCTTGCTCCTGAGGGCTCTAGCAAAGCCGCAAAGGAGTTCGGATTCAGATCCGAAATCTAGGCGGAGGATTCACTCGCGTGAAATTTTCTTCGGCACGTGGTTGGCTCGGCGACATGGGATTGATCGCCTCGGGATGCGGAGCGGTTTGAGGAGGCCTTGCTTTCCTTAACGACAGAAGTGGAAAGACACGGGGGCGGGCGCTTGGTGAGACGGAGGTGCGGCTCGGGGAGCGGTTCGAGGAGCGGCTCGGGGAGCGGTTCGAGGAGCGGCTCGGGGAGCGGTTCGAGGAGCGGCTCGGGGAGCGGTTCAAGGAGCGGCTCGGCGTGAGACAGGAGCGGCTCGGCGTGAGACGGTGCGGAACATCTCGCCTGCCCCAGAGCTAAGATTCCGGGTATGTGTTTAAGTTTTTCATTTAATTATTCGCAGTAGTTAGATCCCTCTTGGGGTGGTCAGATCCACCCCAAGTTGGCAGAGATCCTGGCTAATAGGGTCTGGTTCCTTAGGGTTGCATGTTAATTAGATTAACACAAAAAAAAATTTCCGCTGCATTTCTGTCTATGTTCCGTCCGACTTAGGACGGGACTAGAGTTTTTGTGCCTTAAGGGTCCTAGAAACCCCAGCATTTGTATCAGAGCCTTCTCTGTATGATGATCTAGGACTGCGAATTTATTATTTGAATGCTTTTATAGAAAAATGTTTTCTTTAAATTTATGCGATAAATTTAATTTTTTTATTGTTTAAAATTTTATATGATAAATTTTAAACATGAAAGTTTTAAAATGGAATTTTTAAATTTATGTGATAAATTTTAAAATTGTTTTAAAGCTTTAAAACTTTATGCGATAAGTTTAAAATGTTGTTTACAATTTTATGTGATAAATTTTAAACATGGAATTTTTAAATGATGTTTTAAATTTATAAGATATTTTTAAAAACTGATTTTAAAAGTTTAAAATTTTTATGCGATAAATATTTTAAAGTAGCATGCAAATGTTATGATTTTTAAACAAGCTTTTACTTTATGAGATAAAATAAAATGTTTTAAAAATCGTATTTTTTAAATTTAAATGTTAAATTTAAGTATGCATGCTAAAATTGTTTATGCGATAAACTTTAGTCTATTTAATTGTTAAATAGTTGTACACTTTTTATGCGATAAAATTAGTGTAATTTTTAATGGCTATGTCTTCTTGTCCCTTATTTGATAACACAAGACAACCCTTTAGGTTAGCCATTAAGTAATGATTAAAATTTACTAATTGAATTTTAATGACATGCTATGTTTTAATAAAACATTAACAATGCTTCAAGACCTAATTCCTGATTAGGTTAGTCCTTTTAATGAATTTTTAATTTTAATTGTTATTATTAAATCATTAAAGGACTTCGCTTTTAGCGTTGGTTAATAATTTATTAAAATCCTAATAACGATTAGGATAGCACGTGAACCTTATAGTTGATAAGGACTTAATAAAAGTTATTAAACAAATCTTAAAATTTTGAATTTAAGGATGCAACTAGTTGATAGGATTAATTAGTTGATAATAAAAGCTGTTTAGTCTATGGCACACATACAAAAATGACAAGCTTCATTCAATGGACCATGATCCAGTCAATGTGCCTGGCTAAGAGTTCTGGATCAACCCTTTCTAGTCTAAGGGGTAGTGATCCTGGCTTAGTCAATTCCCTGGCTGTGTTCCGCTGGACCGTAATGTCGCGAATCATGATTGTATGACACCCTGGACTATATCTAGTCAATGCGTTATAAATCTTATTAAAGATTAATCTGTATCCCTCCTTGATTTTGGAGCTTGGTAACTCAAAGAAGACAATTATAGTTGTTGAGTCTCCTCAAGCTATGACATGTTTATCTTTAAGGAACAAACTCCAACATACATGTGATGTAGTCTAGACTTGACCCAAATCGATACGTCGGGTCTCCTCGAGCATCGATCTAAGTCAAATCTGGACACGGAATCAAGGGTCTGACTAGACCAGTCATTATGATTTGTTGAGTCTCCTCAAGATCATAAGTGACTGTGGGTAAAAAAAGGATAGGGAGTCACATGTGATGTGATTGACTAAGAGTTAGTCTACCAATCATGGAACCAATCAACTTGTTGAGTCCCCTCAAGGTTGTGAGGTTCAGGATGATTGGATCCCTCTTTCACTAATTTTTAAATATTTTAATTCGATTAAATCGTTCGTTATTAAGCTTTGAAACGATCGTATAAATAGTGGGAGGATATAGATAGATAAAAGTCATTCTACCTATATTTAATATTGAACATATGCTAAACTAGGGCAAGACTATGTTTACCGAAGGAATCAAAATATAATTTTAATAGAATTAGTTAATTGGTCAAATAGGTTGATTAATTGAATATCAAGTTAAATTCTAATTGATAAGATTAAACTATACTCTCGTTGACATTAAAATGACCTTCTAAAGAACAGACTTAAGAATATGATTTCATTAAGTTCTGGGTCCAACAAATAAATTCACGCAATATGTCACTCGTCTCTATATGAGGCAGCTTGAACATATAGGATATTCGAAGTATGTTTCTCCCTACAACTTGTCGAGCTACCTTCAAGGTTGTATGGACAAACAATTCTGATCCGCAAAGTTCGAGAATTCGATCAAACCGTTTGAGTCGAATACAAGTGCATGAGTAGTGCAAGACTATGTATCCCAACAGGATCTTGAGACAAGCAACTTCTTGAGCTACACTCAAGATTGCAACTCTCAAGCATTTGGATACATGAGTCGCTTGCATAGCTATTCATTTATGATGGGCCATTTAAATATCTAAATGTGATTTAGAAAAGGAAGAAGGCACACCGGAAAGTCAATCGAGTTAAATAGTTTAATTTATCATTAGTAAAGGCATAAGTAGGAGGAAATAAAAATGTGACATACTCTGATGTCACGATTTCGTGATTATTGTTATACAGAAGTTTAACACATTTTGACGAATGTCGTCACATTGCTTTTGTAGCAATGAGTAAATATGTATAACGATAGTATATATATTAAATGTTAATATATGAATACACAAGATAGTAGCAAACTTATTTAGCAAAATAGACTAGGCCGTATCAAGAGACTAAGCTTCACAAGTCACATAAAGAGGGGTCTGACCTCCCGTATTATGAAGTCTACGGACACTTGTGAGTCTTATCCTCTTAGATAAAATGGCCGAAACCCATCTGTAAGACAGTGGGAGAATGAGTTGTCGAACTCAGTCTGATACATACTGATGTACCCGAGTCTAGATTAACCAAATTAAGTTATTCGTATATTTTATTAAGACACGTGTTCTTGATGAAACACAAGTCTGGTAAAATAAAGAACGAAATGACTAAAGTATTTAAACTGATTCGATTAGATCGAATGGTCAAATACTAAGCTACATTAAATCTTGTGTAATTAAAAGAAAATGTGATTTTCTCTCAGGTCAAGTCTGATAAACACATCCGTGTGTTAAAAGGTATGAATCACACTTAGTTAGACTTGGTGTGATCCATTGAAAGTGACTTTGAGTTTAGTCCTCCTTCTGGGTTAAGTCCCAGATAGTAATGCCTAGGTTTTGATAATGTTCTGTGAGGACATTATCAATAAGATATTCATAAAATCAATCATTAAGAAGTTGTATAATTACTCGAAACTCGTAAGACGAAGAGTCGAGTTAGACATCATAACTGATGATGACTTAGTCAAATTCCGGGATGAAATTCGGAGAAGTAACTCCGATTTAAAAACTTGATGCAATCAGAATAGGTCCGTGTGCGTAAATAAATTTTGGAATTTAGTTTACGTGCACAAGGAAAATGTTTCCTCACTTTCTGCAAGTAAATCTTTAAGTTGAAAGATTGGTGCAGAAAGGAAAATAGTGAAGTGCAATCATGTTGGTCGAGAACGGTTTTTCCATACTAATTCCTATAAAACGGATTATAATGAAACCGTTTTCCACCAGCAGATGTGTACAGAACTACTCGGACCAAACTCGATGTAAACGCTTAAGTTGACCATGAAAATTGGAGCATTCACTTACAAGTTCGTTTTTCTAAATATGATTTAGACGGACCAACTTATATGAATTAGCCAGATAGTTTTTAAGGTCAGTGGGAGCATGTAAATTACATGTCAAGCATCAAAGGGATGGAACATATATTTTGACAAAGTGATCAAAAGAGTTTGATACTTTATCAGAAATAAATATGAGCCATTTGAAATGACCCGTAACTAATTTAAATGATTATCGTAAGGTACGATGAATTGGATACGATCCAAGTAAATTAAAATATTATGGATTCCGAAAGACCAAATGAATTATTTGAATGAGATTCCAATGGTTGGTCTAAACATAGAAACCCTTAAGTCTATAGTGTAGACGGTTTTAGCAGATCCACTCATGAAGGCTCTACCACATGAAGTCGGAAAAACTTATGTGTAAAAACGGTATGAGATACCGAGATAAATGGGCCTGAGTGCAAGTGGGAGATGTTGAGAGATGATACCCTCGAGGCTATCTATCTTCATGTGTGCATAGCACAAACATCTTGTTCGAAATAACAGTAAGCTGTTTGGTAATAATTTATCTAAGTTATTTTATAATGTTGTTAACATTAGACATTAACTTAGGTAAAGTCCTAAGACTTTAGGCAAGGTTAAACAGGTATCGAGATGAGTATCTCGATCATGGAGAAATGTGTGACCGTCTGTAGCATAAGTCTAAAAGGGTTTGTGGTCGTAGATGTTTCGAGACAAGGATATCGAAACATCGGATAGACCATTGTGTCTTAGTCTTCACCGTATAGCGGTGGCGATGATCTCATGATCGCTTGACTTGGCGAAGTCGTTGACGGGACACAGGTGCTCATTAGAGAATGAGTTCACTGAACGATCCACAAGAGTTATCATATGGTTATATTGATCAATCTGTCAATGATGACTCTGAGTGATGATAGGTTAGTTGGTCTTTTGACTTGAGGTCATTTTGACGAACCTGTGCGTGAACGGTGCCACTTAGATCAAATGACCTAGCTTCGAGGCAAGCCCTGTCGAAAGGTCTTTTATTGGGTGACACTTGAAGCGTATGAGGAGAGTAATGACCAAGAGAGGATTCGTCTCTCCCGGTCAATGGGAGTTAGTGTCGTAGGGTTAGTTCGGTCTTTAGTAAAAACTCTGGCCAGAGTATGTTGGAAGAAGTCCAACATTTTTTGACTAAAAGATCGATAGAAACTGACCGGAGTCAAGTTATTGGGGTTGACAGTTTGACCGTACCCTAGACTTGATCTACACGACATAGTTAAGACGAAGAGACTATAACTGCGGAATTCATCACGGAAACAGTCAGGGTGGTCCCGACAATACTCATGTCAATGAGTCAACCACATAATGATGATTCCTGAAGCAGGGACAGCAACCACTACTCGTGGTCACTGTTGTATAGGTCTTCGAGCCCAACCTGTTGTAAGGGTCAGGCTGTAGGGTCTCACACAGAGTGTGACCTTCGTCTAGTAATAGGTAGAAATTAGTTAGGGAGAATAATTTGCATTTGATGCAAGGGATAAAATATTGCAAAAGATGTTTGCAATCATCTCCTGCATTCGAGATAAATGATCCCGAGTGCAAGTGGGAGATGTAGAGGAATATGCCCTCGGATCATTTGTATTTGATGCAAATGAAAATTTAAGCCTAGATAGGGACTAATTTGCATATGATGCAAAAGAGATTAAATGTGTCTTAAATTGTTTAAGACTATATTTAATTAAATAAACGTGTTGAAAAGGTTACCTAGATGACAGGATCGTCCCGCTCTAAACGCAGGTTCAAACCGCGTCAAAAACGGAGTCCAAATGCACAAGTTATAGCCAAAACAAGTCAGCCCAAACTGTTGGGCTGAAACCAGCGAAAATGGAGGCCCACCAAGCCCGAATTTTCTGGTTAGGGTTTTTTGAAACCTGGGATTTTCTTGACGGCTACGTTTCTAAGAGAAGCATGACTTTTGGCTAACTTTGGACAATTGTTTGAAGGGTCAAACGGACTCGGATTGACGAGCCGTTTTTTCCTACGCGTTCACCGTTGAACCCTCTTTGATTTGGTAGGTTGTACCAACATTGAAGCTCAACGGTGAGGGAGTTAAAATTCGAGAAAGTTTGCCCTTTGTGAAAGGTAAACTAACTTGATTTAATTAATCCCAAATTAATAGTCCCACATCGGATTTTGAGAGAAGGGGAGAGTCCACCGCCAATATAAATAGGGGTCTGCTATCCTCCTCAAAACTCGTCCCAAGCTCTAGATCTGAGCGGCTCTCGTAAATGTTGGAGCATGCTCGGATCTAAGCTAAATTAATATTTCTCCTCTCCCTATAAATTTCTGCCTTGCTCCTGAGGGCTCTAGCAAAGCCGCAAAGGAGTTCGGATTCAGATCCGAAATCTAGGCGGAGGTTTCACTCGCGTGAAATTTTCTTCGGCACGTGGTTGGCTCGGCGACACGGGATTGATCGCCTCGGGATGCGCAGCGGTTCGAGGAGCGGCTCGGGGAGCGGTTCGAGGAGCGGCTCGGGGAGCGGTTCAAGGAGCGGCTCGACGTGAGACGGGAGCGGCTCGGCGTGAGACGGTGCGGAACATCTCGCCTGCCCCAGAGCTAAGATTCCGGGTATGTGTTTAAGTTTTTCATTTAATTATTCGCAGTAGTTAGATCCCTCTTGGGGTGGTCAGATCCACCCCAAGTTGGCAGAGATCCTGGCTAATAGGGTCTGGTTCCTTAGGGTTGCATGTTAATTAGATTAACACAAAAAAAAATTTCCGCTGCATTTCTGTCTATGTTCTGTCCGACTTAGGACGAGACTAGAGTTTTTGTGCCTTAAGGGTCCTAGAAAACCCAGCAACAGCTCCCGATCACCAACGTCATCCCAACTCAATGGCGATCGACATTTCCTCCCATAAAGCGCGGAAAAAAGCGCCATGCCAATGCTCGCCTAGAAGCTGTTGTTGTAGGAAAACTCTACCAGATGTAGATGGTCCTCCCATGAACCCTTGAAATCCAACATGCACGCCCTCAGCATGTCCTCCAAGATCTGAATCGTCCTCTCGGACTGGCCATCCGTCTGTGGATGGTACGCCGTGCTAAAACTCAGACGCGTACCCAAACTCTTCTGCAAACTCTGCCAGAACTGAGATGTGAACCTCGTGTCTCTGTCCGACATGATACTCACGGGGACTCCGTGAATTCGTACGATCTCCTGCACGATTCACGTTACATCACTATCCAAACTAGGAAGAGGAAATAGAAACGGAGAGTAAAAGAATTTACCTCCATGTATCTCCTTGCTAGCACCTCAGTGGACTGTCCCACTCGGAATGGAATAAAGTGCGCGTATTTGGTCAATCGATCTACGATCACCCAAATCGCGTCATTCTGCTTCGGACTCCGAGGTAGTCCAGTCACGAAATCCATAGTGATGTGTTGCCATTTCCACTCCAGAATCGGAAGCGGTTGTAGCAACCCTGCCGTACGCTGATGCTCCAACTTCACTTGCTGGCAAACCAAACACTTGGCTACACTCCGAGCCACGGTCCTCTTCATGCCATGCCACCAATAGTTCAGACGAAGATCCTTGTACATCTTGGTTCCACCAGGATGCACAGAATACGACGAACTGTGTGCCTCCACCATCAACTCCTCTCTAATATTCCCAGCTGGCACACACAACCTGGCTCCAAACCTCAGCGAGCCATCCTCATGAATCAAAAAGTCAGTCCGCAGACCGGCTTCCACCTGCTCCCGAATCTTCACCAGCTTCGGATCTCCAGCCTGGCCAGTCTTAATCTGATCCACGATCGTCGACCGAATCTGCATACTCATCAATGAAGAAGCCTCTCCATGAAGAACAACCTCAACACCAGATTCGCAAAAATCATGCTGCAATCTCCACTGCGAGGTCAAAATCATCACCGCTGGAAGCCTACTCAGCGCATCAGGAACCACATTCACCTTGCCAGTGTGATACTGCAAATAAATCTCAAAATACGCCAGGAGCTCCAACCATCGACGCTGTCGCATGTTGAGCTCCTTTTGAGTAAAAATATACTTCAAGCTTTTGTGATCGGTGAAGATCTTCACTTTCTCACTCAACAAGAAGTGCCTCCAAATCTTGAGCGCAAACACGACAGCGGCCAACTCCAAATCATGCGTCGGGTAATTCTTCTCATGAGTCTTGAGCTGACGCGAAGCATACGCCACAACATGCCCGTACTGATGCAACACACAACCGAGACCCTTGCCAGAAGCATCGCAAAAGATCTCAAATCCACCGCTGCGATCAGGCACAACAAGAATAGGGGCAGTCGTCAATCTCTCCCTCAGAACGCCAAAAGCATTCTCACAATCACCCGACCAAACAAAAGGTATATCCTTCCGCGTCAATCTGGTCATCGGCTCAGCAGTACGGGAAAAATCCTTAATGAAACGTCGATAGTAACCAGCAAGTCCAAGAAAACTTCGGATCTCAGACGCTGACTGCGGAACAGGCCACTCCCGAATAGCCTTAACCTTCTCAGGATCCACTGAAATACCATCTCCAGTCACCACATGTCCGAGAAAAGCAACCCTGTCCAGCCAAAACTCGCACTTCGAAAACTTAGCATACAACCGATGCTTCCTCAAAATCTCCAACACCGTCCTCAAGTGCGAGGCATGCTCTTCCTCCGACTTAGAATAGATCAGAATATCATCAATAAAGATAACGACAAACTTATCTAAAAGGTCATAGAAAATCAGATTCATCAGATTCATGAAAACTGCAGGTGCATTGGTTACACCGAAAGGCATAACCATAAACTCGTAGTGTCCATACTTCGTCATGAATGCTGTCCTCGAAACATCTTCCTTCTTCACCTTCAGCTGATAATAACCACTCCTCAGATCCAACTTCGAAAACACCCTCGATCCTCCAAGCTGATCAAAAATATCATCAATGCGAGGCAACGGGTATTTATTCTTGATGGTCACCGCATTCAGCTCCCGATAGTCCACGCACATGGATGTGAACCATCCTTCTTCCTTACCAGCAGCACCGGTGCTCCCCACGGAGACACACTTGGATTGACATAACCCTTCTGCAAGAGCTCATCCAGCTGCTTCCGCAATTCCTCCAACTCAGCGGGTGCCATACGATATGGAGCCTTCGAAATCAGCTGCGCTCCCGGAACAAGATCAATAGAAAATTCCAGAGCTTGATCAGGTGGCAATCCAGACATCTCCTCGGGGAAGACGTCATCAAAGTCCCGCACAACCGCTGGCCTCTCCAGCTCCATCTGCATAGCCACAATCTCCACCGGTCTGGCCCGAAAACTGACCGGGCCAAGCAAACTGCTACCCCGGCTGAACTCAAATACTGGATGTCTGGGAATCTCGAACACCACCTTCTTCCTCCGACAGTCGATCGTAGCATAGAAGCTCCCAAGCCAATCCATCCCAAGGACCGCATCATAGTTGATGATGTCGTGCACAATGAAATCAGCGTAAAGCTCATGTCCACAGACCACCAACGGGCAAGAATTGCAACCAAGATGCACCGAGACCACGCCATTCCCTGTAACGATATTCCAACTCTTGGAAAGAGGGGACGTCGACAAGGAAAGCTTCTCCACGAAGCTCCGAGAAATAATGCACATCGATGCACCAGAGTCAAAGAGAACTCGTGCAGGAAATGTGCACACCAAAATCACACCTACAAACAGTCTAACAATCAAGCCCTAGTCTAGCAAACACTCATGTTCAAGCAAACAACATAATCTAACAAACAAGCCAAATAAGAAAGGAACAGCTAGATTGAGGATTACCTGCGATAACCTCATCCACAGCCTCGCTCTCCACAGCGGTCATCAGAAAAGCCTGCCTCCTCGGCGGAAAAGCCTGCTAAAAAGCCTGCCTCTGTGGAACAAGAGCTGCTCCACGTCCAGCAGGAATAGACGCTCTCTGCTGCAACGGCTGTGCTGCAACAGGTGCCCTCCAAGGCTGCTTGATACTCGGACAATCCTTCAGAGAATGTGAAGCATCACCACAACCCAAACACTGACCCAAGAGCCTCCGGCACTGGTCATTCACATGACCCGGCTTGCCACAATGATTGCAAGTCTTCAGAACAGGCCCACCTGGCCTCTTGAACTAAGCTGGCTGGTTGGGCCTGAAACCAGGCCTAACCACTGCTCTGGCCTGCTCCATAGGCCTCTTCCCAGTACCAGAAACATGTCCCCTTCTCTGGCTCAGCTTCAGCTCCTGCCTCCTTGCAGCGACCAGAACCTTCTGATAAGAGTCCAAATCAGAGGAAGACACAAAACTCTGAAGCTCCAAAGCAAGTCCCTGCAGAAACCTCTGAGCCCTCTCATCAGCTTCCTGCACCATCTTCAGTGCGAACTGACTCGGTCTGGTGAACTCTTGGTGGTACTGGTCCACCGACGAGCTCCCTTGCTTCAACTCAATAAAGCGCTGCAGCATCTCCTTCCTAGCAGCCTTCGGAAAGAACTCCTCATCAAACCTGGACTTAAAGGTATCCCAAGCTATCTGCTCCACCAACATCTTCTCTTCCGCATCCCACCAGTTCCGAGCATTATCCTTGAGCTGCCTCTTCGCCAAATCAACCCATCCAGCCGGGCCGATCTTCGCCATCTTCAAATTATCCTCTATGTTCCGAATCCACTCATCAGCAGCCAGAGGACCCTCAGTCCCATCAAAATAAGCAGGACCCAGCTCCCGAAATTGCTTCGCTCCCGGCTCGGAGCGAGGGGCATCCTGGATTGCCCGACCAACTCGAGCAAGTGGAGCATTCTGGACTTGCAGGAGCACGCCCTGCTGCACCTGCATCATCTGAAGCATCATCTGCATCATCTCCCCATTGGAGGGCTCCCACTCAGGCTCCTCGTCATGAGGGGGCATGCTACCACCACCACGGGTAAATCGCCTTCCTGCCATCTAATGACACAGAAAACGAAACAATTAGACTCATAGCTTATGACTCGGATGTCGAACTTAGTTTATTGGACATTCTAATATTATTATCGTTATTCTGATAATCGCAGTTATAGAAAATGACCTGCATGGGCCACCAACAAAACCTGTCACGCTCCGCTTCCCTAAAATGGAGGCGAGACGTGAGAAGGTCCGCTCAGACGTGGAGCTGTGAAGCCACACGCCTGATAAGCGTCAATGAATTTAAAAACAGGTCCCTGTAACCACGAACAGAACAAAGATAATAACACAAGAGAGTCAGAAATAAAATCTCAAATCTCAGAATTGTCCAACATTAAAATTAAGTTCAACATCCAGAAAAGCCACCAGGCTAAAGGAAAGAGTCTAAAGGCCCAGAACAAGGCCAACAAAACGACAACATAACAAAGTATTGGTGCTGCGCACCGACAACAAGAGCAGTCTAAAATAAAAGGGAAAGCTCAACGAAGACACTAAGACTGGTCCCCGGTGTCCACGTACTCTTCCTCAGCAAACGCGGGTCCTGACTCGACGTCAGCAAACACCACGTCCTCACCAACGTACTCTGGCTCAGGATCTAACATGTGTCACCCAAAAGAGAGAGGGGCACATGTCAGCAAGTCTAAAAGACTTGGGCAAGGAAACTGAAAGTAAACTAACAACCTAACAGTTCAAGTAGGATGCAATGACATGACATTTAAGTATGATGCAACAGTAAAAAAGACAAGAAAGGACAAGCACGCACGATGTAGCAAAAGCTACCAAATCACTAATTCACGAGTCACTTATCACGATTTTCACTTAACACGGTTCAATATTAACGATTTTCACTTTGTGCTCTGAGTTTCCGTCTTTTGGCTAGAGTGGCTGATCGGGCCAACTCCTAAGCTCAAACGACCGTTTAACCCTACCCCTACACGTGTATCGAGCGTTGGGATTAGCAACACACTATGCTCGCTTCTGGATCACGAGCCAGGAAGTGTATTTGTCATAGGGGTGCACCTAGCCTCAAGTCACGATGTAGGAGTCAAAATCCTACTCGCCGCAGCTTACATTTTAAAGTAGCGTGTGCTACACAAACAAGATGAACAAGCAAGTATGCAATGCCATGAACAGATATTCGCGTACCGTTAATTGAAATTAAACATGACATTTAAGCATGATGAAGGTGACGGATCTAGCTTCGTTGTCAAGCTAGATCAAGGACGTCTAGGCAGCTATCTTTTCACTGTCTGGCCTCTTTTACACTAAAACAAGGAAATGGCCTAGAACATGGCCCAAAACCATAAGTGGCAAGTTTCACTTGCCTAGCACCGAGGATGACGATCACGAAGGTTCATCTCACGGACGCTAATCTACGGGGAAGTCGCTGTTATGGAGAAACAATCATCGAAACAACATCCATTTTCATTAGGGTTTCACAAAAACACAAATGGGTTATGCGAATATTAAGAGATCGATTTATTACCGAATCGTTAGCGGAAGAACGATGCCGAGCAAGCACGGCGACGGAAGAACGATCCGAGAAACTAGGGTTCAGATCTGGAAATGGGGAGAAAATATGGAGAAATGGGATTTTGGGGGTTTTGGGGGGTTTCCGGCGACCTAGATGTGGTGACCCTTGTTAGTAAAAAACGCGAATTTTTATATGTTTTACGTTTAAAACCCGTCTAAAATGGTTCCCGTATTAAATGACCGTCTATTTGAATTATTCAGAAAAATACGCGCTTTTTAGGGGTTGACGTACAAAACGCGTTTTATTCCCCTATTGCGCATTTTATGCGTTTTAAACTCGTTTTTAGGGGCACTTTAAATTCATTTTGAGTTATGATTTAATGATTATAGTTTGGTTTAGTGCATGCTACATGGAATATAATAGTATGATCATGTCATTTTGGTTAAAACTATGAATACAATTTAAATCATCAATATAAAACTTATTTTACTCTTATTTCATATTGATATTGTTGATTTTTAAGTTCATTTGGATGAATGATATCTCGACAATATTCGTATTTTTAGTCGCGTTTTTTATCCGGGTTAACGAATTAAACACAATTTAACTCGTTTACGTATTATTCCCGTATTGTGCATATTTGACCGAATTTTTGACCAAACGTCTTTTGAAATTGATCGAATTAAACACGTTTTATTCACGTCCCAAATATTTCACGTATTACGTATTGCTAACAAGGGTGGTGACCGGCCTAAATGGAGAGGGGGAGAGGCTCAGGAGAAATGAAGGAAGAAAGAAAAACGATTGGGGGGTTTAAATAGGCACAGCCGGCGGCTGGGCAAAACCTAGGTTTACGACAGCAGTTAGTCGGTCAAAGAAGGGTTGTTGACCGACTAGTTCAACAACTAGTCGGTCGGTCGACCAACTGTGACCGACTAAAACCAAACAGTAACTCAGGTTGTCGAAATGGTCAAGAAATTAGTCGGTTAAAGAACAATGGCTGACCGACTAGTTTGCAACCTAGTCGGTCGGTGGTTGTTCTTGGACCGACTAACGATAAACAGTAACTTAGGTAAAATGTATCAAAGGAACTAGTCGGTCTGAGAGCAAGTTCTGACCGACTAGTTTCACATCTAGTCGGTCGGTGGTTGTTCTTAGACCGACTAAAAGTAAACAGTAACTCATGTACATTTGATTCAATGAACTAGTCGGTTCCAGTAGAGTTCCTGACCGACTAGATCTCAATCTAGTCGGTTGGTCCCCCTTCTTGAACCAACTAAAGTGCACTAAAAGTGCCGAATCGAATCGCGAAGCTTCGGGAAGATTCCTACGGCTTCTAGGATCACTCTAACTCTAAAATATGAGCGATTTGAAGTTCGTCATGAGCGACTTATTCCAAGATTAACGATTCCAAGGAAGAAGCTAGAAAATCACGACGAAACGATCGAAGACGAAAGCTACGGAGACGAAAACCACACATGAGGAGAAAATCCACCAAAACATATATATATAATATAGATAATCCAAATACATGAAAACCAGTCGTTACAACAACAATGGCTAAGAATAAAAGCACGAGAGTCGAAGAATACGACCACGGTCCAAATGACACCAATGTAAGATAACGAAGAAAATCAAAGCGTGCCAACGAGACCATAGTCGAAAATCGAAATCATCAAAACTCAAATCAATTTCACATATTGAGTTATGGAACATACTCTCCAATATCAACATTCTTAGTGAATTTAGTGCATGGAAAACAATTCTATGCTTTCATAGAATCAATTCTATTAAATCAATATAATCGTCGAGCGACGAAGTCAATATCAGAGACATAAATACAATGTGCACAATAAACGAATGGCAACATGATGCACACATCATACAAAACCAAATGTCATAACATCGATCGAAAAGGATCACAAAGGATAAGCATACCAAATCTAATTGAAGTGTGCGATGTGAGGTGACAAGGTTATTAAAACAATATGAATATCAACTATCAATATCATGCAAAAGTGTTATGCCAAAAATAGATAGTAAATTCGTAAAACTTATGGCATACACAATTCTAGTACACTAGGATACTAATTGAAACAATGTTCAAAAGAACCATAGTACTAACATGCATTCTGAGATACTCACTAAATGAGTCAATAATAAGCATGGAATGCCATGAGCATAAGAAAGATAAGAATTATAACATAAGCTCAAAACTAGCATCAAGATATGCATGAGATAGTCTAAAACACAAAGTGGCATCGACATCCATTCAACACACATGGATACCAAATGTAAGAATATACTTACAACATTACGCTCCCCCCACTTTGGTGCATCACTTAAGCATCATCAACTCCATTTGAATGAAAAACTTTGCAAATCAAGGAGATGGTAGGGTTGGTATCCCACGGTGGATTGAACCTAGAAAACATAATTTGGAGCTAAATTTTGATTTGTTGCTCCTTCTCTTTTTCTTGAGTACCTGAAGATAAAAATATCATTCCATGGTACCCAAGGACATTGGGTCCTAAGAGATTAGACCTTTGGAAGCCAAGTCCAATTGGACTTAGACTTCCCAACAAAATCATCATTGTGCACAACATTCATGAAATACGAATTAATATATGCTTATTTTTCATGCATGCTTGTGTCCTTCGGGCCCCAAATGGTGAATGTCTTGGGAGCCATATTCCTATTGGGAGCATGCATACGTTGTTGATGTCTACGTGATGCATGTGGCCTAAGAGGAGGTGGCCTAGGAAATGCTTGTCGTGGATAAGCATATGGCACATGATGAAATGGTGCATGATGGTAATCATTCATATGATAGTGATGTGGATGAGCATATGCATGTGGAGGAACACGTGCATGAGTGTGTCTCACTTGGTGTGCACGTGCTCGTGGACGTGGAGCATAAAAGTCATCATACATGTGAACATGTGGAGTAGGAGGTGTGTTCCTACGTGGCATTGTATTGGTGTACATAAATGCATGGCCCTTCTTTAGAGGTCCACCCAAAGTGGGTTTCTTTCCAAACGGGGGTGTGTACGAAGTGGAAGCACCATTGGTAGATGAACTACCAATGGAGTGTTTGCTCCCACTTGTTGAGGCATCGGAAGTTGGCCTAACAAAGGTGGTAGACGATTTGGATGAGTCTCCCATCTTATACCCCAAGCCAATGCGATGATTGGCCAGAAGTAAATCATTTAGGATATTATCCAAATGGCCCTTACCTTTATTGAATTTATTAATTCCGCCTAATGTGCACTCATACTTCTCGGTGAGAGAATGCATAGAAGCATCCAAGGTGGACACTTGTGATGTGAGTACATAAACACGAGACTTGAGATTCTCATTCTCGATGCTCAAAGTTGAGTTTCGAGAAATCGAATCCGCTATCTCACGTTCATCCGAATTCTAAATATGAACATGCTCAAGTTGAGATTTGAGATTTACAATCCCATTTCTCAACCCTTCAACAAAGGTGTCGTTGTTGATGATGATAGGCTTAGGTAAGGTTTGGAGACTAGTTAGCTCATCTTTGGTCTTAATATATCTATTAGCCAATTTAGAAAACTTAAACGGAAGTTGTTCGTTAGCTAATCTAAGGTCATCCATCGTTACCTCATCGCCTTCATCCTCGCTTTCATCGGAGGAGGACTCTTGATCATGTTCCTCTCTAGCCATGAAGAACATGTTTGCTTTCTCCACTTATTCACCATCCGGCTCTCCACTTGAGGAGTCCTCTTCGGAGTCGGTGAATGAGCCGACAAGCCCTTTCTTGTACCCTTTCTTGTACTTTCTTGACTTGTCGTACTTGGGTGCCTTCCACTTCTCCTTGTGTTTGTTGAGAGGACAATCCGCCTTGATGTGTCCTGGCTTGTTGCATTTATAACACAAAGAAGCAAAGGCATTAGTCGAAATAAATCTTGATTTATTCTTGAAGTTACCTTTTCGGAAGAATCGGTTGAGCTTCTTTGCCAAGTCGGCCAAAGATTCTATGTCCAACTCGTCTTCCGATTCTTCATCATCGGTAGATGTAGATGGAGCAGCCTTGAACGCAATCGCCTTTTTCTTTGGCTCGTCTTGCTTCAAGTACGACTTCATCTTGTCCTGCATCTGTATTTTACTGTCCTTGCATACCTCATAAGACATCAAGGTACCCATTAGTTGTACGACAGTATACTTATTCATATAGTTACCTTCCTCGATGGCGAAGGTACGCTTTTCCCAACAAGAAGGAAGTCCATCTATAATCTTTGAGACTTTCTCCTTTTGGGTGTAAGTCTTTCCAAGAGCCTCCAACTCGTTGGTAATGTCAACGAAGCGAGCATAGTACTCCTTCATCTTCTCACCCTGTTGCATATGAAATAATTCGTAATCTTTATTTACAACAGTGAGTTTGGAGTCTCTTACCCTACTCGTTCCTTTATGCAAGATGAGGAGTGAGTTCCAGATTTGATATGCACTCTTACATGTGCATATCTTGTTGAAGTCTTCGGGCTCCAAAGCACATTGCAAGGCGTTCATTGCCTTGGCATTGTTTACCTCCGCGGTGACCTCTGCGGTAGTCCACTTCGCGAAGTCTTGTTCGGCGGGCTCGACATACTCCGTCATCGTGGCTCTCCATAGTGAAGTGCTTCGGAGGAACGTTTCCATCCGACATTTCCAGTACCCATAATTGGCACCGTTGAAATAGGGAGGCCTAGTTGAGGAGTGTCCTTCCATCACCGAAGAAGCTCCTTCACGATTCTTAAAGACGTTGTAGTCGTTGTTTGTCATACCTATGAACTTGGCTCTGATACCAAATGTAATGCCCTGATAGCTACTGCACAAGTACTAGAGGGGGGTGAATAGTACTTTAAAATAATCAAGAGTATTATTCCTAATTATTGTGCAAACACAAACAATAATGCGGAACAACTACAAACAACAAGAACTAAACAACGCAAACAAAGCGATATAACGGGTTCGGATCCACCCAAGTCTCCCTGACTTGTTCCCGGTGATCCTACGTTCCAACCACTCGGATCCCCTCCGGATACTTGAGTTAGAAACCTCTAACTCAAATTTGCACTATGAAATTCTTGTAGAAAACCTCTACAAGATCAAATCATACACAAATGAAAATGTGACTCCCACAACCCGGGATCACACACTTCTCTCACAACCGAGAGAACAACTTGCAATATCAATGTAAATGAAGCAATGAAATACTTGCCAACAAAATCATATGCCTTGAGTAAACTTACGATTTTAGGGCAAGGAAGATTTTGAGGAAGAAGAAGTCACCAAACCCTAGCTCCACCAAGATAACCAGCAATAGATGGCTAGGGAGGAGTTGGTGACTTGGATTCAAGCACTTAGCTTGAGAAGCTCACAATGAAGAGAATCTCTCTTGAGGAATTAGGGCTCAAGAAGTTGAGGGAGAGATTCTTGTGAGAAGAGGGAGCTTGGAAATAAGATTGAATGGCTCCTCTCTTGGATGTGAAAATGTCTCTATTATCAGCCTTGAATCCATGGTTTGAAGTACACAAACATATATAGGGAAGAGACAAAACGGTCACAAATTTCATGGCATTAAATGCCCCAACGGCTCTATTCTGAAGCAGCTTAATCGGTTTAAGAAGGATCACTGACCGATTAGTTTCTCAACTAGTCGGTCGGTGATTCTTCTTGGACCGACTAAGAGGATGATAGCCAAGAATATAGAATTCAGGTCGATAGAACTAGTCGGTCTAAGAAGACTTGCCAACCGACTAGTTTGACAACTAGTCAGTCGGTGAGTGTTCTTTGACCGACTAAGAGTTGAAATCAATAGGCTGTCTACTAGGAGAACTAGTCGGTCTAAGAACAAATTCGAACCGACTAGTTTCACAACTAGTCGATCGACGGTTGTTCTTGGACCGACTAACGAGTCAACAGTAGCTAGGCTGTGAAAGATGAAGATATAACTAATCGGTCTAAGAAGGATTCCAAACCGACTAGTTTGATAACTAGTCGATCGGTGAACCTTCTTGGACCGACTAATTGGTCAACAGTGCCTAGGCTGAATTGAGCAAGGAGATCTAGTCGGTTCAAGAAGGATTCTTAACCGACTAGGTGACAATCTAGTCGGTTGGTCTTTCTTCTTGAACCAACTAAGATGCACTAGAAGCCGTGAAATGAAGCGTGAAGCTTTGAGAAAGTTTCTATGGGCTTCTATGAAAATCCTAGCTCTAATAATGTAATACCTACTCAAGGCTTAACATTCTATGTAAAGAAGCTAGAAGACTATAAAAATAAGCTAGACGAACCGTCTTCAAAGCTTCAATCCGAATCTCTTGACTTCAATAATGCTCCTAGAGCTTCAACGAAGCTTCAGGCACATGATCACGCGCTTTGAGAAGTCTTAAGACGTCGCTTTTGATGTACGAAGTAATTTGACGACGATCTCCATAACTGCGCTCACAAAGAGTTAGTTCACGATATTTATGTTTGTTCATCATCAAAACCAAATCCGGGGAATCAATACTCAACAGCAACCATTGAGTCTATGTACACGTGCGTAGGACCATGCGGATAACTCACACATGCATGCCAAAGATGCATGAGCTGATTATTCATGCATAGAGAAAAAATTCACCCCTTTGATTTACGCATGGAGAGAACCATGCAAGGAATCAAGAAGTCGCCCACATCATAATGTTTGTGACTTGCCTTTTTTCGAATCCCCTGGGTGTGTTGTGCGTGAGTGGAACCACTGGAGGTTAATTAATCTCATCTAATAAGGTTTCTTCTACTGGTCGAATAACACAAGCAACATGAGAGATAGAGAGGAGAGATGTATTTCACACATCGATATGAGTCTCTTGATCCCCTTTTATTGAGAGAGTGAGTTGGAGTTCAATTTGAATCCAAATACGCGATAGAAGAATACACATAGATTTTCTAATCAAATTAGGATTCTTGATTTGAAACCAAATTAAATCCTAAAACAAGGTTGATTAATCAAACCAAAATTCTTTTGAACATCCTAACACTTATGAATTTATATTAGAGTCAAACTAATATAAATTCAGGTTGGTTTTAGATCTAACAATTGAATCAAACATGTACACATTCATTGAACCAACCCTTCTTACACGTCTGGGCCAATTAGTTGACTAATGATTATGCACTAGTCGAATAATTCCTAGTTAATGTTGGGGGATGTATGCCC
The DNA here is from genome assembly GCA_030789695.1 of Scilla litardierei. Lineage (NCBI taxonomy): Eukaryota > Viridiplantae > Streptophyta > Magnoliopsida > Asparagales > Asparagaceae > Scilla > Scilla litardierei. Next base: position 75,242,679 of record CM061142.1, read on the forward strand.
TCAGATAATTTGTATCTGATGCAAATGATATTTTAAGCTTAGATAGGGGACTATTTTCCATGTGATGCAATAGGAGTTAAATGTGTCTTAAATTGTTTAAGACCATATTTAATATAATAAACACATTGAAAAGGTTACCTAGATGACAGGATCGTCCCACTCTAAATGCAGGTTCAAACTGCGTCAAAAACAGAGTCCAAATGCACAAGTTAGAGCCAAAACAAGTCAGCCCAAACTGTGGGGCTGAACCCATCGAAAATGGAGGTCCACCAAGCCCGAATTTCTTGGTTAGGGTTTTTGAAACCCGGGATTTTTTTACGGCTGGATTTTCCATCTTTGAATGGTCTTTGGCTAACTTTGAGATGACGTTTGAGGAGTCAAACAACGTCGGATTGAGTCGCCGTTTTTTCATACTTGTTCACCGTTCAACTCTTTTCGATTTGATAGGTTATATCAAGATTGAAGCTCAACGGTGACGGATTTAAAATTCATGGAAGTTTGGCCTTTATGAAAGGCAAACTAACTTGAATTATTAAACTCTAGTCCCACATCGGAAGTGGAGTAAAGGGGAGAGGTCAGTCGCATATATAAATAGGGGCCTACCCCCTCCTCTAAACTCGTCCCAAGCTCTAGATCTGATAGGCTCCCAAAAGTTTGGAGCACGCTCGGATCTATGCTTAAATTAAACATTTTCTCCTCTCCCTAATTTTCTGCCTTGCTCCTGAAGGGCACTATCAAAGCCACGAAGGGGCTCGGATCGGATCTGAAGTCTAGACGGATGATCCTCTCAAGTGAAACTTTCTTCGACGCGTGGTTGGCTCAGCGACAAGGGGGTTGCTTGCCTCGGGGTGCGGTGTAGTTCGGGAAGCGGTTCATCTCAGGACATGGTGCGGTCTGGGAAGCGGTTCGGCTTGGGACGGGGGAGCGACGCGGACGCGGTTCGGTACACCTTGTCGGTGCAAGCAAGGTTCTGGGTATGTAGTTTAACTGCTTTCTTTTAATTAGTCACAGTAGCTTAGATCCTTCTTGAGGTGGTCAGATCCACCTCAAGTTAGCAGAGATCCTGGCTAAGGGTCTTGATTTTCCTAAGGGCTTCATTAAAAAGTTTAACGATTTTCTTCCGATGTGCTTTCTTATGCCTCTATTGTTCATCCGACTTAGGACGGACATAGAGATTTGTGCTCTGAGGGTCCATAAAAACCCAACAGTGGTATCAGAGCTTAGTCTGCAAGTTGATCTAAAGACTGTTATATAATTAATTGAATCAATGCCTTCTAAATGCATTTAAAATGTTTTAACTTTATGCGATAATTTTAAAAATGATTTTAGATGCTTTAAAATTTTATGTGATAAAATTTTCTGCAAGCAAATTTTAATTTGATAATTTTTTTAACATATGTTCTTGTAATAAAATTAGAAGATAATTCTGAACATGAAGTTTTAAATTTTATTAGATAAAATTTTATGTTTTAAAATTATGTTGCATGTTTGGTTTAGTTGAAACATAAAATAATTATGTGATAATTATTGTTTATTGCTGGCACTTAATTTCATATGATTTAATTAAGATGTTAGTGTTAATGGCTATGTTATTCTTGTGCCTTATTTGATAACACAAGAAAACCCTTATAGGTTAGCCATTAAGAATCTTTAAAATTTATAAGATGAGTTTTAATGACATGCTATGTTTTGACAAATTGTTACAACTTTTAAAATACCTAATTTCTGATTAGGGTAGTCCTTTTAACGACGATTATTCTTCAAAAGTGTTGTAATTTGAATATGTTAAAATCCTAATATCGACTAGGATAGCACGTGAACCTTATAGTTGATAAGGATTTAATAAAAGTTATTAACAAATCCTAAAATTTTGAATTTTAAGGATTCAACTAGTTGATAGGATTAATTAGTTGTTAATAAAAGCATTTTAGTTTACGGCACACATATATAAATGATAAGTGGCTTTCAATGGATCATGATACCGGTCAATGTGCTTGGCTAAGTTTGTTGGGTCACCCTATCTAAACTTGGGGTAAGTGATCCTGGCTTAGTCAATTTTCTGGCCGTATCTGCTGGACCGCAATGACACAAATCATGATTATATGACACCCTGAACTATACATAAGCCTAATACGTTAATAATCTTTTTCAAGATTAGTCGTAGCCCTCCTTGTTTTAGGGGTTGGCAACTATAGGACCCGTGTTCCAGTTGTTAAGTTACACTCAAGCTGTGACATGGAAACCTTGTAAAAACCAGCTTCTTGAATACATATGATGTAATCTTGACTTGACCCAAACCGTCGTGTCATGAATACACCGAGCGCAGGCGTAAGTTAAGCTAGATGCAAAAACAAGGGTCTGACTAGGCTAGACATTATAATTTGGATGAGCAACACTCATGATCATAAATAGCTTGGGGTAAAAACCTATAAGAGAGTAATATATGTTATGATTGATGAAGAGTCATCTGCTGATCGCAGAGTCAAGCAATTTGTTGAGCTACACTCAAGGTTGTAAAACTCGGGGTGGTTGGGTCTCTTACCCATTAGTTTAATTTAATTAAATCGTTCATTGATTAGCTTAAAATGATCGCAAAAATAGTGGGATGATATAGATTGATAAAAGCCATTCTATCTATATTTAATATTGAACATATGCTAAACTAGGGTAAGTCTATGTTTACCGATGGAATCAAAAACATAATATTCTAAGAGAATAAGTTAACTGGTCTAAATGATTGGTTAATGGAATATCTAATTTTAATTGATAAACTATACTATATACTCATTGACATTAAAATAACCTTCTTAAGGATAGATTTAAGGAATATGAATTCATTAAGTTCTGAGTCCAACAAAATAAAAGCATGCTACATGTCACTATCATCTATATGGGGCAGCTGGAACATATTGATGTTCAAATAGCATGTTTCTCCATACAATTTGTTGAGTCAACTCAAGATTGTATCGAAAACGGTTTCGATCCACAAGGTTCAAAACTTCGATCAAACTGTTAGATTCGAAGATAAGTGCATGAGTGATACAAGACTATGTATCCCAACCGGATCTTGAGATGAGGAACTTGTTGAGCTACACGCAAGGTTGCAAAGCTCAGGCGTTTGGATACATGAGATGCTTGCATGGCTGCTTATTTTTGTTGTGTCATATAATATCTAAATGAGATTTAGAAAGGGAAGAAGGCACTAAAGAAAGTCAATTGAGAAATATAGTTTTATTTATCATTAGTAAAGGCATAAGTATGAGGAATTGATTACGTGACATATTTGGTATCACGATTTCAGAAGAATTGTTATACAAAAGGAAAACACATTTTGGCGAATGTCGACACGTTGCTTCTGAAGCAATGAGTAATATGTATAACAAAAATATATTAAATGTTAATATATGAATACACAAGATAGTAATAAACTTATATGGCAAAATAGACTAGGCAGTATCAAAGAGACAAATCTTCACAAGTTACATAAACAGGGGTCTGCCCTCTCGTAGTATGAAGTCTACAGACACTTGTGAACCTTATTCTCAAAGGTATGATGGCGGAAACTTCTTCTGTAAGACAGTGGGAGAGCGAGTTGTTGAACCTGTAGTCTCGTACATACTGATGTACCCGGACCCAAGTCTAAGTTAGCCAGGATAAGTTATTCTCATTTTATTACGACATGTGTTCTTGCTGAAACATAAGTCTGATAAAATAGAGAAAAAATTGACAGAAGTATTTGAACTGATTCGATTAGATTAAAAAGTCAAATACTTAGCTGTATAAATCTTGCGAAATTAAAATAAAATATGATTTTCTCTCAGGTCAAGTCTCTTAACATATTGGATATGTTGGAGAGCATAAATCGCACTTTGTGAGACATAGTGTGACTCATGGCAAAGTGACTGAGTTACAATCCTCCTTCTGGTTTAAGTCCCAGATTATAATGCCTAGGTTCTTGATAAGGTTCTGTGAGGACCTTACCAATTAGATATTCATTAAATCAATTGTTAGGCAGTTAAAGGATTACTCCAGTCTCGTGAGACGAAGAGTCGAGTTAGACATCATAGTCGATGATGGCTTAGTCAACTTCCAGGATGAAATTCGTAGTAGTGACTCCGATTAATAACTTGATACAATCAAAAATGGTCCGTGCACGTAAATAAAGTATAGACTTTAGTTTATGTGCCCAAAGAAAATGTTTCTTATTGTCTGCAAGTAAATCTTCAAGTTAGAAGATTGGTGCAGAAAGAAAATAGAGAAGTACAATTATGTTGGTTGAGAACGGTTTCATCCTAACTCCTATAAACAGATTATGATGAAACTGTCTCGCCAGCAGATGTGTACAAATCTACTCGGACCGAACTCGATGTAAATGCTCATGATGACCATGAAAACTGGAGCATTCATTTACAGTGCGTTTTCTAACTATGATTTGGAAGAATAAACTTATATGAATTAGCCAGAGAATTTTCAAGGTCAGTGGGAGTGAATAAAGTACATGCGAGGCATCAATGGGCTGGAACATATTTTTGACAAAGTGGTCAAAAGAGTTTGACACTTTTAAATATGAACCATCTAAAATGACCAGTAACTATATTTAAATTATTATCGTAACGTACGATGAGCTGGATGAGATCCAAGAAAATTAAATGGATTCCATAGGACCAACGGAATTATTTGGATGAGATTCAAATGGTTGGTCTAGAATGAACATAGAAAACCCCCTTAAGTCTAATCAGTTGACGGTTTAGCAGATCCACTCATGGAAGCTCTACCACGTGAAGTCTAGAAAGACTTATGTGTATATACGGTATAATATACCGGGATAAATGGGCCTAAGTGCAAGTGGGAGGTGTAGCGAGATATGTATGCTCTCGAGGTAATTATCTCTGTGTAATTGTGCAAACATCTTGTTCGAAATAACAGAAGCTATTTGGTATAAATTTAGGTAAGTTAATCATAATGTAGTTATCATTAGATATTAACTTGGGTAAAGTCCTGAGACTTAATGCAAGGTCAAACATGTATCGAGATGAGTATCTCGATCATGGAGAAGTGCTTAACCGTTAGTAGCATAAGTCTAAAAGGGTTTGTGGTCATAGATGTTTCGAGAAAAAGATATCGAAACATCGGATAGACCACTGTGTCTTAGTCTTCACTGTATAGCGGTGACGATGATCTCATGATCGTTTGACTTGGCGAAGTCGAAGACAAGACACATGTGCTCATTGGAGAATGAGTTCACTGAACGACCCATCAAGAGTTGTCATATGGTTATGATTGACCACGCTGTCAATGATAACTCTTAGTGATGATAGGCTAGTTGGTATTTTGGCTTGAGGTCATTGTACGAACCTGCACGTGAACAGTGTCACTTAGATCCCTGACTTAACTTCGAGGCAAGACCTGTCGAAAGGTCTTTAGTTGGGTGACATTTGAAACATGCGAGGAGAGTAATGACCAAGATAAGATTCGTCTCTCCCGGTCAATGGGAGTTAGTGTCGTAGTGTTAGTTCGATCTTTAGTAAAAACTCTGGCCAGAGTATGTTGGAAGACGTCCAACATTATTTGACTAAAGATCGATGGAGACTAACTGGGGTATTGGGGTTGACAGTTTGACCGTACCCTAGGCTTGAACTAAACGACATAGTTTAGACAAAGAGACTATAACTGCGGAATTCATCATGGACACAGTCAGGGTGGTCCCGATAATACTCATGTTGATGAGTTAACCACATAAGTATGATACTGAAACAGAGATAACAACTGCTTCTCATAGTCACTACCGTCTGGTCCTTCGAGCCCCACCTGTAGTAGAGTCAGGCTGTAGGGTCTCACACAAAGTGCGACCTTCGTCTAGTGATAGGTAGAAACATTAGGAAGAATATGCATTTGATGCAAAGGATAGAAAACTGCAAATAGTTTGCAGTTATCTTCTGAAATTGGGATAAATGATTCTGAGTGCAAGTGGGAGATGTTGGGGGATGTATGCCCTCAGATCATTTGTATCTGATACAAAAGATAGTTTAAGCTTAGATAGAGGACTATTTTGCATGTGATGCAAAAGGAGTTAAATATATCTTAAATTGTTTCAGACCATATTTAATATAATAAACACATTGAAAAGGTTACCTGGATAACGGGATTGTCCCGCTCTAAATGCAGGTTCAAACTGCGTCAAAAACAGAGTACAAATGCACAAGTTAGAGCCAAAACAAGTCAGCCCAAACTGTTGGGCTGAACCCAGCGAAAATGGAGGCCCACCAAGCCCGAATTTTCTGGTTAGGGTTTTTGAAACCCGGGATTTTTTTATGGCTGGATTTTCCATCTTTGAATGGTTTTTGGCTAACTTTGAGACTATGTTTGAGGGGTCAAACGACGTCGGATTGAGTCACCGTTTTTTCTACGCGTTCACCATTCAACCCTCTTCGATTTGATAGGCTGTATCAAGATTGAAGCTCAACAGTGAGGGAGTTAAAATTCATGGAAGTTTGGCCTTTATGAAAGGCAAACTAACTTGAATTATTAAACTTTAAAAACAAAGTCCCACATCGGAAGTGGAGTAAAGGGGAGGGGTCAGCCACATATATAAATAGGGGTCTACCCCCTTCTCTAAACTCGTCCCAAGCTCTAGATCTGAGAGGATCCTAAAAGTTTGGAGCACGCTCGGATCTATGCTTAAATTAAACATTTTCTCCTCTCCCTAAATTTCTGCCTTGCTCCTGAAGGGCACTATCAAAGCCACGAAGGGGCTCAGATCGGATCCGAAGTCTAGACGGATGATCCTCTGAAGTGAAAATTTCTTCGACGCGTGGTTGGCTCAACGACAAGGGGGTTGATCGCCTCGGGGTGCGTTGTAGTTCGGGAAGCGGTTCAGCTCAGGACATGGTGCGATCCGGGAAGCGGTTCGGCTCGGGACGGGGAGCGGCGCAGACGCGATTCGATACACCTTGTCGGTGCAAGCAAGGTTCCGGGTAAGTAGTTTAATTGCTTTCTTTTAATTTGTCGCGGTAGCTTAGATCCTTCTTGGGGTGATCAGATCCACCTTAAGTTGGCAGAGATCATGGCTAAGGGTCTTGATTTTCCTTATGGCTTTGTTAAAAAGTTTAACGATTTTCTTCCGTTGTGCTTTCTTATGCCTCTATTGTTCGTCTAACTTAGGACAGACATAGAGATTTGTGCCCTGATGGTCCATCAAAACCCAATAGTTAGTTGACTAGTGAAAAAGCACTAGTCGATTAGAAAAATCTCTGTTTTTCCTACTGGCTGGTTAGTCGACTACGAAAGCATTATTAGTCGACTAACCACCTATTAGGGGTTTGGTCTGGAGTTAATGCTTTCTCCTTTTGCTTGGATCATTCGTAACTCTTTACAAATCTTTCCAACATGCACTCATAACTCCTTGCAACGGATATTCTCTCTCTAATAAGTTTGATCACAACACTTGTGAACAGTCACATACATCACACGTTGTCACGCCCCGCTTCCCAAAACGATAGAAGCGAAACGTGACTAAGGCCCGTTTAGGCCGGAGCTGTGAAGCTCGGACCCAATAAGCGTCTGTAGGGATACCATTTTAAAAAATTTCAGGTTCTTGCATTTATAAAATCCGGAACAACAAAAGTACAGAAGGAAAATGATGCATTCATTTTATAATAGAGATAATATCCAATAAGTACAAAAGTCTAAAAAGAGAAGCCTAAGCATGGCACCAACTACCAAAAGAGAGCAAACTGAAAGTAGTAACCTCTGAAAGGTAGCGACGGAAAAGACCCCAAGGTCTGATCCTCGTCAGGCACGTACTCTGGGTCGACGTCCTCGGGCTCACGTACTCCGGTAAGTCTGCCTCGTCCACGAACTCTGGCTCGACACCTGACGTAAAGCACCCGAGAGAAAAGGAAATGTACGTCAGGTAAAGTCTACAAAAGAGGGTTAGAATCTACTACAAGTGTACTGAAACTTTTAGCAATGATTTACTGGTTGATTAGCATGCTGGGGTTATAACATAGTAACAAAAGAAGGTAAACGGAGCAGGAAAAGTAAAACGCATTAAGCAGTAGCCGTAGCGTGTGCTACGGACTACGGGACTAACCTAAACGGGTCCAGACAAGTTGTGACAAGACAAGATAAGATGTGTGTCACTAAGGTTCACGCCTTTCGGTTAGAAGGCGGCCAACACCTTCTCAACAGAGGAAACGCTCAACCTTGTGCATGGGACAAGACAAGACAAGAAGTGTGTCACTAAGGTTCACGCCTTTCGGTTAGAAGGCGGCCAGCACCTTCTCAACTGAGAGAACGCTCAACCTTGTGCATGGGAACAAGACAAGACACGTGTGACTCGAAGGGTTCATGCATTACGGTTCGAGGGGGATTAGACCCTCTCCCCGTGCGCACGCTCAACCATACCCCAACCCAAGTGCACAAGACAAATCCGTACAAGGGATCACTCACTCTAGCTTGGTGAGTGCCCGATTGCCCGCAAGCTATGTATCAGTACAAGGGATCACTCGGAGAGTGTCCTACTGCCCGCAAGCTGTGTATCAGTACAAGGGATCACTCAGAGAGTGCCCTATTGCACGCAAGCTATGTATGACAAGACACGACGTGACAAAGACAGGAATGGTTCTTCTAGGGGGTCCACACACACGCACGCACAAGATAACCCTAAGGTGTCAAAAGTTGTTGAGCTTAAACTTCGTCGTCAAGTCTAAGCTGTCAAGGGACGTCCCGGACGCTATCATTTCATGTCCGGTCCTCTTTGTTCACATTCTAACAGTTCTAAAAGTCTAAGGCATAAACACGGCCGAAGGTACAAGTGAGTACACTTGCCTGCGGTGGCGAGTGTGTCGTCCGTCCGGAGCGTCCTGTCCAAGCATCTCGTCTACGGTAGTCCGTCTGAAACAGGGTCACGGCGACGGTGTCAGGTCGTGTTTTCAACCAATCCTATTCAGGTTTGTTTCTAAAATTGACAGGACTACCCTATCAATCAAAAAGTCACGTTTTGATGTATTTGTTCAGTCTAGATCGACGTCTACCCTATGTGCACAGAAAATAGTCCGTTCGTCGATCTTCCTACGGTGGGCAATCATTTTACAGATGCTGAAAATAAATTTAGTTCAAGTTGTCCAATTTTAGTTTAGGTTTTGGTTAGCTACGGTGTGGGTTTTACTACTCGTTATGGAAACCAACCTCGTGATGTCGTCCAACAAGCGGAAGTCGGGTCTGAACGACGAAACGTCAGCGTCGTCTGGAACTCCTTGGCCACGGGTAGTGCAGCAAGGTACCTCTGGACAGTGGGGTGGTGGCGCGAAATTAGCAAGCTAACAGTAATTCTCCTCCCGTTGCGAGTAGCGCAACGGATCTTCACGATAATGGCGACGTCGGCTAAAAGTACGTGTGTACGGCAACGCACGTGAACTCTGAGAGTCCAAGGGGGCTGTTGGTAGATGAAGTATGACCAGAGGAAGATGCTTGGCCAGGTGGGTGGCCGACGGCGTGAGCGTACGGCGGTGGGTGGCTGTGAGAAGCCGGAGAGGGCAGATTTGTGCAACGTCCGTTGTCGCACGTCTCAGCAGAATTCCAGCGATGAACAGAGAAAATAGGAAGTTGCAGAATGTAAAGGACTTCAAGATGAAGCCAACGACAGTGGAGTTGTCTCCGGGGGTGGTCGGAGGTGATCGTGCACGGGCGTTGAAGTTCAGCTTCCAGATCTGTGAAAAACAGCCGATACGGCGTGTTCCGACGAGGTTTCCGGGAGCTATAGGTGGGCTATGAGCGTGAAGGAAGTTGCAGTTAGTAGGAGGTTTCGATAGGAGTCCAACGGCAGTAGGGTGGTCATTGTAGGTGGCCGAATGGCCGGTGAGCGTGAGTTTTCCCGGCGGTAGCACAGATCCGTAAAACTGTCGTTACGTCGAGTTCGAGAGATGTTTCGAGGAGGTAAAGATGAGGAAAGAGGGTAACGGGAGTTGGAGATGATCGGGGGGTCAAAGAGGAGTTCGATGGTGGTGGAGATCATTGGAGGGAGTGGCCGGAGGGCGGCGGCCGGTCGTTTTTCCGGCGGGCGCACAGATCTGGCCTGGGCAGTTTTCTTGGTGATTCCATGGAGTTTTGAGGGGTTTCAAGGGAGAGAGATGAGAGGAGAGAGATTGCAGATGTTAGAGGAAGTTGAGGGGGATCCGAGGGAGGCGGTGGCGGCTACCGGAGATCGTCGGAGGGGCAGCAGCGGCAGGTTTTCCGGCCGGCTGCGAAAAACTGGACTGGCTGCGTTTTGTGTGGGAGAGAGAGAGAGAAATGGAGGGAGAGAAGAGAGGAGAGGAAGAGGGGAAGGAGGAGGAGGGATCACCGGAGTAAGGGGGGCCGGCGGCCTCTCACCGACGGCGAGGGAGAGGGCACAAGATGAAGAAACGGCGGCTGGCTTGGGTTCATACGGTTTCATCTAGGGTTGTTTGAGTTTAAGAAGAGAACTTGCTATATGGACCTCTAATTTAGGGATGTGGGAGAGGGTGTGTGAGAGAGGGGGTGTGCAAAGAACGGTAAAGCTGGGTGAGGGTAGTGGCAGCAAATCAGACATGCTACGTATGAGGGATTCCCTAAGATTTGATTAGGAGATTTGAAATTTGAATTTGATTAAGGCTAATCAACGGTTGCAAATTGATTAGGGGATATCTTCCAATACGGGCATCGGAAAAATAATCTGAAAATACCGGGACGATCGTGGAGACGAGAAGTACAGGCTACAAGGTCCGATCACATGCTACACCTACCAAAAATTATCGTAAAATCAGGAACTGAATATTGGTGCCAAAAGACCAAAACGCACTTCCATTCAAAGCTGTTTTACGAGAAAACGAACCATGAAATGATGTTTCCAAAAATTACTATAAAATTCTATGCTTCCATATGGTCATAACGGCATCTCACATCGTATATACCGAAACCAAGAAAGATCCAAACAAAATACGTGCACAAAAAGTACGTGCATGTAGAAAATACGAACGGTCGGAAAGCGGCCGTTACATTCTATCCACCTTAGAAATGATTCCGCCCTCGGAATCACTTGTACTAATAGTAATAATATTTGCACACTTATACCCGCAACACTCATTTCTACACATAAAGATCGCTAATCCTATAACTCAAAACAACGTTCCTTAGTAATCCATCATCACTCCCTACTGGATAATGCTACAACTAGAATCACACCCTGACACTTAATTATAAATCCACTTTACTATCTACAATTCAACAGTCATCACGTCCCCAATATATTCCCCATCATATTAACTCATAAATTAATCCTCCATAATCACTGAACCATCAAGCCATATCTATCCTTACCACTATCATCTAATCTACTAATCATATTAAATCTGTATTCATAACATCCCATTCATCTTAACACGTCGCGCTATCTCCAATGTCTTCTCACCCCCAACTTAATAACTAATTCTTGATGCTTTAAATACTCTACTTATTCTCATGATCACTCTAAATCATACTATCCCGTCCTAGCTACTCTTATCTGTCACTCGTCCAAGTTTCAGATCGATTAAGTACTCATCTCCCTATACAATTTCATACAACCAGAGTTCTCCATTGGGTCCGTCATACATCGGTATTGTAAATAAGTCTTGAACACCTCATTCTTTTCATCCGAAAGAAATCTAATCTAATATCTTTGTGTTCATAATCAACCAATCACTGCTACAACATATCCCATCTCACTCTAAGCCTACCCACAAACATAACCATATAACAATAATAGCTAGTACTAACAATATCATTACAATCAAACATAACACTCCCGAAGAGGGGAAGAAAGGAAGTTTAAGGCCAAAGACATATTTAAAACATTTGGAAAAACGTGTGGAGTCGTGATATTGGATGAGGGAATATCGAGGTTGTGATCTTGTGTGCTAGTCTCAAAACTTTAAAGAGTTGGTTTAAAAGAAAACAAAAGTCTGATACAGTCACATGCAGCCAACGATAAGCTATACTATAATACGAATGACCAAGTCTAAAGAATTGCCTGCTATGACGCTATTCACACATATATGAATACCATCATTCAGACAACTTCATACCTATATCACGGGGCACAAGGGACAATCATTAAGATCCTAAGGGTAGCACACTCATACAGGTCCACACACTCTACCTATATACATGCACCACGACGACATCACAAAGCTAATGGGCCCACTACTAAACTAGAGTTGACACATGCAACTACAAGCACTAATATCTAAACAATAGAAAGGAAACCTAAACCAAAAGCGAAACGAAACAAGATCGGAAAGAACGAGTCCCGATAAGGCGGGGATAAGAAGATGGCTGGTTGGACGGGATAAAGATGTTGCTCAAAATAATTAAAGAATGAAAAAAGATTACGTGTAAAATTTGGTATCATATATATATATATATATACCTATAAAAATATGTAGAAAATAGTGAGCAGATGGTAGAAAATTACAACTCGGAAAAAGAGTTAGACGAAGGAATGAAGAGTAGGGTGAGGTATTAATTGTTTTGCAAATGAAAAATAAGTTTACAAATATATATATATATATATATATTGAAATATGAGCACGATGAGCATAGAACTGATATATATAGAAATTGAAGTTCTCTTTAGTTTAGAAAGTTTTCTAAAAGTACGTACGGTAAGGAGTTAAAAATAAATTTCGTAGTTTTAGAAAAAGTGATACATTGCATTTTCAAAATGATAACAAAGTTTTAAAACTGAAATACGAAAGATACCGGTTAGAAAATAGTTACGAGATAGTAACTAAAAATTTCGACCAAGAAGGTTTCAAAATCAGTGAAAGAATTTTAACTCAACCTAATTTAAGAAATTTAAATATTTAATTAGGGTTTTCAAAGAAGTTAAACTGAGCGAAGAATTTAATAATGAATTTCAAAAATACTTTTAAATGAAGCAGGATTTGCAATTGAGAGATTCGAAGAGTTATCGATAATTGTCATGAAGCGATCTCGTGAATCGAGGGCAAGGAAAAATGATCGCATGATGGATACACCTAGGATATGATTCATGAAATCTACGATGGAAATCTACGGCTGATAACACAGAAGTGTGATAATTGGAAAGATGCTAGAAATCCGAGATTCCTAATTATCGGGTCGTTTAAAGATCAGGGAAAGCTCAACACTAAGACTTCTCAATGGACTAGACTGTAATAGAGAGATCTCAGGGAAAGGTTCCTAAGAGAATCAAGATTACGCTCTGCTGGGCCCGAAGTCGATGGATCCGAGCGAACGACTAAAAGAAAGGCTCTAGAAATCTAACACGGTCAGAGTCAAGTGAGGGCCACTAAGGTATCCTAAGACGGGTATGACTAAATCTTAACCAAGGTGTCTAACTATCAAACTGGGACATCTACCTAAGTCTTCCTACCATCTAAGACAAGGAAAACCCTAAATTTAGACTTGTACATGGATATTAAATGAATGCAGTACTCTTATTGATTCGTACATTTGCACGACCTGCATGGGCCACCACTAAAACCTGTCACGCCCCGCTTCCCAAAATGACAGAAGCGAAATGTGACTAAGGCCCGCTTAGGCCGGAGCTGTGAAGCTCGGACCCAATAAGCGTCTGTAGGGATACCATTTTAAAAAATTTCAGGTTCTTGCTTTTATAAAATCCGGAACAACAAAAGTACAGAAGGAAAATGATGCATTCATTTTATAATAGAGATAATATCCAACAAGTACAAAAGTCTAAAAAGAGAAGCCTAAGCATGGCAATAACTACCAAAAGAGAGCAAACTAAAAGTAGTAACCTCTGAAAGGCAGCGACGGAAAAGACCCCAAGGTCTGGTCCTCGTCAGGCACGTACTCTGGGTCAACGTCATCGGGCTCCACATACTCCGGTAAGTCTGCCTCGTCCACGAACTCTGGCTCGACACCTGACGTACAACACCCAAGAGAAAAGGAACTGTACGTCAGGTAAAGTCTACAAAAGAGGGTTAGAATCTACTGCAAGTGTACTGAAACTTTAAGCAATGATTTACTGGTTGATTAGCATGCTGGGGTTATAACATAGTAACAAAAGAATGTAAACGGAGCAGGAAAAGTAAAACGCGTCAAGCAGTAGCTGTAGCGTGTGCTACGGACTACGGGACTAACCTAAACGGGTCCAGACAAGACGTGACAAGACAAGACAAGACAAGATGTGTGTCACTAAGGTTCACGCCTTTCGGTTAGAAGGCGGCCAGCACCTTCTCAACCGAGGGAACGCTCAACCTTGTGCATGGGACAAGACAAGACAAGAAGTGTGTCACTAAGGTTCACGCCTTTCGGTTAGAAGGCGACCAGCACCTTCTCAACCGAGGGAACGCTCAACCTTGTGCATGGGAACAAGACAAGACATATGTGACTCGAAGGGTTCACGCCTTACGGTTCGAGGGGGATCAGACCCTCTCCCCGTGCACACGCTCAACCCTACCCCAACCCAAGTGCACAAGACAAATCCGTACAAGGGATCACTCACTCTAGCTTGGTGAGTGCCCTATTGCCTGCAAGCTGTGTATCAGTACAAGGGATCACTCGGAGAGTGCCCTACTGCCCGTAAGCTGTGTATCAGTATAAGGGATCACTCGGAGAGTGCCCTATTGCCCGCAAGCTGTGTATGACAAGACACGACGTGACAAAGATAGGAATGGTTCTTCTAGGGGTCCACACACACGCACGCACAAGATAACTCTAAGGTGTCAAAAGTTGTTGAGCTTAGACTTCATCGTCAAGTCTAAGCTGTCAAGGGACGTCCCGGACGCTATCATTTCACGTCTGGTCCTCTTTGTTCACATTCTAACAGTTCTAAAAGTCTAAGGCCTAAACACGGCCGAAGGTACAAGTGAGTACACTTGCCTGCGGTGGCGAGTGTGTCGTCCGTCCGGAGCGTCCCGTCCAAGCGTCTCGTCTACGGTAGTCCGTCTGAAACAGGGTCACGGCGACGGTGTCAGGTCGCGTTTTCAACAAATCCTATTCGGGTTTGTTTCTAAAATTGACGGGACTACCCTATTAGTCAAAAAGTCACGTTTTGATGTTTTTGTTCAGTCTAGATCGACGTCTACCCTATGTGCACAGAAAATAGTCCGTTCATCGATCTTCCTACGGTGGGCAATCATTTTACAGATGCTGAAAATAAATTTATTTTGAAGTTGTCCAATTTTAGTTTAGGTTTTGGTTAGCTACGGTGTGGGTTTTACTACTCGTTATGGGAACCAACCTCGTGATGTCGTCCAACAAGAGGAAGTCGGGTCTGAACGGCGAAACATCGGCGTCATCTGGAACTCCTCGGCCACAGGTAGAGCAGGGAGGTACCTCTGGACAGTGGAGTGGTGGCACGAAATCAGCGAGCTAACAGCGATTCTCCTCCCGTTGTGAGTAGCGCAACGGATCATCACGATAACGACGACGTCGGCTAAAAGTACGTGCGTGTGAAAATGCACGTGAACTCCGAGAGTCCAAGGGGGCTGTCGGTAGATGAAGTAGGACCAGAGGAAGATGCTCGGCCTGGTGGGTGGCTGACGGTGTGAGCGTACGGTGATGGGTGGCCGTGAGAAGCCGGAGAGGACAGATTTGCGTAACGTTCGTTGTGGCACGTCTCAGCGGAATTCCAACAATGAACAGAGAAAACGGGAAGTTGCAAAAGGTAAAGGATTTCAATACGAAGCCAGCAGCAGTGGAGTTGTCTCTAGGGGTGGTCGGAGGTGATCGTGCACGGGCGTCGAAGTTCAGCTTCCAGATCTGTGAAAAACAGCCGATACGGCATGTTCTGACGAGGTTTCCGAGAGCTACAGATGGGCTATGAGCCTGAGGAAAGTTGCAGTTGGTAGGGGGTTCGATAGGAGTCCAACGGTAGTAGGATGGTCATCGTAGGTGGCCGGATGGCCGGTGGGCGCGAGTTGTCCCGGTGGTAGCGCAGATCTGTAAAACTGTCGTTACCTCGAGTTTGAGAGATGTTTCAAGGAGGTAGAGATGAGGAAATAGGGTAACAGGAGTTGGAGATGATCGGGGAGTCAAAGAAGAGTTTGATGGTGGTGGAGATCACCGGAGGGAGTGGCCGGAGGGCGACGGCCGGCCGTTCTTCCAACGGGCGCACAGATCTGGCCTGGGTAGTTTTCTTGGTGATTCCATGGAGTTTTGAGGGGTTTCAAGGGAGAGAGATGAGAGGAGAGAGGTTGCATATGTTAGAGGAAGTCGAGGGGGATCAGAGGGAGGTGGTGGCGGCTACTGAAGATCGCCGGAGGGGCGACAGCGGCAGGTTTTCCAGCCGGCTGCGAAAAACTGGACTGGCTGCGCTTTGTGTGGGGGGGAGAGAGAGAAATGGAGGGAGAGAAGAGAGGAGATGAAGAGGGGAAGGATGAGGAGGGATCACCGGAGTAAGGGGGCCGGCGGCCTCTCACCGGCGGCGAGGGAGAGGGCGCAAGATGAAGAAACGGCTGCTGGCTTGGGTTCATACGGTTTCATCTAGGGTTGTTTGAGTTTAAGAAGAGAACTTGCTATATGGACCTCTAATTTAGGGATGTGGGAGAGGGTGTGTGAGAGAGGGGGTGTGCAAAGAACGGTAAAGCTGGGTGAGGGTAATGGCAGCAAATCACACATGTTATGTATGAGAGATTCCCTAAGATTTGATTAGGAGATTTGAAATTTGAATTTGATTAAGGCTAATCAACGGTTGCAAATTGATTAGGGGATATCTTCCACTACGGGCATCGGAAAAATAATCCGAAAATACCAGGACGATCGTGGAGACGAGAAGTACGGGGCTGTGGGGTCTGATCATGTGCTACACCTACCAAAAATTATCATAAAATCGGGAACTGAGTATTGGTGCCAAAAGACCAAAACACCCTTCCATTCAAAGCTGTTTTGCGAGAAAATGAGCCGTGAAATGATGTTTCCAAAAATTACTATAAAATTCTATGCTTCCATATGGTCACAACGGCATATCACATCGTATATACCGAAACCAAGAAAGAGCCAAACAAAATATGTGCACAAAAAGTACGTGCACGTAGAAAATACGAACGGTCGGAAAGCGGCCGTTACACACGTGCATGAAGCTTATCACTTCGTTTCTCGTGAGAGGCTGTCACCTGTGTGTGACTCTAATAGGCCATTTCTAACGAGCACAATCATATTGTGTTATAAGTACCACAGAGGCACTATCCACGCATACCATCACCCTCGTTAAGGAATCATCGTTGTTTGGCTAAGATAGAGAATGGAATCTCTTCAAACCAAATCATGGGCCTTACCGTGACATATTCTGTGCAGTCCGGTCCTTTTGTCATCAATATTTCGCTAAAGTGTCTAGGGTATGACTTCCTGTCAAAGCCTACCACACCTTATGTCCAAAGCAGAATGTGATCCCATACTATTTGACGTGCGCTTATATTTCATATATTCACGCACATTTTCTTTTGTGTTTCTCCGTGTTTTCCGCCGTCTCTTATTCGTTTTCGTATATTTTCCCGTTTTCTTTCACTTTTCTTTGTTTGTCTATGATTGCAGGAGTTCGACCACGTAGGGGACGTTTTACGATGATATCCCAAGTCCCCGGAGCAACGGGAGAAGTCATGCGTGATCCAGGGGGTCAAACGTCGAAGAATTCATCTTTCAGCCCCTCACCCGGTCGGTTGATCATCTTCAACCGATCGGGTGATGCACGCGTGCACCACCCGGTCTCTACCGCAGCTCACGAAGAAGTCACCCGACCGGTTCACAGACCGGTTCTGCGGGCGGCTGTTCTCTGTCTTTTCAAGCAGAATTCCAACCGATCGGGTGACTCCCACCCGATCGGTTCATCTGTAGCTGAGAAAAAGAGCTGAAGACACGGGCGTCGAACCGACCGGTTCACCCGACTGCTCCAAGATCCAACCGGTCGCTCAAGAACTCACCCGATCGGTTCGTGAGATCGGGTGAAAACTCGCCGTTTTCTGTAATTTATCTGTAACGGATCAATCGATCGGTTGACTTGTCACCCGATCGGTTGATCCGAAAATCTATATATATGACCCCTAGGGTTCCAGAAACGGGAGAGTTGTATTTTTTTTACTGTTTTATTTCCTTGTGACGGCTGTAATTGTTACTCTTAAGTAAGTTTTCAGATCTTTCTAAAATTTTAGTATTGTCTTTATTACTCCTTTACTTCCGCATTGTAACTGTCTGATTATGATTCTAACGGTTAAATTTCATTTAGATTGCTTTTTCATGAATTTTTGTGAGTAGTTCCCAAATCTGGGATTTTGGTGGAAACCCCTTCGGGGGCTCTTCCCGATGCGTCCGTAGGGTTAGGAAATCGATAGGGAGTAGGGATCTAACGGTTACGCGGGGCGTTTCATTGTCATCGGCGGGAAAAAGACCGCCTTTGACCGTCGGGCCAAGGGGGAATAAACTTGGCGGTTGACTCCCTAGCCAAAGCTCACGCCTTTAGCGTAGACGCCGAATCCTAGCACGCGGGAGCGGCAGGATGAGACGTTGGGAGATATCGTTGCGGACTTAGTGCTCCCGGGATCGATCAGTGTTTTTGGACACGGGAGTGCCCACTGATCGAATCCGGGAAGTCCGGTGTATCATCCTGGGCACCGACCGGAATATCGGGCCCATGGGACGCCGGTACCACTTTCAGAGGCAACGTCTCACCATTAGACCCTAATCCCGATCGCTATCCATACCCGTAGGCCGTATCGGCGAGAGTCTCTCGTCGGGTTGGAAACCAAAGTCCCGGGTTTACTTTCTTTTCGTTCATACGCTTTTATTTTCTTTCGTGACAACCAACCACCGATTCGGGCTAGCTCGCCCCTCGGGGTGATTTAGGTCCTACCTGACCCAAGCACAACCTCGCCTCCCTGAGTTCGATATTCCCGCACCCTACACTAACCGTGAAACTTGCGGTAAACGACACTGCGCCGTCGCGACGCAAGCGGGGCTCCGGTCAAGTTTATGGCGCCGCTGCCGGGGAGGCAACGTGCTTGATTATTTTAGGATATCTTGAGAACCCTCGTGTCTAGCTCACATCCCTAACTCGCGATAATTTTCGCATTCTCCTTTTTCTTTTTATTTTTCTTATTTTTATTTCTTATTTTATCTGTTTCTTTCCCACTTGTCGCTTCACGGGTATTTGTTGTTTTTCATGCGCAGGAGTTCAAGGAGTCTTGACGACTTGATCCCCCTCGATCCAGAGATTAACGCCACCCTTAGGCGCTTGGCCGCCGAGAAGCGGAGAAGGGAAGATCCCGAATCCATGGAGGAGAACACCCCACCTCAAAAGTCCCTGCTGGAATACTCGATGCCATCTATCGAGTCCACTTCCGCCATCCGTCCTCCAGCTATCACGGCCCAAAGCTTTGAGCTGAAGCCGTCATTGGTGACATGGATCCAGCAGGACCAGTTTGCGGGTGCACCCATGGAGAGCCCGATCGAGCATCTAGACTCCTTCTTGGAGAAGTGTGACACCTTCCGGATCAATGGTGTCACGACAGAGGCTATCCGTCTGAAGCTGTTCCCCTTCTCTTTACGAGACAAAGCCAAGCAATGGCTAAGGGGGAAGGACCCCAACACTTTCAACACCTGGGAGAAGCTCTCCAATGCCTTTCTGACAAAGTTCTTTCCTTCGGGGAAGACCATGAAGTTAAGGAGTGAGATCTCCTCCTTCTCCTAGGCCAGCCACGAGTCCTTGCATGAAGCTTGGACGAGATATAAAGAGATGCAAAGAAGATGCCCTCACCATGAGCTTCCGAAGTGGCAGATTATCAATCTGTTCTACAATGGGTTGAGGGATGACCTGAAATCTTCTATGGACGCCGCGGCTGGGGGTTCCTTCATGTCTAGAAGCGAGGAAGATGCCGGGAATATTCTGGAAAATATGGCATCCAACAATGAGCGGTGGTGTGACGAGAGAGCCACACCAAGAACTGGGGGTGTACACAGAGTCGAGGACGTCGACAAACTTTCAAGCAAGTTTGACTTACTTTTGACCCAGATCTCCGCACTGATGGTAGGAGCCGGTGGGGCCGGTACGCAGCAAGTTTCTGCGGTAGAGTCCGAATTCCTTAGGGAATTCGACGGTGGTGACATTTCACCACCGTTGGATCAGGCGAGCGCACTATTCTACAACCCCACGGGGAATGCGCCATATCCACCAAGGACAAATTCCAACCCGGCCTACTCTCCCAACAACCGGAACCACCCGAATTTCAGTTACCGGCCACCATTTCAGCCCTCGCCGCCTCAGCAACCGCAGCAACAAGCATATCAGCCGGCTAGGCCACATCAGAGTCAGTTTCAGCAGCAACAATATCAGCAGCAACCATCTCAGCAACAATCTTACGCCCCCAGGAATCAGCAGCCGTTCCAGCAGCAGCAGCAGTATGGCCAACAAAGGGCCGTCTCTCCGGTTGAGTCTCTCTTGACTCAATATATTACCGACCAGGAGAGGATCAACCAGAAGCTGGAAATGGGTCAGCGGACCCTCACGGACCAAGTAACCCAGCTGGGGTTACAAGTGGCGAACCTTGCAAGGTCACAAAACCAATTACCGCCACAACCGGAGGTGAATCCGAGGGGAGCAACCCAGACATCGGCACTCGTGCACGAGCACGCAAATGTGTCCGCTATCGTTCTGAGAAGCGGGACACAAATTCCTACTAGAGTGCCCCCTAGCAATCCGGAAGCACCTTTGGTCATTGAGAAACCGACCGAAAAATCTAACGACGCCGGTGCTTCGTCATCAAATCCTATGACCCCGGAGGGAGTCTCTGAAGAAGAGAAGGAGAAGAAGGAGGAAGAGAGCCCTAAAGTGTACAAACCCGTTGTGCCATTTCCCCAACGGTTGGCTCAGGCAAAAATTGATGAGAAATATGGCAAGTTCTTCGCCATGGTCAAGGACCTGAGTCTGCAGATCCCCTTCCTGGAAGCAATAGAAACAATCCCCTCCTATGCAAAATTTTTGAAAGATTTGGTGACGAGAGGGTCTAGAAAAGAGAAAGTAGTGTTGACAGCGGAGTGTAGCGCTCTTATCCAGAGGGCGAATCCGCCGAAACTTAAAGACCCGGGGAGCTTTTCCATTCCTTGCACGATCGGGGCAGTGAAGATTCATCGTGCACTCATCGATCTCGGAGCGAGTGTTAGTTTGATGCCCTTGTCGATGTACAGAATGATAGGGATGGGTGATTTGGAACCCACCGGGACGACCCTACAACTAGCTGACCGGTCGGTAAAATATCCGGTAGGAGTTATGGATGACCTGCCCGTGAATGTCAGAGGGGTGCATGTGCCTGTGGACTTTATGGTCATGGACATGCCCGAAGACGCACACACCCCCATTATCCTGGGACGGCCTTTCATGGCCACTGCTGGCGTTCTAATAGATGTGAAGAACGGAAAACTATCTTTGAACGTCGGCGGAGAGAAAGTTGAGTTTGACCTGGGATTATCTATGAAGCACCCCGACCCCCCTGATGACCCTGGATGCAATTTGCTTGAGATAGAAGAAGAAAAAGCTGTAGAGGAGAGCTCCTGGGAGATTCTCCTGAGAAACCCCCCCGATGACTTGGGGGATTTAGAAGATGAAGAAGGCCCCAAAGACAAAGAAGCTGCTGGAAAACCAAGTGCAACGAGAACGACCCCTCCCGGGTTCCCCAAGGCTCCTCCTGTGAGGAGAACGGGGAAAGAGCACACGGACCTCACTAAAGACGAGGTCCGGATCCTGAAAAAGATGGCGGAAAGCGCCAACACCAAGGAAAAGCCCCCGGACCCCAAGAACAAAGGGGGGGTAGTCGAGCAAGTATTTTTCCAGCCGCTTACTACTCCAAGCGCCTTCAGCTCCAGCGAGGAAGAGATGCCGAAATTTGGGCATCACCCGTATAAGCCACCATGAGCATCTCTTGCGGGCGTCGAGCCAACGACGTTAAACAAGTGCGCTTCATGGGAGGCAACCCATGTTCTAAACTTTTTCCCACTTTTTAGCGTTAATTTTTACTTTATTTTATCTACTTTTTATAAATAAAATCAGCCGCGAGAACATCCGTTCGGGGACTTAAGCAAATTTCTTGGTTTTTGCAGGAAACAGGCCCCAACCGATCGGGTGACAACTCACCCGATCGGTTGGGAAGTATCAGATACATGCCGAGATCTGTCCCCATATGACCCGATCGGTTGAGTAATGAAGAGACCGGGTGGCAGACCGGGTGAGCTGGGGAGAACTCTCGGGAAATTTTGGGGAATATCAACCGATCGGTTGAGTTCGAGCGCGATCGGTTGACCTGACCGGGTGAGCAGCCCTAAGTTCTCGGGAAATTGAGTGGAGCGGCCAACCGATCGGTTGACAATTCAACCGATCGGTTCGCCTGTAGCATCTCTTCGGCAAGATTTTCGACTTAATAGTCAACCGATCGGGTGACAAGTCACCCGATCGGTTCGACTTAAAACCCTATATAAACCTCCCCCGACCACCCATCCACACCCTCGTCCGAGGAGGACGAGGACTGAGATCCTCCTGCTTTCTAGATTCACCCCTTTTGTTTTTTACTCCCCCTTGCACATATCTGGATTTTATTGATCATATCATTTCGCTAACACTTTCTGGTCTAGCTTGGGGGAAGTCTACTTTGGTGTGCTGTCGTGTTTTGTTTGTTTTTCTCATTTTGTGTGTGTGTGTGTGTTTGTTTTTCACTTTTTGAGTGTCGTGTCGTGTAATTTTATTTTCTTTTTATTTTTCGTTTTGTTTGATTTTGATCTTGTTTTTTCTTTCTTTTTCAGTTTTATCTATGTGTTTTTTCCTCGTTTTCATTTCTTTTCGTGCCTGTGCGTATCCCCCCCATTTTCATTGCCCTCCCGTACTCACTCTTATTGCATTGAGGGCAATGCAAGTTTCAGCTTGGGGGATTCGCACTTCGTGCGTCATTTGTGTTGTTTTTCTACGTTATTTGAGTCGTTTTCCATCGTGTTTTTCTTTTTTCTTTTTCCTTCTTTCTTTAGCTCTTTCTCCTAGAAATGAATCCTATGATGAATCGCCACAAAGTCACACACACCTAGCATTGCATCGATAATCACACTCACTAACCCTAGGATTTCGAGTCCTCTTGCATTTCACGCATCGTGGGTCCACTTAGCTTTTTGTGAGTCGTGTGTCGTGACTAGCATTTGGTGTGCTTCTGCTTTGTGGTTTTACTTTATATACCTGTTCAGGAATGACCCCTAGATTATCATGTTTTGATATTGAATATGCGGTATTTGCTTCTAATGTCTGCTTCTATATGCATGCTATATTTATATCGTATACTTCAATTCACATGCGTCGGGATTCCATAACTAAGGACTAGGATAACCCATTTAGCCTACGCTCTATTTAGCGAGATTAGTTTCCTTTGCCCAAGTGTTTAAATTTCGACTTCTTTTTTGTTTTACTTGGTGCAAATCCTCTCGTCGTGTACCGTTCTCCCACTTGGGAGAGTACACATGTGTATAGCCAATATCCCAAGAATCCAAAAAAAAGGAGAAAAGAAAAGAAAAAGATTGTATAGCCAAAAAGCCAAAAAAAATATGCAAATACCCAAAACCCAAAAAAAATTCCCGTGTGAATATTTTCATACTTGCCAAGAATAAAGGGAAGGCGAGAATTTGCACCGAGTGTTCTTCTCCACATCATCTCAACCCCCGTCGTTATCGAAAACACTTGGCTTGGGAACTTTTTAGCTAGAATCTAGGCTATAGTGGCGTGATTTCCTTAACCCTAGTTGTGGAGTCCCCGATGCATGATACGCTTCTATTCTCTCTATTCTCATGCATGCTTGAACTTATATTCGCCGCTTAATTCAATTCGATTCGATATTTGGGTCACATCTTGGATTTGTGTATATCGAGCCTCGTAGCACATGGTAGAAAGCATCACCGTTTGCTAGCACACGACGACGCTCACTCGCGCTTCACTGCGTGGACCCACGACACTTATTTGGACTCGCTTTCCTAGGTTTAGTGGTGTGATTTGGCGTTTGCTTGCTAGGTGAGTGGTTTTTGATTTTGTTGGCTCTGATGGGCGATCTAGGGCTTAGAGTTTTCTTTTTCTTTCTTCCTCTCTATTTCTTTCTTCCGAGCTCCTACTCTCACTCGTCTTCCTCGAGGACGAGGAAGAGTTCAGCTTGGGGGATTTTGACGTGCGCTTATATTTCATATATTCACGCACGTTTTCTTTTGTGTTTCTCCGTGTTTTCCGCCGTCTCTTATTCGTTTTCGTATATTTTCCCGTTTTCTTTCACTTTTCTTTGTTTGTCCATGATTGCAGGAGTTCGACCACGTAGGGGATGTTTTACGATGATATCCCAAGTCCCCGGAGCAACGGGAGAAGTCACGCGTGATCCAGGGGGTCAAACGTCGAAGAATTCATCTTTCAGCCCCTCACCCGGTCGGTTGATCATCTTCAACCGATCGGGTGATGCACGCGTGCACCACCCGGTCTCTACCGCAGCTCACGAAGAAGTCACCCGACCGGTTCACAGACCGGTTCTGCGGGCGGCTGTTCTCTGTCTTTTCGAGCAGAATTCCAACCGATCGGGTGACTCTCACCCGATCGGTTCATCTGTAGCTGAGAAAAAGAGCTAAAGACACGGGCGTCGAACCGACCGGTTCACCCGACTGCTCCAAGATCCAACTGGTCGCTCAAGAACTCACCCGATCGGTTCGTGAGATCGGGTGAAAACTCGCCGTTTTCTGTAATTTATCTGTAACGGATCAACCGATCGGTTGACTTGTCACCCGATCGGTTGATCCGAAAATCTATATATATGACCCCTAGGGTTCCAGAAACGGGAGAGTTGTATTTTTTTTACTGTTTTATTTCCTTGTGACGGCTGTAATTGTTACTCTTAAGTAAGTTTTCAGATCTTTCTAAAATTTTAGTATTGTCTTTATTACTCCTTTACTTCCGCATTGCAACAGTCTGATTATGATTCTAACGGTTAAATTTCATTTAGATTGCTTTTTCATGAATTTTTGTGAGTAGTTCCCAAATCTGGGATTTTGGTGGAAACCCCTTCGGGGGCTCTTCCCGATGCGTCCGTAAGGTTAGGAAATCGATAGGGAGTAGGGATCTAACGGTTACGCGGGGCGTTTCATTGTCATCGGCGGGAAAAAGACCGCCTTTGACCGTCGGGCCAAGGGGGAATAAACTTGGCGGTTGACTCCCTAGCCAAAGCTCACGCCTTTAGCGTAGACGCCGAATCCTAGCACGCGGGAGCGGCAGGATGAGACGTTGGGAGATATCGTTGCGGACTTAGTGCTCCTGGGATCGATCAGTGTTTTTGGACACGGGAGTGCCCACTGATCGAATCCGGGAAGTCCGGTGTATCATCCTGGGCACCGACCGGAATATCGGGCCCATGGGACGCCGGTACCACTTTCAGAGGCAACGTCTCACCATTAGACCCTAATCCCGATCGCTATCCATACCCGTAGGCCGTATCGGCGAGAGTCTCTCGTCGGGTTGGAAACCAAAGTCACGGGTTTACTTTCTTTTCGTTCATACGCTTTTATTTTCTTTCGTGACAACCAACCACCGATTCGGGCTAGCTCGCCCCTCGGGGTGATTTAGGTCCTACCTGACCCAAGCACAACCTCGTCTCCCTGAGTTCGATATTCCCGCACCCTACACTAACCGTGAAACTTGCGGTAAACGACACTGCGACGCCGCGACTCAAGCGGGGCTCCGGTCAGTATTCAAGGTTGGATACAACTTGTTACCTTAACAGGTTTATCCGTCCACCTTGGCCAAGGACTTAACTATGGTTCACATTCGGGTCTGTGCAATACTAACCTCCCATAATGGAGGAGATGAATCACATCTTGATAGCCACAACCTTCGTACGCTTCTAACTATACCCAATAAGTACCTACATATCATGTGTAATACCGATCTTTGGTGGCAAAGTATAACCTTCCATGTGTAAGGTCGTGCAGCATATATCAGATAATAAGGACTACACAATATCTACTATCACCTGAGAACTTTTTATAAACTGACAGAGTATGAATACAATGCAGAAGCTTCTCATTGATTCATTTTATGAACTTGTTCTCCAACAAGCGCATGTGCGTTGTCTCACAATGTCCCTAAATCGAGCAGCTATAAGGCCAACCACCACCATCCAATGGTTGGGCTCATCATACACTAGTCTATCTGAAATATCGATATTCTATTCTTGATATTCCAACGTCTAGGAACATTTGAGGAGATACCATTGGGGCTCACATGGGAAAAAAATTTCACATTGTGAGAGGCACTTATGTGGACTGTTAGTAACTTTCTAATGTATGGAATGTTATCTTGCTGGAGTACACACTAGAAGTTAGCAGGGCCTTATTTTATAGAGAACTCAAAGGCATTCTATTTAGAGAATGGGAGGAAAAAGTGTTGGTTTGATTATCATCGTGCACATTTATCAGTTGGTCATAAATATCACGGACAAAAAAATCAATTTCTTAAGGCTAAATGTGAGCTCGACATTAATCTCCAATGGTTACATGGAGATGAATTTCTTACAAAGGTAAACTCTTTGTATGTATACAATGCCAGTTATCTAAACGATTTAGATCAAACAGCAGAAGACTGAAAATTCAAAATTTTCTGTACTTGCAATCGACATACCCAAAGATCTACTGCTATACTAAGATAAAGGACTGAATAAGAATTATATCCTTGTGCGAGTATGCTCAAGCGATACTCACAGATCCAAAACTTTGGTAAAGACTGAAGTGATGTGTTCTCCTCTCCAATCAGTACCTTAGATGAAGTATGATATGAAGAATGCATCCACGATTCACAAGCCCTCCAAGAACTCAAACCACCATCCAAGCTTTGATATAGCGATGAAGAATGAGAAGGTAAAAAACTTTGATTATGTGCAAGAAATTCTCCCTCTGTAGAGGTTTAACTATCTCCCCACAATGAGACTTTCTTAAAAGAGAATGGTGCGTTTTCAAGGACTGGGGAGCCCCCTTGATATAATTCTAGGATCACCCCATAATTGGATTGGATTCGGTTTTTGTATTCAACTCAATCTTATCCCCAACCTTGCAAAAGAAAAAAAAGTGTTCTTGATGAGTTATAATAATATTAAAACTCTAGGATTTGAATTAGATTTGCTTTGGGATTAATATATCAATCAAATCTCTCATCAGATTTGAATTCTGCATCCTGCTAAGTCAGTATTAGTCGGCTAGTATCTGTATACTAGTCGATTAGTCAGCTACCTGAACCAAACTTACATAATTAGGCCTGACTAGTCGACTAGTGCAAAAGTGCTAGTCAACTAGCTGGCCGACTGGCCGACTAGTGACAAGTCATGCTAAGTGAATAAGTCTTCTTTTTTCTTTCATTTGATCACAGCTTCTTATGATCTATGCCCTTGTATATCATTTATACTCAAAGTTTCTTTCTTTGTTTTTCGTGAGGAGTTTATCATCGGTGTGAGACTCTATTAGCCTGATTTCTACTTCAGTGGTGACACGATCACATCATGTCACCGATCGATAGCAACTCCAGCTGAGCGTGCCGACCTCTATTTCAGAACTTTCATTATCTGGTTTGTAAAACTGGAATCTCTCTGAGATAATCTAAGCCTTACAGTGATAGACTCCGTGTAGTCTGGTCCTTTCATCATGACTATGTCACTAAGGTATCTAGTGTATGGTTTACTGTCAACCCAAACTACACCTTAAACCATTGAGTCGTATGTGATCCCATTGTTATTGGTTTGATCACACTAGTTAACTATTTAACAATTTCATCTACTACATTGGCCATGTATTTACTTTGGATCCATTTGACTCTATTGCGACACTAACCTCTCATACCAAAAGAGACGAATCATAGCTAGATGGCCACTCCATTCACATGCTTCCAATTATACACAGTATGTACCTATGCATCAGCTGTAATGCCAATGTTCGATAAATGCCAAAGTATAATCTTCCACAAGTAAGGTCTTTTAGTGCATCTCCGATCATAAGGATTATGGAGCACCTACTGTCACTTGAGATATTCTATTGATACTCAAAATATTATAACCGTAAAGAAGCATCGCGGGTGAGTCATTCTGTGAACTTATTCTCTAATAAGCATATGTGCATTATTTACCAATGTCTCCACACCGAGTGGCTAAGAGGCCAGTCACTCACATCCGATGGTATAGAGTAATGCACATTGGTCTAACTAGAATATCGATATTATTGGATATTGTTGGATCGCTCCTATCATGATATTATTGGATCGTGATCTAAGCATATAAGGGGTGAATATACTTATAAAACTTTTTCGAGGATACAAAACCAACAGCCTATATAATCAAACAATCACATAGCAAATATAGTGCAGAAATAATAAAGTAATAGCCGTCACAGAGTGCACACGATATTTACCCAGGTTCGATTACCCCTGACCTACTCCAGCCTCAAAGTAATCACAAGAATAATACTGTCAAGATACAAACAATAAAGAACCTCGTGTCCCAATACTCAACTCTCCAAGTCGTGTATCGCACTCCCCAAAGTATCGAACAATACTACTCTAGCAAAAACTTTTCCTTGACTAGCCCCAACCTGTCAAGAGCCCAACATCCCCCAAAATTGAAAGTGAAAAATAAATACAAAGATATACTAAAAGATATCACAAATATAAAAGAGATAAAGATTATAGAGCACTCAATTTGTGATGTTCAGTAGTCCTTAACAATTAGCTCGTCATCAGCTTCGTGTTGGTGCAAACGGTGTCTCAATCCGATCTCTAAATCAAAAGATATAGCCCTCCAAAGTTCGTTATGCAAATATACCTGAATCTGGTATGTGCGTCAATCAGTTCTCTATTCTGCAGAATCAGCAGTAGTCTGTGCGTAAAGTAATTAGATACCCCGTCTTCTAGAAAATGTAGTAAATCATCCCGAGCTCAGAAAAATCCGAATAAATACTCGTTGGAATCGTGAGCTCGTCCTATTTGACTGAAAAATAAGAAAGGACAAATTTGATTGCTCTTGTGAATATGAATTCTTAGATCTTTGGAGTGTATCGTTTGGAGATTTTGAAGAAGCTTTGGCATGAGATCTTTGTGGGAGATGACTTGATGCTTGTATGTACCTCCTTGCTTGAGTTTCTTGGTCCCTAAGATGGATGGTTCCTTGTGCTTGAGACAAGTTGACGATGATAGAGACCTTTGGCCTAGGAGATGATGAAGACTATGAATCTATTCAGAATACAACTCACGCTAAAATAAAAAGAACTGATTTAATACATAGATTAAGATCAAAAAAATAGCACCATAGTGTATAGCATTGAGTTGTGATCATTCTGGCATAAACGGTTCATCAATCAAATCTCTACGGAGAGAGTTATGAACTTTTCAGCGTCGTCCGTCGAGCTCCTTCGTCTTCCTGCTAATTTGATGATCTCATTGAAGCTTGAGGAGAAGAATTCTACCAATATAATGGAAAATAAGTCTAGGACCGGCCTTAATTGCTAGTTCTCTCTCCTTGGGGGGTTTTCCTTGTAGAAATATGGATTGTATTTATAGTACTTGGACCCAAGTAATTTGATTGAATAGTAATTTGATTGAATCAAAACTCCTTTAAATTGATTTGATATGATTTGCTCTCATCCTCTCTCCTTGGTGCAATGAACTTGGTCAATCTCCTATGAAAAATAGAACTCTTTTCATATCCAAATTAAATCTAATTTAAATCCAAATTAACTCTTCAAATTTTTCCACCAAATCCTCACTCAAATCTCATTATCCCTGCATGCCATGTTGACCAAGTCAAATTCTCTTATTCCAAATTGATTTGAACTTGATTTGATTCTCTTTTTGAATATATCTTCTTATCCCTCCATGTTTACCAAGTCAAAATCTCTTAATCACGAGATTGTCATCTCCTAATCTCTTGCTTGTATTTAAATCACTGCCAATGGTCAATATTCACTAGTTTGCCACTATATGCTCCATGTATATTTGCACTTGAAAACACTTAACAAACACATCAAAAATATTCATGAAGGTTTGTTATCATCAAACAAGAAATCATAGATTGTTATATCCAATAGATATTATCTGACCAGAAACATTTTTGGACATATGTTCGTTGGACACATTGGCTTTATTATCATGATCTCATCATGATCCCAATGTTTCTCACATAAGTCCTGGGACTTTCTCCATGCATCACATAACACAACCATGACCATAGGAGTGATAGAGGATTACAAAGATAAAGAATACCAAATAGCTTACTATTATTTCAAATAAGATGTTTATTACAATTGCCATTATTGCTTGAAGGGCATACATTCCCCAACATCTCATGCTAACACTTACAGCCAATTATTACAGCACATCATACCAATTTTATCAACCCCAGTCTATTTTATGGAATATCTTTCATGAATGGGTCTGCTACATTATTGTCTTTACTAACTCTTTGTATCTCAATGTCCTGGCATCTTTGGATTTCACGTATCAAGTGAAACTTCCTCAGGATGTGTCTAGACCTCTTACAAGATGTTGTTCATTGGCAAGAACAAGTGCCTCATTGTTATCACAATAAAAAAGTATTGGATCAACAATCGAAGGAATAACTCTAAGTTCTAAAACGAATTTCTTCATCCAGACCGCATCCTTTACTGCATCATCACGTATAACTATGTTTCTAAATACATTTGTATACTTAGCCACAGTATCCTGCTTGAAACACTTCCAATCCATTACTGATCGCGCCCGGATATACACCCGGAAAACGACTGTAGTCTTACCGTAAGCGCACGGTGAAGTGGTTAGTGGGTATGGAACACAGGGAGGACAAATGATGGTACTATATTTAAATCACCTATCTATTGGTGGTAGAATGGAATGGTTGAGAGAATGTTGTCACAGTCGTTTAATTAACAAATGGAATTCTATATAATAAAAGCGCCTAGGGCTAGGGAATCCCCACTACGGATCGTTATTTATCTTTGTAAATCATGAATCTCAATGTTGCAAGGCTTGAATTGAGGTGGACTAGTCGTGACTGAATATAGAACCAAGCTCACGCTCTCGCGCTATTGCCGGTCTATAGAAACCTAGATTAGGGCCCACTCTCATGCAAACCCTAACCTAAACCGTTAGCATGAAGATCGACATCATTGTCCAATCGCCCCTCGAGCCCACTCTCGTGCAAACTCGAGTTACGATCTAGGTTATGATGGTTCGTATTCGTCCAATCTCTTGCAAACGAATATGAATATAGATTTATAATAAAAATCCTAGCTTTGGTCCAATCTCTTGCAAACCAAGTCTAGAGAATCTCGATTATAAACCTAAATCGAATATCTAGGCCTTCCCATCGATTGAAATCCAATCTCTTGCAAACCCTAATCGATGGAAATTCCTAGCTACCCGTAGTAAATCAATCATAACCCAACCGTCTATCAATCCTAAAAACAAATCAATTCGTTCATCACAATTCTAAAATTGGATCCATATGGTTCATCCTCATGCCCTAGAATGACGGAACTACTCACAATTAATCATGGCAATCACAGAAATAACGAATAGAAACATAGGGCAATTCATGCTTGAGAGAGAGCAATTCACAAAAACTAGAAATTTTGATAGAAAGAACAAACCAAATCTCCCATCTTCAATCTCCAGCTGAGGATTTTAATTAGAATAATGCTAAAAAATATTTTCAGGTCTCCCCTAAAACTAGGAAGAAAACTAGCTTAAATACAAGCCAAAGTCGGCCAGAAAATCCTGACAGATTTGCCCCTGGCGGAGCCCAGAACCCTAATTCGCGATACAGGCAGACTGCGCCACTCGGCCGAGTGGAACATGTCTCTCGGTCGAGTGACGGACCCAAAGAATAACAGAGATATTGGGGTGTTTGGGGTCTGTTGATCTGTTCCACTCAGCCGAGTGGAGTTCTTTACTCGGTCGAGTGGGCTTTCTCACTCGGCCGAGTGAGTCTTCTGCTAATCCTCTCCAAACTTCAGAAAGTCGGCCAAGATTCCTCCTAGAAGACTCTGTATTACTTGGGCGCGTGGCCTTCTTCACTCAGCCGAGTGAGATGTTTCACTCACCCGAGTTGACTTTGACTTCATCTGCTCCTGTATCTGTTGTACTCGGCCGAGTACAATCCTTCGATCGGCCGAGTGAGCTGTCTGCTCAGCCAAGTGGGCTGTTTATGGAGCTCTATCTTCTCCTCCTCGCCTACTCGTCGATTCAATCGAACTTCTTCCTCTTTCGCTCATCATCTAGCGCTGCTAGCTCCTCAATAAGGCCACGAGCGATGCTCCGATGTGCGTGAAAGTCCATTGATCTCATTTATGCTCTAGATTGCTCCATATCTCCTAAAATCTGACAAAAACAAGAAATAGTGAAAAGCAACGCGATATCGTCGAATAATCATGAAAAACGAAATATGGGCAATCGAAATGACATGCAAACATGCAGAAAAAAGGTGTAAAATAAGGAGCAATCAAAATCCCCCAAGCTTACCTCTTACTCGTCCTCGAGGAAGATAAGTAGATAGACGAACTTGGGAGATGAAAACAAAGGGAATGAAATGAAAGAAAAAGAATACGAAATGGAAGGGGTCTCTAGATTATTCTCTCAGATCTCAAGCCATAAGCTACACATCACGATAACTCGGAAAATACGAATCACATGCTAAAAAGATTGCATATCTTACTTAACATGGTACTTGCAAGATTTTAAGAATAACAAAAGGAATTCTCTAAATTCATACAATCAATTCATATCCACATCACGCATTTCATAGAATTTAATATACAAATCTTGATGATGCACTTTTCAATCTAGAGTTATAACAGAAGCATATAAGAATCACACCAAGCATGCAATAGAGAATGGAATAAGAGACATGTCATTCACATTTTTATATCAATTCATAAGAAATCTCCATAGCTAAAGTAATTTGTCAAGTCTCAGTAATATCAAACTTCCCCATTCGTGCACCTCTCCACTCTCATGTCGTACTCACTCATATGGTCAAATGAATTCACCCCCCAAGCTTAGCTTGAGGCATCGCATCTAAAGGAATGTGATAGTGGAAAATGGGATTTTTGCATTGGGTTTCCCAAGTATTTTGTGGCTCCAATAATGAGATAGAGAAATATCTTTCTTTTTCTTTTTGAACTTTTTTGTTTCTCATTTTTCCTTTTGGATTTTTGTAGGAGCTATATGATTTGTATTTTTGGTTTTTGGTTCCCTTTTGGCTTTTTGGACTTTTTGGAGCTAACTTTTTCTTTTGTAGGGATTTTTGGGAAATAGATGTGGTATAAGTAGCTTTAGGAGGTGAACTCAAATGACACGTAGAGAATAAAACGATATATGTGGAGAAGGAAATGGTGTAACGTTCGGTTCACTCAAAGATGTGCACAAATGGTTCAATAAGATAATACATCAACTAAACTCATATGTAAGCATGGATATTCTCAATCATTTCAATAAATAGTGAAGCTAAGCAGTAAAGAGTACGATCATATCAGGCATGCAACAGAAGGTGAAGAAGACAATAAGGCATATGCTTCCGATATACAATTGATGCGTGAATCTTGGTGCACTTCCAATAAAAGCATACTAAGCGCTAATCCATACATTCAGCTTCAATTAATATCATGCATTCATGTAGAGGAATCATCAAAAGAATATAGCAGGATTATGAGATACTCTAAGTAGCATGGCAAGAGTAGTAAGCATCGTGATGGCTACTAAAGCAATAAGAGATATCATCATAAGGAACATATCTAGCAAAAGGAGGAAAAGAAAATAAAGAAATAAAAATAAAAGAGAGAAAAGAAAAGAAAAATGAGCATACAATATGATGCATTAACACACATAAAAGGAAAATAAGATGGGAAAAATCAAAAAGATGATGCAAAAATTTTGAAAAATTCTAAAACCCCTAAAAGTAGAGTAAAAGTGCAACTAAATGTCATGGAAATGCACTCCCTAAGCTTGAACTTCACATTGTCCTCAATGTGATCATAAAGGAAAAATATGAGAAACACCGATAAATATGAGGGAGGTGAATGAAAAATGATGAAATGAATGACATGAAATCCTAATGCAACTACATGCACATGCAATGATGCATGAGAGCGCCTTCCCCCAAGCTTATACCAAACAATACTATTTAAATGACTTAATCAAAAATGTCACGGCTTCACTAAGCGAGATCAAGTCAAACAAATAATAAAGTAAGGTTTCACTTGAAAGAAATGCTCGATGGTGGTGTGCAAAAGGATGTGGCGTATCAAAATATGAAGAGGGAAATTAATATATATAATGGGTTTGGGGTGTAAAAGAATTTTATTGACAACATATAAGGTGATATTTATTCAAGCAAATCTATACGGTCCTCTCGATGTCGAGAGGATTTGTGTTTATTGAAAGCATAAAATTTTACGATATTGCTACACTACTGGATTGATATCACCTATAGCAAAAGGCGGATCCAGTATCTTTGCTAGTGCAGGCAACTGCTCCAACTGCTCCTTTTGTGGCTCCGCCAGGCGCGTGTGTCCACGAACACCAACGAACTCCAGCAATGCATCCTCCAGTATTCCCACAAGGACTCCACATGTACCCTGCAGAGAATAGGATGCATCAATTCGCTGCAAAAAATTAACCCTCATAATAAAAGTATCTCAAAGAGGATCGTCTATAGAAATATATGAAATAAATAATGGTGGACGATACTTCCCTGGAAATAATCCAATATAGAACCAAGCACACGCTCTCATGCTATTGCCGGTCTATAGCAACCTAGATTAGGGCCCACTCTCGTGCAAACCATAACCTAAGCCGCTATCATGAAGATCGACATCATTGTCCAATCGCCACTCGAGCCCACTCTCGTGCAAACTCAATTTGCGATCTAGGTTATGATGGTTCGTATTCGTCCAATCTCTTGCAAACGAATATGAGTATAGATTTATAATAAAAATTTTAGCTTTGGTCCAATCTCTTCCAAACCAAGTCTAGAGAATCTCGATTATAAACCTAAATCGAATATCTAGGCCGTCCCATCGATTGAAATCCAATCTCTTGCAAACCCCAATAGATGGAAATTCCTAGCTACCCATAGTAAATCAATCATAACCCAAACTTTTATCAATCCTAACAACAAATCAATTCGTTCATCACAATTCTAAAATCGGATTCATATGGTTCATCCCCATGCCCTAGAACGACGAAACTACTCACAATTAATCATGGCAATCACAGAAATAACGAATAGAAACATAGGGCAATTCATGCTTAAGAGAGAGCAATTCACAAAAACTAGAAATTTTGATAGAAAGAACAAATCAAATCTCCAATCTTCAATCTCCAGCTGACGATTTTAATTAGAATAATGCTAAAAAACTATTTTTAGGTCTCCCCTAAACTAGGAAGAAAACTAGCTTAAATACAAGCCAAAGTCAACCAGAAAATCCTGACAGATTTGCCCCTGGCGCAGCCCAGAACCCTAATTCGCGATACAGGCGGACTGCGCCACTCGGCCGAGTGGAACATGTCACTCGGCCGAGTGACGGACCCAAGGAATAACAGAGATATTGGGGTTTTTGGGGGTCTGTCGATCCATTCCACTCGGTCGAGTGGAGTTCTTTACTTGGTCGAGTGGGCTTTCTCACTCGGCTGAGTGAGTCTTCTGCTAATCCTCTCCAAACTTCAGAAAGTCAGCAGAGATTCCTCCTGGAAGACCCTGTCTTACTCGGGCGAGTGGACTTCTTCACTCGGCCGAGTGAGATGTTTCACTTGTCCGAGTGGACTTTGACTTCATCTGCTCCTGTATATGTTGTACTCGGTCGAGTACAATCCTTCACTCGGCCGAGTGAGCTGTCTGCTGGGCCAAGTGGGCTGTTTCTGGAGCTCTATCTTCTCCGCTTCTCCTCCTCGTCGATTCTATCGAACTTCTTCCACTTTTGCTCATCATCTAGCACTGTTAGCTCCTCAATACGGCCACGAGCGATGCTCCGGCATGCGTGAAAGTCACTTGATCTCATTTATGCTCCAGATCACTCCATATCTCCTGAAATGCGACAAAAATAAGAAATAGTGAAAAGCAACGCGATATCGTCGAATAATCGTGAAAAATGCAATATGGGCGATCGAAATAAAAAGCAAACATGCAGAAAAAAGGTGTAAAATAAGGAGCAATCAAAATCCCCCAAGCTTACCTCTACTCGTCCTCGATGAAGATGAGTAAATAGGCGAACCCAGCGAGTAAAAATAAGGAAAAAAGAAGGAGAAGATATAATAGAAAATGAAGAGGGAGGTGCTAGATCATTTTCTCAGGACGTGGAGCTGCTTACTCAAATAGCACACGACGAATAAAAACATGTCAAGGATTTTTATCTCGATATCATGATCATATATAAATGCATTCAATATAGAAACCATGAATATCAAAACGCTATGAAACATGAAATCATTCTAGAATTAGCATCGTCTGAGGCATCTAAAGTAATATACATAATCATAGATCGCATACTTTTCAATTGATCGCTTTTTATTTGGAGTATAAGAGGCATCACACATTATGGAGAAATAAGAATAGAAAGAAATGGTTTTCATGAAATGCATGCCAAATTTCAATTCGTGGACTTCTTAATACTCCTAGTAATCTCCCCGAGTATAGAAAATTACCTAACTTAGGTCATCATGCACAGACAAGTGGTCACTCTCTCACACATCATTGGATCCTCTCTCCCAAGCTTATCTATAAGCGTGGTTGCATCAAATAGAACAATACGACTTTTCCCCATTTTTGAAGCTTCAAGAAAAATAAAAGAGGGAAGAAAGAAAGAAAGGAAGAAATGGGATCGTGTATATACAGACAAACTTCTTTTTGTTTTTCTTTTCTCTTTTTTCTCTTTTTTTTCTTTTGTTTTTTTCTTTTTTTTGAAACTCATATACACAATAACAATCCCGAATCAAAGACAGAGAGATGTGCATGTATTCTTTTTTCTTATGATTTTGGGGTATTGGAGCTTGGACTTTATAGTAAGGGGAAGTTGCCAATATAATATTTGCTAAAGGGAGATTCACCAATGATTTTAAGTATAGAAATGATGTTCAAGACATGTGGAGAAAGAAAAATATTCAACGCTCAGTTCGCTCTTTTGAATGTGCATGAAAAACTTCAGCAGGGTAATGTAATCTACTCAGTTTGAATTCAGAAAGTAAACTAATCCAGTTATATCAAAATGGCATGCATTCAATCAACCGAGAAGTTGAGCGTACAATTTCATGCAAACAGAAGTGATAGCAGTCAACAAAGCAGTACTCCAAATATAGGCAATCAATGCGTGAAGCTTGGTGCGTTTTCTATGAAAAGTATACGATATAAATCTTCAGACTCATCTAATGGTAGAATTTCAATCACATTCATCTAATAAAGATGCAGGTTACCGCTCTCGAATGCATGGCAAAGTATAGCATATGATATCTGAAATAAAAACGATGGCATGGCAAGAGATATGCATATAAAAGTAAGCTAGCTCCAAGTCATCGTCATCACAAAAAATTCATTTCTAGCAAAATAGATAAAAGAAATAAGGATAAAGGAAAAATAAGAACTACTATACATATGCAGCACACACAAAAATAAGAAAACGTGATGCATGAGAAAAATGAAAAAGTGGGTGAAAATAAGTGTAAAATAAAGAAAGGTGGAAAAGATGAAAATAAAAATGAAGAAAACGAAAAGTGCGTGAGACACTCACTCCCCCAAGCTAAACTGCACAATGTCCTCAATGTGCTAAAGTGTGGCACATGGAGATATGATATGGATGGGGTGGGTAACGATGCATGCATGATAAAGGATGAAAATGAAATAAAATGGGATGGAAATGCAAGTGATGAGTGCAGAGATCAAGGTGGTGCAATATGACGGTCCCAAAAATACCTCCAATCTCCCAGGATGATATAGACAAATCTAAACCAAAAGTGACCAAAATGTGTGGAGAGGAGGGGCGCAAAATCAGCAGAAAAGATGATATCAATCACAGCAGCGGCAAAAATGTGAGAGGCAACAAGTGTGTGCCTAAGTAGGTGGTGGATCACCAGCACCGCCCTGTGGTGGGGGGATGTGGTGGCGGTGGAGGCTGCTGTGAAATGGGACGGACAGCGGCAGGTGGAGGCTGTGGCAGTCACGCAAGAATCTGGTTCAGGGTAACTTAAATACAAGGGAGTAGAGAGACGCGAGACCGCACAGAGCTAACGGTGGCGGCGAGAGCACAAAAATCTCCTCTGAGCCCACTAACGGCCCCCTCTAAAGCACGCAAGTGCTGAACGAAGGTATCGGGGGCGGGGGAGAGGGTCACACTGGTGGGGATCTGGGCTACTGCACACGGCCACCGTAGACAAGTGGGACCACCGTTGGGTGATGGTGTGGTGCTGTTCTCGCTAAAAGATGCTCAGCCTCTGTGTGAGGCTGAGACGCATGAATGCTCTCAGAAGTGTGAGTAGTGGCAGAATCTGGAGCGGTGACAAAGGGTGCGGAGGGCAGAGAAGTCGCTGGCACAGAAATGGGGACAGACATCACGACACTCTCGGTGAAGACAGTGGCAGCAGAGACAGTAGTTTCGACGACTGGGGAGGTCATGAAATCAACAGAAAATGTCTCCCCAGGGGTCGAGAAATCAGGTGACGACAGGGTCTCGGCTGGCGAAATAGAGGAAGGCTTGCCTCTCTCAAAAACAGTGGTGGTGGTGGTCTCAAAACTCACATAAGAAATGGGATCAGAGGTCAACAGCACAGAGGTGGTGGTGGTGGTGGACTCAGCTAGGGTGCTCCTGCCACTGGCAGAAGTGTGGATAGAGGTGGCAGAAGCAGTGCTCAAATCTGGGGCAGGCTGAGGGATCGGGATCTTCGGGTCCAGAGGTGGGTAGAGGGGCTCCTGCTGAGCACCCTCGGGCTCAAGCACGTACGCAGATGGGATGAGGAGGTCTATCTCTGGTCTCCACACCCCTCCTGCGGGTCCAATCTGGGTCCGAGCAGGGCTCAAAAGCACCATATAATCTGCAACAAAAGGACCGTGCAGCCAAACCTAGTGGTGCTGGCCATGAGTACTGTTGGATATGGATGACGTTTGTACACCCTTGTAGGGGATGTACAAGGGAATACGGACCTCAAACGTCGCGTACACGAAGTCGTGTGCAAAGGGAATATGTTCCCTTGTGAAGAGGATCTCTAGATTAATGGGAAAGTCGCATTATATGTGCTTAAGTGCATGCGACATATGGCTAATAAAGGGGTAATATCTTAATCTTATGTTGTACCATGCATATGGTACAACTTAAGCTTATAATGTGCCATGTATGATGGTACACCTTAGTTAAATTGTTCCAAAGGAACAATTACTCCTAAAATAACTACCTTGGGGGCTATAAATAAGACCCAAGGGTTAGCCATTTCCTTACACTTTTGCATGGTATTCTTGCCTTGCATTTCATTCTAGCGAAGCTCTACCGAAATCCTTCTTCTCTCTTTATCCAAGTTCTTAATCTAAACGTAGAGATTTAGATTGTGGATTTAGTAGCCTTACTCCGTTCGTGAGAAGACTCGATCTGTCGTGGCGAATCCGAAGGCGAAGTTCTGTGACTACCGTGCCGCATACGCAAGCGTAAGTCTCAACTTCATTTATCGATCCTAACTCTGTTTTGACATGATCCAACATTGGTATCAGAGCCATACGGATTCGCTCCGGTCAGAACTGTCGCCCCGTCAAAACAATGAAAGAGTCGTTGTCTTTTTCACGAATGGGTATCCTACCATTACGGATATGGTAGGAACGCTTCGTGACGGAGAGAACGCAGCGGTTGTTCTTTTCACGTTAGGGTCTTCTGTCATTACGGATATGGCAGGAACTCTCCGTGACGAGAAGAACTGACCGTTCATATCGTCAAACTCGCTCTCTTCATGGATGCTGAGTCTCCATTCATAGTGAATGGGCGATCTCTTCATGTGGAGCGCGTAGTTTACGAATTTTTTAAAGAGGGTTATTTTTTTGGCACACGGCCATTGGAGGACAACTACTTCCTCGACGAACAGGTGCTTCACCGGAGAAGAAGGTGGTAGTTATTTTCATCGGGGAAGATGAATTTTGGTGCATGTGCACCTTGGCCAAATGGGCTATGAAGGCCATGTACCCCCCCTCCCCATGCGGAGGGGGTTGGCTACGGCCAATAACCACCACGGTAACCCCCTCCGGCGGGGGTGTGCAGCCACCCCATGAAAGGGGGGAGACCGGCCATGGCCAAAGGGCCATGGTCGGTCAAGGCCAATAAGCCATGGCCGGGCCATGGCCATGGCCGGCCGGCCCTGGCCGGCCACGGCCAGGGCCAGAGAGCCCTAGCCGCAGCCTGGCCTGGCCTGGCCAGGGCCGGCCCTGGCCGCGGCCAGGCCAGGGCCTGGCCTCCCTGGCCGAGGCCAGGGCAGGGGCCCTGGCCCCTGGCCAGGGCCAGGCCGCCCTAGCAGAGGCCCTGCCCTGGCCCCGGCCAGGGGCCTCTGGCCGAGGCCAGGCCAGGCCAGAGTGGCCTGGCCGGCCTCAGGCCGAGGCCTGGCAGGCCTCTGGCCTAGGCCAGGCCAGGCAGAGGCCTGGCCGGCCTCTGGCCGAGACCAGGCCTGCCTCTGGCCAAGACCAGGCCTGCCTCTGGCCGGCCCTGGCAGTGGCCAGGGCTGCCGCAGGCCGCCCCTGGCCGGCCAGGGCAGAGGCCCTTGGCCGGCCCTTGGCCAGCCTCGGCCAGGGCAGGGGCCCTGGCCGGGAGTGATGTAGACCAATTTTTTGGTCGACCAATTTGGGTGTTTTGGTCGACCAATCCGGCATAAGGTCTTGGTCGATCACGAACTTGCCGACTAGCCCATACGTGGTGTCAAAAGGCCTTGGTCAAACACGAATGTGCCGACTAGCCCATACGGGGCTAACATTTTATAAAGTTTTTTTTTGGGCTCTACTCCTTGAAGATTAGCCATAGTGCTCTACTTCATGCGAGATTAGCCATGTCATTGTGCTCTACTCTACAGAGATTAGCCAATGTACTTATGACATTGTGCTCTACTCTACGGAGATTAGCCAATGTATTTCAAATTTTTTGAAAAAGATGTTTTCAAATAGGTTATGTCCCGACCTTAATCGGGATAGCGCAATTTAGAATTCCAAGTTCTACCACGATCCGGCCATGGTTATCTAACCCATGGGTGTGTAGAACAGGTCTCGTGGCTTGGCAATTGTTGCGCTAAAATTCTTTGCGCAAACTCTCACCTATTCCATTTTGAAAGATATGTTTTTCAAAAGTATTTTTCCGCTGCTGGTACCATACGGGTATCATTTCTGATTTCTTTTTACATGAGATAAGTAAGAGGGATACTTTGAAAGTTACTTCTAGATGGTAGTTGGGAACGTAGTGAACTTCTCGATTCTAGAGTAACATTTCAGCGCATCCAAGGAACTTATCAAGTGTTTAAAGAATCGAAACATTATGCACAGAATTTTGATCGTGTTTTTCATTTTCTTTGCAGTTTTTTGATTCGAATATGTCTACCGCTTATAAGAACATTGTCGCCGAGCTTAACAAAGGTGAGAAGCTCAACGGCGACAATTATAAACTTTGGTCAATAAAAATCCAATATGTTTTGGAGGAGCAAGATGTACTTGAAACACTCCAAAACATAATGGAAGAACCTGAGTTGGGCAATACGGCCCAACACAAGAGGGACAGAGAAGCTTATGAGACTTGGACTCGAAAGAACAAAATAGCACGTATTACGTTATTGTCCGCAATTGACAATGACATAATGCATCTATTTCGGGAATTCGACCTAGCCAAAGACATATGGTCTGGGCTAGAAATAAAGTTTGGTGGAACTTCGGTAACCAAACTCCGCTCCTTAAATATTCAATTTGATTCGTACAAAATGCGGCGAGATCAATCTATGAAAAAGCATCTCCGCCACATGGCGAATCTCATAGCTGAATTGAAGGATGTGGGTCTTACGCTGTCTGACGGACAGCAGATCCAAGCAGTCATTCGTTCACTCCCAGATAGCTGGGATAACATGAAAATGCACCTCACTCATAATGAGTGCATTAAAACTTTAAGCGATGTATCCAAACACCTTGAACTCGAGGAAGAGCGGATTCAAGCCGCAAAACCTAGTGCTACAGTGCACATGGCCGCTAGTTCCTCACATGGAGGAAAGAAGCGGAAGGATAAACGCTTAAGGTTTATGAACGAACGAAAGCAAGAACCGGAAACCTCAAAGAAGACTAAGAACAAAAGGTGGCAAAAGAAAGTGCACTCAAAGAAGAAAAACTTGAAGAAGATCAAGTGCTTTAAGTGCAACAAGTACGGTCACTTCGCCCGTACGTGTACGGATGGAAGTGATAAGGTAACTTGTAGTGCTAGTTACATATGTGTTTCTAGTTCCATGTTTCTTGCTGAATCTAACTATTTTTGGTTGATTGATTCAGGGGCCACAGACCACGTAACGAAGGACAGAAGGTTCTTCGTAGAGTATCGAAGGATAACTCAAGGAACAAAGTGGATATACGTCGGCAACAACACTCGTGTTGAAGTCAAGGGCGTCGAAACATGCAAGCTAGTTCTCGACAACGGCCGGACTCTATTATTGCACAACGTCCTCTTTGCTCCAGATATTCGAAGGAATATCGTATCCGTGG
The DNA here is from genome assembly GCA_030789695.1 of Scilla litardierei. Lineage (NCBI taxonomy): Eukaryota > Viridiplantae > Streptophyta > Magnoliopsida > Asparagales > Asparagaceae > Scilla > Scilla litardierei. Next base: position 75,285,437 of record CM061142.1, read on the forward strand.
TCATGTTAATGCCTTTAGGTTATGAATGGAGGTTCTATGAACAAAATGTTTACCTTGTTTGTAATAGTTCTTTAGTTGGGTCGGGTAATGTTTGTAATGGATTGATTGTTTTAAACACTATGTATGATGATTCTTCTTCTATTAATGAAAGTTTCCATTTGACAAATGCTTCTAATTCTGAATCTGAGATCATTTGTTGGCATGCAAGACTTGGTCACATTGGACCAACTAGAATGGATAGACTTGCCAAAAGTGGCTTGCTATCTAATGTTTCAAAAGTTGAAATGTCAACTTGCGAACATTGTCTTGTAGGGAAAACTTGTCGCAAGCCGTTTGGAACTAGCACAAGGGCCGAAGTTCCATTACAGCTTATCCATTCGGACATTTACGGTCCAATGAATGTTAAGACAAGACGCGGGAAGTCCTATTTCATCACTTTCATTGATGACTTCACACGTTTCAGTCACATTTATTTGATTTCTCACAAACATGAAGCTTTATCTTGCTTCAAAAACTATATGAGTTTAGTGGAAAATCAAATAGATCACAAGATAAAGGTCTTGCGAACCGATCGGGGTGGAGAATATCAATCAACGAGTTTTAAGGAACTCTGTGATGAAAAAGGCATAGTTCATCAAATAACTATGCCTTATACTCCGTAACAAAACGGTGTTGCGGAAAGAAGAAATAGGACATTGATGGAAATGGTCCGATCAATGATGTCTCAGGCAAATTTACCCATCACCTTTTGAGGTGATGCATTATTGACGGCAGCATTCATCTTAAACCGTGTACCCTCGAAGTCGGTAAGTTCTACTCCTTATGAGTTGTGGAACAATAGAACTCCAGACTTAAGCATTCTAAAACCTTGGGGTTGTGCCTCTTACGCACATTTATCCTCTCACAAATATGGCAAACTTGGTCCACGTGGAAGGAAGTGTATCTTCATCCGATACGCTGAAAACTCCAAAGGATATGTTTTCGTCGGTCAAGAGGACAATGGGGGTCTAATAGAATTCGAATCGAGGAATGTTGTCTTCTTGGAAAACGAGTTTCCAAGATAGGGTGAGATAAGTCAAGACTTATCCTTGTTTGAGACTTGGGATCAAGAAGGATCGGAACGTTCGAGTGGGAGAATTCTTGGTGAAGAGGAAAATGACCCTCATACTTCACCTATGGATGATACGAACGATACCAATCCTATTCCGAGTGGGAGTGATGTTATTCCAAGTGGGAGTAATGTCATTCCAAGTGGGAGTGATCAAACTCAAGCAAGACGTAGTAATCGAACGAGGCTAACACCTCTGAGATTTGAGGATGAATTTCCTCAAACATTCATGACATTACTACAAGATGATGACGAACCTGCAAACTTCAAACAGGCCGTCACATGCCCTGCTAAAGATAAATGGATAGCGGCGATGGAAGAAGAACTTCAATCCATGAAAACAAACCAAGTCTGGGACTTGGTTGATTTACCTAAGGGTCGTAGAGCCATTGGGAACAAGTGGGTTCTCAAAATCAAGCATAAGGCTGATGGCGCTCCATCGAGAAATATAAAGCTCGCCTTGTTGCGAAAGGTTTCACGCAACAGGAAGGAATAGACTACGAAGAGACTTTCTCTCATGTCGTGTGTTTTACCTCCATTCGCTTAATTCTGGCAATGGTGGCTTGTTTGGACCTCGAGTTACATCAGATGGATGTAAAGACTGCTTTTATTAACGGAGAACTAGATGAGGAGATCTACATGGAACAACCAAACGGGTTCGTACAAGAAGAAAACAAACATAAGGTTTGTAAACTTCGTAAATCCATATATGGTCTTAAACAATCCTCAAGGCAGTGGTATATGCGCTTTCAAGAAGTCGTTTTGTCGTATGGTTTCTCCATGCTCGACGAGGACAACTACGTATACATTAAGAGGATTAAGAACAAGTATGTAATTATGTCTCTTTATGTAGATGACATACTTATAACCGGAAATGATAAGCGTATTATCATGGATATCAAAGCTTGGCTTTCATCCGTCTTTGAAATGAAAGACATGGGTGAAGCAGCATATATCCTTGGGGTTAAGATCTCAAGGAATCGTTCCAAGAAACTTCTTTCTCTCTCTCAAGAGACATATATAAAGAAAGTTTTAGAACGATTTAAAATGCAGGACTGCAAGCCAATTGATACTCCAATAAGCAAAGGCGAGGGTCTATGTTTGGAAATGTGTCCCAAAGATCCAAAAGAAAAGAAAGCTATGGAAAAGGTTCCATACTCCAGTGCTGTCGGGAGTCTGATGTACGCCATGATGTGTACCAGACCAGACATTTGCTATGCTGTTGGTATGGTAAGCCAACCCAGGATAGGCACACTGGAAAGCGGTGAAGAGGATATTAAGGTACCTCAAAGGGACTGCGGACTAAGCGTTGTGCTAGCAAGGTAATACCTTGAGACTCGAAGGCTATACCGATGCTGATTGGGCAGGTGATCTCGACGAGCGAAGATCTACCTCAGGCTTTGTTTTCTTGCTCGGGAATGGTGCAATATCCTGGAGCAGCAAGAAGCAAACCTGCATCGCCCTATCAACCATGGAAGCCGAATTCGTAGCATTCAGCATGGCGGTCCAAGAAGCTGTTTGGCTTAGGAAATTCTTAGACAGGCTGACGGATGCCACTGACTCGAGCACTGTTCCTATATACAGTGATAGTCAAGCTTCGATTGCCTATGTCAAAGATCCTAAATTTCATTGTAAGACCAAACACATTGATATTCGATTCAAGTTTACGAAGGACTATGACAAACGGAAGGAAGTAGACATAGGATACATATCCACGCATGAGATGATATCGGATCCCCTTACTAAGGCGATCCCCAGAGATGTGTTCTACAAACACTTATCATCTATGGGAATGCGTAGGTGCTGAGCTGTATCATGTAATATTTCCCATGTCTATAGAAGATCAAAATTTAATAAAAGGAAGAAGTTCTTTTATATATTGCATACAAGTTTCTTACAAATGATTTTATACATTTGTGTTTAAGTCTCAGCTATTTTATTGTGTGTATGTCGGACAGATTAAGGTTGGCTCTCTCACATGAGCAACCGCCTTATCTTATCAGATGGATAAGATAGAGATGAGACTAGTTTAAAGTCAAAATCATTAGACAAATGATTTAGAGTCGTGACTTAAACAAGATAGTTGAATGAAAGATCTGCATCATATGGATGCTTACAAAAGATCTGAGATCTGTATCACAAGGATATTTAAAAGAGATCTCATAGGATTTTTTAAATCCTATATGTCTTATGTAGGATGAGAGTCCGGGAATATTTCATGGGTAGTAAGGGGACTCAAAAGATAGGCACTGTGGTGTCTGATCTTTCATCCGTACAACATCATTAAGACATACTCTCCCTGGGAAAGGAGTGATGTTGTAATACGTGTTCATACCACGTATGCATTTCGACCACTGAGTTAGTAGCAATAGTGTTTGCTATTATGTGAGACTCAAAGGCCATATGGGTCTTAACTCTTACCCTCAAGGACTCCAATTGGTTCCTTTAGATTTGACGAGATGATCGCTATCTTAGTGTGTTGCTAATGGGCTATGATAATTCGGCTCGGCGGGGCACGTTAGAAAAGCGAATCAAGTCAAGATCAGACGGTTCACAAGAAGAGGAAGATTGATTTCATATTCGCATTTGGACTTTAATGATTCAAAGCTGGCCAGCCAATTGTGATCCAGATGGGACTCAATTGTTGAATATAAAGTATAAGAAATGTGAAGAAATAATCTAGGGTAAAGCATGCGTTGAACTACTCAACTTTGCACCTTCGAGGTCGTTGTGTATCTCTAACAAGTGCACAACAACAGACTCTACGGGCATGACGGTCGCACGGTCTATTTCTCGGTATGATAGATGAAAGAACTAAGAGAAAGACGTTCTCTTACAATCCCCTCAAGTGTGAGTGGGAGATGTTGGATATGGATGACGTTTGTACACCCTTGTAGGGGATGTACGAGGGAATACGGACCTCGAACGTCGCGTACACGAAGTCGTGTGCAAAGGGAATCTGTTCCCTTGCGGAGAGGATCTCTAGATTAATGGGAAAGTCGCATTATATGTGCTTAAGTGCATGCGACATATGGCTAATAAAGGGGTAATATCTTAATCTTATGTTGTACCATGCATATGGTACAACTTAAGCTTATAATGTGCCATGTATGATGGTACACCTTAGTTAAATTGTTCCAAAGGAACAATTACTCCTAAAATAACTACCTTGGGGGCTATAAATAAGACCCAAGGGTTAGCCATTTCCTTACACTTTTGCATGGTATTCTTACCTTGCATTTCATTCTAGCGAAGCTCTGCCGAAATCCTTCTTCTCTCTTTATCCAAGTTCTTAATCTAAAAGTAGAGATTTAGATTGTGGATTTAGTAGCCTTACTCCAATCTGAGAAGACTCGATCCGTCGTGGCGAATCCTAAGGCGAAGTTCTGTGACTACCGTGCCGCATACGCAAGCGTAAGTCTCAACTTCATTTATCGATCCTAACTCTGTTTTGACAGGATCCAACAAGTACGCAACATCCTCAAGCGGGCCATAACATCTATGGAAAGGGAGGTGGGGCCCGTGGGATGAAGCAAACCAACTGGGAGCTCAACTCCACACAAAGGAGCTAGCAAGGTAATCAGACCGCCACAACAGATCGTCATCCTGGCGGTGGCAGAAGAAACAATATGGTCTAGGTACCAGCTAGCTATATCGATCTGAACGGCGGGGACTAAGACGTCCGCGTCAACCTCAAAGAGTCTTGCTCTAGTCATCGCGTAGAGCATGTAAAGCTCAGGCGTAGACATCGTACCAGGCTCATACCTCGCTAGAAATGGGGTCGCCATAAGGCGCTGAGCAATGCGGAGGCATGGGTAGACGATAGAGGATGCCTTGGCCCGGCTAGGGTCAAAAGCGAGTGGGGAGCCCGAGATCAACGTCCAGAAAGCATGTGTATCGAATGACGGTGGGGCGATGTGCGTGGGACTAAAAGCACGGTCGGGGTTTGGGACAGGGGGGCACTGGAAAAAGAATCGGAGCATATCGAGAGTGATCTCGCATTCACGATCCATCAAGAAAAATTTGCAACCCCTTGAAGTCCTACAGATAGAACTCAGGACCTCGAGTGTCAATCAGACGTAGGTGTCCGTCGACACAGACAGAAAATCACGCCACCACACGTTGTCATACAACTGGAGTAAGCTCTCGAATATCCCTAGGCGCTCTAAATCTGCAATGTGTGCAAACCTAGAGGGGACAATCGATCGATGGGAGATCCTCTCAAATCTGACGCGGTGTGCTTCATCTCGAAAAGTGATCCCCAGCGTGTCGAAAGCAGGGATGGGCTGTGCCGGTGGGGGTGGAACGGGTGCAGTAAGGGGCGGAAGTGTGAGTGGTGGTGGGTTAGGTGGCAGGGAGTCCGATCTAGTGGAGGAAGAGCCAGGCTCGCTAGTCCTCCTTCGCTTGGAGGCGAGCACCCGCAAACTCGACCTAGTGCATGGAGGCATGGGAATGCCGTGAGATGTGCCAACCAATACGAAGTGCTAGTAAAAAGGAGCAAATGTACCCGAGCACGACGTGAATGCAAGCGAGCGATGTAAGTAGAGAAACACCTCCTCTGAGGAGCTCTGAATCTGCCCCTGATTCTGCCCCAAGCTATCCTGAAACACAAAATTGATTGATTAGCAATGTATATCAATAAATTTAGGGGAAAATCAAGAGAAATAGGTTTGTATATAGTTTAATTTCGATTCGGGGCAGAATAGGGCTTACGAAATGGAGATTGGGAGAAAAGAGGGAATTATGGCCAAAAGGCGGACGAACGGTAGTGAGGGAGGCTGCGCCGGTGACGACTGGGCAGCGTGGTCGGTGGCGTGGGGTTGCGCCACTCGGGCGTGGGTGGGGGCGGCTCGGGCGAAGGGGTCGGATGCTCGGACGATTGGGGAGAAGCTCGTGCTGTCGGTTCGGAAATTTGGGGATTTAGATTTTAAGGGCCGTTATTAAAATTTTAAAATTTTTTGTGTAAGTTCCGACTCGGCCGAGTAGCACTTATCACTCGGTCGAGTAGACAAAAGTCACTCGGCCGAGTGGCTAGGCCACTCAGATCTTTTCAAGTGCTGAAAGTGTCTGATTCACTTGGTCGAGTGACAAAGTCACTCGGCCGAGTGGCATGTAATTAACAGAGAGGGGTTTTGCGAATCTTCCCTGATCAGTACTTTACTCGGCCAAGTAGAATCTTCACTCGACCGAGTGAAAATGTCACTCGGTCGAGTGGGCTGATGTTCTCAGCTCCAACTCTCTGTTTTTGCTCCACTTTCTGATTTTCTTTCCCCCATCAGTTTTTTTCCGCTCTTGACGTCTGAGCGCATCCCTGGAATGCTCCCCAAAGCCAGATCGTCCTCCATTCATATGGTTCCTATTCTCCTTCTCCTGAAATGAAAAATGTTGCCCGTTGTCAGGTTTTTCTTCGACACTTGACTCTAAACACTAATAATAATCTAAAACAAAAATAAAAATAAAAATTCACCTAAAAATGAGATAGAACCATCGGGTTGCCTCCCGACAAGCGCTCGTTTAAGGTCTTGAGCTCGACCCCTTAAGATACGCGATTAAAGCTCGATGTTTTTGCGCATGTGAGATGCGCGCGTCAAACTTGCTGGGAAGGCCGCTTGGGTTTAGTTGTTGATTTTTTCGCCGTTCCTTGGCTCCCCTTCATCATGGGTAGTAGTGGGGGGTGAGTCCCCCAAGCTTGAGCTTTTGACATCCTTCTTCTTGGCCGGCGGCAAAGATTTGTTGTCTGCTGGAGCTTTCTTCATATGCTTCGCCATAAAGAGTTTGCATAGCTCCCTCATCTTGATGACATCAGCGTCGTCCTTCTCCTCATCCGTAAGAGGGTCCGACGGGTCTCCCATCATCTCGCCATCTTTGGTAAGTTGGCCCTCTTTGAGGCCGTCATCGTGTTTGGCCCCAATGGCAAATGGCATAGCGTCGTCAATCACCTCGTTGAGGAGGTCCACGTAGTCCACGTCCTCTGGCCAAGGCATATGCTTCATCGCCTTCGGAATATGGATCTCAACTTCAATACTGTCGATGTTCAAGGACAAGGTTCCTTCCCTCACATCTACAATCACTCCGACGGTGGCCAAGAAAGGGCATCCAGGAATTAGCAATGTATCGCCTTTGTCCTTAATATCCATCACCACGAAGTTGCATGGCAAGCAAAGTTCATTATGTACTTGTAGTGGTATGTTTTCGGCAATCCTCATCGGCCTAGTGTTTCGCCCATCGGCGAGTTGTATCTTCATGTCCGTGGCCTTGAGATCGGTTCCCATATTCAATTTCTTAAACATCGTGAGGGGCATGAAGATCACGCTTGCTCCCAAATCTACCAAAGCTTTCTGAAGTGGGATTCCTCCAAGCGTGCAAGGAATTTGGAAACTACCGGGATCTTTAAACTTGGTCGGCACTTTCTCCTTTCTAATAAACCACGTACTTTGTTCAGCGAGCATGATCCTTTCTTTTTGCTTCTTTCCCGCGATCAAATCCTTTAGAAACTTTGCATAGGACGGGATTTCGATGATTGCATCCAAGAATGGGATATTCAAACTCACACCTCGTAAATGCTCCAGAAATTTGACGAGCCTTTTCTCAATCCTTGTCTGTGCCAACCGTTGTGTGTAAAGTACCGGTGGCGTATAAGTGCGCTCCTCTTGTGGCTTCACTACTTCAGATTTTTCACGATCGCTTGGCACCTTCGGGTCCTTCTCTGCATTGCCTGGTTCCTCTTCAACCAAAAATTCTTCGCTCGGCTCCTTAGCTTGACTCATGGCGAGAGTAGTGTCCTTCCCGCCTCTTATAGTTACCGTCAAAACCGCATTGATATGCCCGGTATTGCTTCGTGGATTTTGTTTCGGTTGAGCCGACAATTGTTGGTTGGTCTTATTGAGCAATGCGAGGTGCTCCGATAACTGTGCCACCACGGTGTTGAAGGAATATTGTTGGGCCATCAACTTTGCATTAAACTTCTTTTGTTCGGCCATGAACTCTTCAACCATTGCTTCATGGTTCGACCTTGGCGGTGCTTGCGGTAGATTGGGTGTCCTCCATCCTTGATTGTATCCCGGGGGTCTATAGGGCCCCGCTTGTTGCCTCGGTGGGTAGTTTTGTTGTTGGGGTGCTCTTTGTTGATACTGTGGTTGTTGTGGAGGCCGGGCTTGTGATTGTTGCGACGATGGATTCAAGGCTCCATCATTGTTGGCATAATCCGGGGTGACCCCTTGTAGCCGGGTTCACCCAATAACCGGTACTTTCTGCAACATATTGAGCTTGCTCCATAGCTCCGTCTCCTTGCTCCCATCCAATAAACATAACATGGGCTTGATATTGCCAGTCGCTCATGCTTCCTCCCGGTGTAGAAACGGTGGGGGCTCCATGCGATTCACTAACCAACTTTTCCAATCTTTCTATGACTTTGTGAAGAGAATCAAATTTTATAGAGAGCTCTGCCACTGCCTTTGCTTCATAAATACTTGCCGGCTTCAAGGATGACGAAGAATGCACCCTTTCGTCGGCCCACTGCTGATTATTCGAGGCCATCTCCTCAAGTAAGGCCGTATCGTCATCCGGTATCTTTGAGAAGATAGCTCCATTGGCGGTTGCATCAATTATTTGCTTTGTGCTCGGTTGAAATCCGTTGTATAAGAAATGCACAAGCTCCCATGGCTCAATACTATGATGGGGACATTGGTGTTGGAGATCTTTGAAACGCTCCCATGCCTTATATAAAGTTTCTTGAGGGCCTTACTTGAAGGACATCAGTGCGCTTCGTATCTTAATAGTCTTGGATGGCGGATAGAACTTGTTGACAAATGCGCTTGCCAGTTCATCCCAAGTGGTGAAGATCCCCTTGACTTGCATCCTCAACCAATACAATGCCTTATCTCGAAGAGTAAACGGGAAGAGGCACAGTCGAATAGCGTCAACCGGCACACCAGGCATCTGGAAAGTGGCGCATTTGGCCAAGAACGATTACAGATGGTAGTGCGGGTTTTCTTGTGAGTTCCCATGGAATGGGTCTTGTTGCATCAACACTACAAGTCATGTCTTCAGCTCAAAGTTCTTATCGGCCGCCAACTACAGCATGACTATAGAAGAGGTGGTAGACGTGGTCTTTGGCTGTAGCCTATCTCGAATGGATACAAGCCTAGCCATACACGCTGCTAGCTCCTCTGGTGTTTCCGGTGCGGCCATTTGATTTTCCTCTACAACAAATCTCCTCTCAGCTCTAAGCATCCTTGCCGTACGCTCAATATCAGAGTCGAATAATATTTCTTATTGGAGCACCTTGATCTCGTGTACATGCACAGAAAAAGAGAGTCTAGATGGAATCGTTAGCACGATAGAGGAACAAAAGAGTAAAGATAATAAAATAAAAAGAGATAGCTAAGTAAAGAAAATAAAATACCGTCGCATTCCTGGGAACGGCGCCAAAAACTTGATCGCGCCCAGATATACACCCGAAAAACGACTGTAGTCTTACCGCAAGCGCACGGTGAAGTGGCGAGCCGGTATCGAACACCGGGATGACAAATGAAAGTACTCAATTTAAATCACCTAGCTATTGGTGGTAGAATGGAATGATTGAGAAAATGTTGTCACAGTCATTCAATTAACAAATGGAATTCTATATAATAAAAGCACCTAGGGCTAGGGAATCCCCACTACGGATCGTTATTTATCTTTGTAAATCGTGAATATCAATGTTGCAAGGCTTGAATTGAGGTGGACTAGTCGTAACTAAATATAGAACCAAGCTCATGCTCTTGCGCTATTGTCGGTCTATAGCAACATAGATTAGGGCCCACTCTCGTACAAACCATAACCTAAGCCGCTAGCAAGAAGATCGACATCATCGTCCAATCGCCCCTCGAGCCCACTCTCGTGCAAACTCGAGTTGCGATATAGGTTATGATGGTTCGTATTCGTCCAATCTCTTGCAAACGAATTTGAGTATAGATTTATAATAAAAATCCTAGCTTTGGTCCAATCTCTTGCAAACCAAGTCTAGAGAATCTCGATTATAAACCTAAATCGAATATCTAGGCCTTCCCATCGATTGAAATCCAATCTCTTGCAAACCCCAATCGATGGAAATTCCTAGCTACCCATAGTAAATCAATCATAACCCAACCGTCTATCAATCCTAACAACAAATCAATTCGTTCATCACAATTCTAAAATCGGATCTATATGGTTCATCCTCATGCCCTAGAATGACGGAACTACTCACAATTAATCATGGCAATCACAGAAATAACGAATAGAAACATAGGGCAATTCATGCTTGAGAGAGAGCAATTCACAAAAACTAGAAATTTTCATAGAAAGAACAAACCAAATCTCCCATCTTCAATCTCCAGCTGAGGATTTTAATTAGAATAATGCTAAAAAATATTTTCAGGTCTCCCCTAAAACTAGGAAGAAAACTAGCTTAAATACAAGCCAAAGTCGGCCAGAAAATCCTGACAGATTTGCCCCTGGCGGAGCCCAGAACCCTAATTCGCGATACAGGCAGACTGCGCCACTCGGCCGAGTGGAACATGTCTCTCGGTCGAGTGACGGACCCAAAGAATAACAGAGATATTGGGGTGTTTGGGGGTCTGTTGATCTGTTCCACTCGGCCGAGTGGAGTTCTTTACTCGGTCGAGTGGGCTTTCTCACTCGGCCGAGTGAGTCTTCTGCTAATCCTCTCCAAACTTCAGAAAGTCGGCCGAGATTCCTCCTAGAAGACTCTGTCTTACTTGGGCGAGTGGCCTTCTTCACTCGGCCGAGTGAGATGTTTCACTCACCCGAGTGGACTTTGACTTCATCTCTTGTATCCGTTGTACTCGACCGAGTACAATCCTTCACTCGACCGAGTGAGCTGTCTGCTCGGCCGAGTGGGCTGTTTCTGGAGCTCTATCTTCTCCTCCTCTCCTCCTCGTCGATTCTATCGAACTTCTTCCTCTTCCGCTCATCATCTAGCGCTGCTAGCTCCTCAATAAGGCCACGAGCGATGCTCTGGCGTGCATGAAAGTTCCTTGATCTCATTTAAGCTCCAGATCGCTCCATATCTCTTGAAATCCGACAAAACAAGAAATAGTGAAAAGCAACGCGATATCGTCGAATAATCGTGAAAAATGCAATATGGGCGATCGAAATGACATGCAAACATGCAGAAAAAAGGTGTAAAATAAGGAGCGATCAATTTTCCCTTCCATTAAGGTTAAAAACTTATCCTTCCACTAATCAGTTATCATCTATGTCACCTTGGAAACTTGGAGTAAATTTTTATAGCAAAAGATTACTGCTCCCACCGTAAACCTTGGATATATTTTAGTAATTCTCAAGTATTTAGAATATATCTTATATGGTAATCCAAGATTCTCTTTATGGAGAAATATATAGACATCCATGCTTTGAGTGATTTCAGCATCTCTATGTTGTAATCAATCAGAAGCACATAATCCTCGTACACTACAAGGATTTAGACAGCGCTCTCACTTACCATTTGATAAACGCATGGATTATCCATATACTTGACAAAGCCAAACTTTTTGACTATCTCATCGAATCAGATATTCCAACTCCTTAGCATGGATTTAGTCCATAAATAAACTTCAGCCATCTGTAAGCTTTTCTTTTGCTCCCACTGCCTTCAAAGCACTCGGGCTGCATCATGTAAACAAGCTCTTCTAAATCACCATTTAGAAAAAGCTATCTTTACATCAATTTGCCAGATGTTATAATCATAGTAGGATATAATAACAAGCAGAATCCGAATGGATTTATGCATGGCTACTAGCGAAAAGGTTTCGTCATAGTATATTCCAAGCCTTTAGTGATATCCTTTAGCCACTAACCTTGACTTGAAAGTCTCTATCTTCTCATCTGTATCGATCTTCTTCTTAAAGATCCATTTGTTTCATATGTGTTTGATCCCTTCGAGAACATCCTCCAAAATTCATAGTTTGTTGGGGTGCATATGGACTCCATTCCAGATTTCATCACGTCAAGACATCTTGCATCGTCCCTACTAAGCATGGATTCATAGAAAGCGGTAGGACCATCATCACCCATGATGCTATCCTCTAATCCACCATCGATGAGAAAACCGTAGTATCTCTCTGGTGGATGGAAATGCCTACCATATCTCCTAATCGACTGAGGTTCATCAAGAGAAGCATTGATATCTGGTTCTGTCCCCTCATCTATTGAAGTTTGTGTTTCTAAAACATCATCCACATCTATCACGTTGCCTAGTGTCTCTTCACTAAGAGACTCCTTCTCTAGTCAAGTTCTTCATATACATTTTGTATTCAGTATCATGTTAGCAATAAGCCCTTGACATGCGTCAATAAGGGCCATCTTCACATCTCCAAATCCATCTCATGGTAGCAAATATGCATCACTTAGAATTGGAACGATGTGGCTTGACCTTCTCAACAACCACACGGCCAATTACTAAGTACCCTACATTCTTTGATATGATGGAGGGCTATGGATAATCCTTAAAAGGATTTTGAATGTTGGAAAAACTAAGTCATGTTGATTTAATTGGATCAAATCCAATAGCTATCAATAAGTCTTTTGTACTTCCAATTTCCATGGGTTGATATCTACTAATTAAGCGAAATAATTAGATTTTGTGCAAAATAAGATACATGAGCAAATAATTTGCAAACGATTCATATTTTGCGAGTAACAACTGCATTTAATCACATTAAATGATAGCATAATAATTATGTGGACCACGAGGCAACGTCTTGCATGATCCTTATAATTATTATGCGCAAGCAAAAATAATCTAATAATATTGCTTAATAATTATTTGGATTACAGGGCGATGTCATACACCGTTAGTTTAGATTAATAACAGCGAAGCGAACGCATGATCCTCATAATTATTTAGCCAATAATCACATTATTAAGCTAATTAAGAAATTTAATCAAGCGATTAATTTTGCGAGCAATCCCTGCAACAAAATACATTATTGCAAGTAAATCATGATCATATCATGAAATAAATGGATCCAAGAATTTTATCTCATAAAGTTCTTCTAAGATTTATTTTTCATGAAACCAATTTATTATTACATAACAAAAATCATGAAAATAAAATCTTAAATTCAAAATTGATTTTACCGACTTTAAAATCGTCACAATATCACATATTGCATATTTTATTTAACGCAAATCCTCTAATGTTTGGAACAAAAGTAATCTAATTATTTCCCCCCACGTGCAAAATAACACTTGCTCATGCATGGGAACATTGGCGCATGCAACTCTTTCGTTAATCTAACGCATGGGAACATTGGTGCATGGAAACTTACATAACAAGTAGTTTCATTGCCGCATGTACGTGAGTTACCATGAATCTACTTGTTAAATTTATAATCCATGCACTGAAAGGAAAAAAGAAAACTTTGAGAACCAAAACTCACGTGTCCAGGGATATCACGAGTTATTAGCAAACAAAGTCATGCACATATCCTTACGTGTGAATATCTTTTTCCTTTGCATGCGTAAAAATCAAACCCACGAATCACATTCATGCGTAAATCGATTTCAGTTGGATTAATTAATTTTCGTACCCTCTCCAGAGAGGAAAAGACGAAGAGATCCTCTTTGCGTAATATGAACCTTTTGTGAATAGCAAAAAAATCCGGTTTTATCAATTTTAAATCTTAAAATTAGCATAATCTCAACATTTGCATCATGGCTTTGATACCACTGTAAGAAAATATACTAGGTATGCATGTAGCAGAAGACTTAAAAATCAATTTTTTCTACAACTAGCTTGTCCTAACCAAGAGAGTACTTGAAATTAATGCTAATTAAAGTTTTTTACTTTTGCGTGGATATTCTTGTGTGATATCCATAGATCCAAAACTTTTTTGGTAAAGACCACGCGTCAATGCTCCATCCACCATTTAATAGAAATTGCATAGTTGTGGCAATCCCGTCACGATCCATGAGCTCCTCTAGAGCCTGAACTCGACTCCTAATCGATATGGCTAGGGATTGAAAGGAGATGAAGGAAGAACTTTAAGAAGACGCAACACTTGCATCGGTGTACATGAACAGGAGACCATGTAGGCATGCAGCTTCATAAGAAACAATTCATGAAACCCTTGCATGAAATCCTTCATTGGTGAGTCACTCATGCATGGTCATGCATGGGGTTATAAAACCTTGTGCGTAACATGAAATCCCCATTGGGCACAATGCAAAAATATGCATGGCTATTGGAAGCTTACGCATGAAGCCATGCAAAGCCAAGAGCCACTAACTCATGGGCAATCCCTTATTTGTGTGTGACTATAATAGGAGAAAATTTACTTTTCCTTTTGAAAATATAGTTGCACCTATATATAGGGAAGAGAGAGAGAGTTCAAGTTGATTCCCAACATGTGTATTCAATTCAAGTCGACACACAACTCTATCCTTTTACATGTCATTAGAAAAAGTCATATGCATAAATTTTCTAATCCAATTAGGACTCTTGATTTGAATCCAAATCAAATCCTAAAACTAAGGTGGATTAGTCAAACCAAAACTCATATGAATCTCCTAACATTTAGGAATTTATGTTAGAGTCAAACTCTATTAGTTCGGGTCAGTTTGGATCCAACTCTTAGATTAAACCCGTACAAAATCACTGAACCAACACCCCTTATGCATCTGTGCCAATTAGTCGACTAGCGCTTATGCACTAGTCGACTAACCAGCTCTCTGTTTTTCTTATACATGCTGGTTAGTTGGCTACTGAAGTATCATTAGTCGACTAACCACCTGTTTGGGTTTTGGTTTAGAGTTTATGCCTTCTCCTTTAGCTTGGATCATTCATAACTCTTTACGAATCTTTCTAATATGCACTGGCAATCCCTTGCGACACGCATTCTCTCTTTAATAAGCTTAATCACAATACTTGTGATTGGTCCCCATACATCATATGTATATGAAACTCATTTCTTTGTTTCTTGTAAGAGGTCATCACATGTGTGTGACTTTAATATCCCGATTCCAACAGTATGATCATATCGTGTTCAAGGTGTGGCAGAGACGCTAGCGATGCATGCTGCCACCTTCGTTAAAGAATCATTGTTGTTTGGTTAATATATAGACTGGGATCTTTTCGAACCAAATCGCAGGTCTTACAGTGACAAATTCCGTGCAGTCTGATCCCTTCGTCATTACTATGTTGCTAAGGTGTCTAGTGTACATCTTCCTATCGAACCCAACTACACATTATGTCCAGAGCAGAATGTGATCTCACAGTATTTGAGGTTGTATACAACTTATTGCCTTATCAAGTTTATCTGCCCGACTTGGCCAAAGATTTAACTACGTTTCGCATTCGGGTCTATGCAACACTAACCTCCCATGTCGGAGAAGGCGAATCCCATCTTAATGGTCACTCCATTCGCATTCTTCATCTATACCCAGTGAGTACTTACATATCGGTTGTAATATCGATCTTCGGTAAAAGCCAAAGTATAGCCTTCCACGCACAAGGTCGTGCATCACATCTCACGTAATAAGGACTATGCAGCACATACTGTCACCTGAGAACTTTTTGTTGACAGTCAGAGTATGAATACCGTACACAAGCTTCTCGGCTAGTTGTTTTATGAACTTGTTCTTTAACAAGCACATGTGTGCTGTCTCACGATGTCCCCACATCGAGTGGCTATAAGACCAGCCATACCATATGATGGTTGAGCTCAATGCACACTGGTATATCTATAATATCAATATCATATTGTCGATATTCCAATGACCAAGAACTTTTAGGAGATTCATGTGCCTCAATATCTAATCTCACCATGGTCCCAATGTATGTCATACACATCTCCAATAACTTTATCCTTATAATCATATTGTAACCTTGTAGATGCACACTCAAATGCATAAAGATTACATAGATAAAGATGACTACATAGCTTACTGTCATTTTGAACGAGATGTGTCAATTTCCTAATTGATGTAAAGGCATATATATTCCTCAACAACTAGGAGCATGTAGCATCACCTGATGCTGTTTCATGAACATTTGATGGTATTTAAATTTTGAACCATACTACAAAATACGCTTTCTTCTGTTAAGTATAAAAAAATTAGACCTTTCGAATTTGTTCTCAATAGTATGCTTGTCTATTCCAACTAGGATTAAGTCATTTTGTATATACTTACAAAGATTATTTGTGGGACATGTGGGAGTCTTATGAAGAGATTTTGTGGGGTTAGATTTTACAAATGATATGTATCAGTTGTAAGTCATTCTCCTCACTTAAAGATGGGCTACTATTTCATGATAGACAAGGGTGAATATGAAGGTTTAGGACACTTGGGGTAGTGGGCATACTATTAATAAGGTCGTATTTGCAAGGATTTAAAACCTCATTGATGAGTAGACCTGATTTCATTGTTCTTATAATTTTTTTGGGTTGTTTTGTTTTAATTAAGTTGATGCTCATAACATGTCACCTTTATGTTTAAGTTGGGCATGGTAAGTGCATTGGAAAGCTTATGCGGTCCATCACCCTTGCCATGTGTTACTTTTGCTTGTTTGTAGGATTGTTACTTATGCATGTGTGTTGTATATGCAAGATTTGATCATGATTCTCTCTCTCTCTCTCTCTCATCTGTACTCTTATTTGTAAACAAATTCAAGGAGGTTTTGTTGTGAAATTTACCTTTTTTGGCTTAGTTTGGCAACACTATTTTAGAGGTAACGATGATGATGATCTGCCAAAGAAATTTACATCCTTTTTTGATTAAAATAGCGAGTCGGGCTCGGATGGCTTGCATTCTTGTAGGCAACCACCTTGCAAACATTCTTTGTCGTATGATTAAATTGGGCATATTTGAGCCTCCTCTTACTCCTCAAAATCTCTAGCATGCAAGTTAATTAGGACTGTAAATGGGTCGTATCTGGATTTGGCTGGCTTCTCTTCTTTCTGAAGAGAAATCCATATGTATGTATTGGAATGTCTTCTAATGGAATCATTTCTACACTTTTTGTTTGAAGTTCTTCTTCATTTGACTTCTTTGTTTTAACTTAAAATTTGTTTAAACTTACATAGGCATGCACTTGAGGGACATACGATGCACTTGAGAGACATACGATGACCCACATAGAGGTCTTCGATGTGGTGCATAAGAAGAAGGAGGCTTTTGTTAGCAATCGATGTCGAGTTGTCTCCATAAGTTCTTTCTTACTATATGTTGAATGCATGGTTGCTAGTTATTATCAATTTGGATAAATTATGTTTAATTGGTTTATTATGTGTAGCAGAGGTATCGAGAAAGGATGACACAAGTACATGGGGAAGACCATAGCACTCACTCGAATTTTGACCATGCATTATTGAATGAAGTGACTGGTGAAGTGACTCGATCTCATGTGTTCAGGTTTCCTTTGATTGCTACCCCCGCACAAGTATTGGGACTAATTTGTTTGACCTCTAGCACTACTTCCTCCTCCAGGGTTTCTGAGCAGTGTATGGAAGAGAATATGTAACTTAAGAGTCGGGTATAATTTCTCACGGAAGCAATAACTCTTTTAAGTAGGAAATGTGGAGTTGACCTTTCATCCCTTGTATCGACACATGTATAATTTCTTCTAGTTTAAGTTATTCTATACATGCTTCTAGTTTCACTTTTAAGTACTAGTCCTATTTTAATTGTTTAATATTGTTAGCTTAATTTAGTGATCATTTCTTCAATAATTAGTTCAGTATGCACGTGTGTTTAATATTGTTTGGTTTTGATTTTTGTACAATAAATTATGTAGGGCACATCAGCGGGTGCTTCAACAGCTTCACCAGATTTACGTGCACATGAGGATTAGGATCAGCACGACGATGAGGATCCATATCTTAGTGACCTTTAGGTTTTGATTTTTGTACAATATATTCTGTTGCTCTGCATGGTTTGGTCACAATTGAATCATTGTAATTATTTTGTATAGGTGTCGGATCATTGTAATTATTTTGGATAATTAACGATGATCTTGTTTTGGAAGATATTTATGATGGTATTTGGATAATCTTAAAAAATTTGTAGTTGATATTATATTTTAAATTTTAATAATTTATATTTGTTTTCCAAATGTATAAAAAATTAAATTTAGGGTCTTTTAAAAATAATAATTTGTATCGCTGACCGCTTCAATAAGTGATAGGTTGACATTCGCTTATGGAAACCATCAAAGTATGTTGTTTAAAATATTATTATTTGTATTCCTGACGGCTTTTGTCAGTGATAGTTCGACTTTCACTAACGAAATCCGTCGGTGATAGTTCTATTTTCACTGACAGAAACCATTAGGGATTGTATTGACTTCTTCGACAGATTTCATTAGCAGTTGTCCATTTGTGCTGACGATTTTTCGTGGGCAATGTTTTTCTTTTCGTGACAGAAACTGTCAGCAAACTTTTGCTTATCACCGCATGCTGACTGGTTGGCTGATGGATTTATTTACTAAGGGAAACTTCTTGTTGACGGTTTTTTTCACCTTTGCTGACGGATTTTTCTATCAGTACAAGTCATTTGTCTTGTAGTGGACAGTTGGTCCCAATTCCCACCATAAAATTATATTATTAATTTTTGTCTATCTTTTTAAGTTGAAGATATTCGCAAAATTAGTGAGAAAAATTGTTAGATAAAAACCAATATATTTATTTATTCGCAACTCTTTAAAATATCATTTTACAGCATCATGTCTGGCCTTAAATTTATTCTTGAAAAGAACAAACCCACTGGACCTAATTATGAGGATTGGCTAAGGAACGTAGATTGCATTGACCTATGACAAGTTAGCATACATCTTAGATACAACCCATCCTGACATCCTAACTGATAAGTCCAAGGATGAAAAGAAAGAGTTCTTTAAATCTTAAACTTGTGACTATTCCACTGCCAAATGCATCGTGTTAGCCTCCATGAGTAATGAGTTACAAAGGAGGCATAAGAATATGGATGTTCATTACATATTTCTCCATGTAAAAGAGTTATAAGGAGAGAAATCTCGAATTGCAAGATTTGATCCTTTGAAAAAATTGTTTCATATGAAGACAGCAGTTGGGACCACAGTCCAAGACCATGTCCTCAAGGTAATTGCTTATATTGAGGAATTAGAAGAGTTGGGATTTGTCTTAGACAATCAATTATGTGTGGATATAATTCTATAGTTTCTTCCTAACACCTTCTCTCTATTCATACAAAACTTCAATATGAACAAACGAGAATATTCACTTCCAGATCTCCTTAACATATTAAGGTAAGCTGAGAGCTTCTTTTCAAAGGACAAAGCACTGGTTATTCTTACTAGATCTTCTTCTTGTCCCAAAGCTTCTGCCAAGGAAAAGAAGAATGCTATTGAGCCTAAGAGTGGCGTTAAGAAAGTGAAAGCGAAGAAAGAGAAGTTTGTAAAAGGTGAATGCTTCTATTGTTACAAGTCAAGCCACTGGAAGAGGAAATGAAAGGACTACTTGGAGTCCTTAAAGAAGAAGGGTCATGATAATGCATCACCTTCAGGTGTGTATGTCGTTCAAAACATACTCTTTATGTCTCCTACCACTTGAATATTATATACCAGATCTAATTCTCACATCTATAATTTTATATCAACGGTTGAGAAAAGTAGGAGGCTTAGAGTGATGAAATGTCTCTACAAGTCAGAACTGGAGCAAGTGTTGCTACTGTTGCCGTAATGAAATTTCACCTTGGACTGCTAAGCGAAAATATTTTGAATTTATGCAACTGCTTCTATGTACCAAACATGAAGTGTAACATTGTATCAATTTCTTTATTAGATAAGGAAGTATAAAATTTTGTGTTGAAAGACAATGTTATGAATATTTTCAATAAAGATAAATTTCTTGGTTTTGGTATATTGAATAATGGCATATATATTTTGAATGCAGGCATCATATTGAATATTCATAATGTGAATAAAAGAAAGACTTCAAGTGATAATGAAACCTACTTGGGGTATTGTCGACTAGGCTATATTAGTGAGAAGAAACTCATGAAGTTGCATAAGGAAGGATTCTTGAATCTTTTTTATAATGAATGATATGCAACTTAATTATAACTCTTGTCTCAAATGTAAAATGGCCAAAACTCCTTTTGTGTGACAAGGAGAAAGAGTTACTAGACTATTGGGACTTGTACATACGGATGTATGCAGCCTAATGTCTACAGAAGCAAAAGGTGGATATTCCTACTTCATCACTTTTACTGATGACCTCTCAAGGTATGGATATGTTGTCACGCCCCGCTTCCCATTAAGCTTGGGAGAGAGGACGCGAACGGGTCCGCATGTGCAAGTAAGGATAATGTACTTTTGCTTTTCTTTCCTCCTTGACTTAACACAATAAGCGTCTGTGTGAAAAACCACAGGTTCTTGCTTGCATTACTCAAAAACAACACAGATACGTAATTATTACAATCTCAAACGTCTCAATGGAATTGCAACAAATGGAGAAAAGAAGAGTAGGTCTTATGACCCGTACAATAAATGAAAAGAAGTGCAATGAAGGTTCACTAGTTCAACAAGTCTTGGTCCACTGGTTAATTTATCTCAACTAGTCCTCCGGGTGCTATAGCTCGGGATCTGACATACATCCAAAAATATGAATGTATGCCAGCAAGGGTCTGCAAGTAAAGGTTAGAAACCCAAGGCAATATGTACAAAATTTTATTGAATTTAAGAAGCATTAATTAGATTTAAAAGAGATCATGACAACAAGTTTAAACATGCTGATTATAAAATGAAATAATGTAAAATACATCCTATCATGCAGTTATAAGCAGTTTAACAAGTAAAGTGAGCAGTTATGACATGGCAGTTATAACGAATTAAAAACAAGCACTATAAACATGGTAATCCTATTGTGCGAGCAAGTGATCACGATTATTACAATTACAATGCAATTCTTTCTATCATGCATATGGTTCTCGCTTTTAGGTCGTGATGAGTGAGTTCCTTCTTCACATGGGAGCTTACCGTGATTGTTTCTAACCCACCGCATGGGTGGTGCCCTTGAAGACAGTACCCTTTCATACGCCTAGTAGCCGCTCAACCCTAACCCCACCCCAAAAATGTGCTGGAACATGAGCCAGCCTAGTTCACGAATTATAAGCACGAATTCATGAAGAGAGTTCCCTTTTATTACAAGCACGAATTCACAATTTCAATTACGAATTTGTCAACTCATATGACATCACGAAAGTCACGATTTCGCCTTTAAGGCGCACGATTTCATGATGGCACACATTTGTTAGATATCTCAAGACATACAGAAATTTAATAACATCGTCATTTATTTTTTTACAACATTTTTCATGAATACAACAGTGTCGAGCAACATTCACAATAATTTAACAAAAGTGCTGAAAATAAGAATTTAACGAACATGTCACGGAAAGTAGTTTTCCTTGCTATTGTTTTAAACTAAGGTATATTATGTTATATGCCATTTGGTCACATTTTCAGTCAAGAATGTCATGATAGTGATTTCACGGGTCATTTCACGTGTGGATTTTGAGTTATACAACTTTACATGCAAAAGACCAAATGAGTATTTACCTTCAAAAATTCAATGTAAATTGCATACTTGCCTGATTTCCGCGATTTTAGTGTCGTTGGGTTCGTCTTAACGGGTATTACGTATTGGTATGTCCGGTTCTCTGTTTTGGTTAAACATATCACTGAATTAGATTTTTCGTGAGATAAACACAATATTAAAATAATCTCTAAATCGGGTTCGTCTGATTTTATCGGGTTCTCTGGCTAGGGTGATGTTTATATTATGTTACACTAACATGATACGCCCCATTTCATTTAATATTATTACCCTAACATTAATTACAACTACTAATTTGCTGAAATTACTTAACAAATTATCATTTAAATTAACACTAACACTAACTAACACTAACAACCTATTAATTAATGTTACTAAACTAATCACAAGGTTAACATGACATTAATTGGTATACCTACTCTACACATGTCTCTTATATTATAATAAAACTTATCTCATCTTATTCTTGTAATGCCCTACAAGCTGCTGCACAAGTACTAGGGGGGGTGAATAGTACTTTAAAAATAACGAGGATTATAATTCCTAATTATCGTGCAAACAACTACCAAATCAATTTGCGGAAGCTTAAATTGATGACAACAACAAAATTAACAATGCTAACAATAGATATTACTGGGTTCGGATTCACCCAAGTCTCCCCGACTTGTTTCCGGTGATCCTACGTCCCAACCACCCGGATCCCCTCCGGATACTTAGGTTAGAAACCCTAACCCAAGATTTCCACTATGATATCTTGTGAAAAACCTTCACAAGATCAAATCATACATGCAATGGCAATAGTGAATCCCACAACCCGGGATCACAACCTTCTCTCATAACCGAGAGAATCAATAAGCAATATAAATGAGTTTATAATGAAATAAACAATCTTACCACAAAATCCTATACCTTGAGTTTTCTTACCAAATAGGTGCAAGGAGTGATTTGTGGAAGCGGAAGTCACTAAGACCTAGCACCACTGAAATGAGCAGCAATGGGTGCCCAGGAGTGATTTGGAGACTTGAATCAAGCTAGAGCTTGAAGGGCTCACCAAGAACAAACTTCTCTCAAGATGGATTCTAGATCTAGAAAGTGAGAGAATGGATTTCTTGTGAGGAAGAGAGCTTTGGAAATGAATGAGAATCTCTATCTCTTTCAATCTCAATGAATCTCTTAATAGCAGCTCTAACCTAGAGAGAAATGACCAAGGTTCGTATTTATAGGGGCCCATAAAAACGAGCTAGGTCAAATCCCAACGGTTGGAAATCTGAAGCAGTTAGTCGGTCAAAGAACAACCACTGACCGACTAGTTCATCAACTAGTCGGTCGGTCAATCAACATGGACCGACTAAGTGATGAACAGTGAAGAGATTGAATTTCAGACCTAGAAATCTAGTCGGTCCAAGAAGACTGTCTGACCGACTAGTTTCACAACTAGTCGGTCGGTCAGTGAACGTAGACTGACTAAGAGTCAAAAACAAATAGTCTGAATATAAATTGATTTAGTCGGTCCAAGAACAAATGTTGACCGACTAGATTATCAACTAGTCGGTCGCCAAACGTTCTTAGACCGACTAACGATAAACAGTAGCTTAGGAGAAAATTGGCATGTACAGTAAAGCACAACTAGTCGGTCAAAGAAGCATCACTGACCGACTAGTTCACAAACTAGTCGGTCGGTGAGTCAACGTAGACCGACTAACTGTAAACAGTACTGAGCAAGAAAATACTAACTGAAACTAGTCGGTCTAAGAAGCTTTGCTGACCGACTAGATCACCATCTAGTCGGTCAGTTCTTCTTCTTGAACCAACTAACATGCACAATAAAGTCTGAATCGAAGCGCGATGCTTCGAGGAAGTTAGAATGGACTTCTACTAAGATCCTAGCGCTAAGATATGAGCGTTATGAAGATAGAAATGTAAGATATACTCAAGGCTTAACATTCTATAAATCGAAACCAAAAGACTATGAATAAAACCTTAAAGAACGGTCTTCGAGAGCTTCGATCAAATCTTCATGACTTCCAAAATGATCCAAAAGCTTCAACGAAGCTTTAGGCATTGAATACGAGCTTTGAGAAGTCTTGAGATGTCGCTTTGTGTGTTCTCGTGAATTTGGCGACGATCTCCATAACTGCGCTCACAAATTGTTAGTTCATGAATTATTTATATTTGCTCATCATCCAAAACCAAATCCGGGGAGTCCAATACTCAACAATTCTTTCTCTCTTTATCCTATACTAAGGCTGTCACCCTCTTAATATTTCTTTAACTCTCAACTCTCTCTTTCTCTCTGTCCCTTTCTCACCAGAACGCAAGGGGATCGAGCTCACGTGAAAACAAAGGGGGAGGGGTCTCACCTACCCACAGCGACGGGAGGAGGAGGCGCCGGTGGTCACAGGCGATGGCAGGTGGCTTCTGTCAGGCGGACGGCAGCACAAATGGGCTGTGCACGGGGCGGCGCGCGGCTGGGCTGCGACGGCAGGTGGTGCGCGCATCTATCCTCTGGTGAGGGGAGCACAGTTAGGGGTCGGACTTCAATGTAGATGGGAAAAGGGGAGAAGAATTTGATTTGAATCTGAAGTTGGTTTTCAGATCTGAGATTTACTTCTCCCCTTTTTTCTGTTTGAGTTTGATTTTGGAGTTAAGTTGGCTGATTTGGGTTTGTTGGGGCTGATTTGAGCTTGAGGTTGCGGTTGTGATGAAGGTGGAGGATTTACAGCAGATGGAATGGGTTTACAGAATGGTTCAGCAGGGGAGAGACGTCTGGCTTAAGAAGATGAGCAGGGAGACACCCTTTTCCATTTGTCAAAGCAGTTTTAATTAGATTAGGATGTGTGTTATTGCAACTTTAGACTGATTTGAGGAAACGTGTTTGTAGAGAGACGTGTTTGTTTGTGTTTTGATCAAGGGAAAGCATCTGCCTTCAAAGAGACATGAGTTGGTTTGGCATGTTAAACATCCATTAAATTCTTAGTCAAATAGGTCAGGTTTGATTAGGATGGAAATTAAATGTAACCTTTGACTAATTTGAGGGGGAAGAACCTGGTTCATAGAAACGTGTTGTTACTCTAACTTTTTTTTTCAAATTAAACGTGAATGATGAGTTACGATAGGAGATTAAGTGATTAAGTAAAATCAAATGTAATTATTAAAATAAATAAAGTAATTAGTGAAAATTAAAAGCGATTAGCAAATTGTAATTAGCAAGGTAATTAAATTAAAGTGATTAGTTAAACTATGTAGTTAATTAATTAGGATACGGTAAAAACGAAATACAAAGATGTGTACGCGTAACAATGAAAGTACAGACGAAAAGATTATACAGACGACTGAAAAAATACCGGTATGCACGATCTAAAAATACGTCTAAAAATACAGGTCGTTACACTCTACCCACCTTAAAAAAAATTCCGTCCTCAGAATTCTTATCAACTAATGAGCAGGAAACAAATACGGATAACGCTCTTGTATTTCTATGAGGTAAATTATGACCTGAAATATTTCGAGACAAAGAAAATAAATTGGTTAGGAAAAGACACAAGTGATGTGGTTAAGATTGAGTTTCAAAAAGAGGTTCGGATGACTAAGCACCATTGATGGCCTTAACCGTTAGTGGGCAAGTGAAAAGGGTAGGGACGGCTACCCAAGATGTGCAGGGACAAGGGTGAGAAAATAATAAAATACAAATATATAAATATACTCCCAACTGTAACCCCAATATTCTAACACCCTGGTTGTTAAACCCATAACATCAAATAAGTGTTTCCTAAAATAAATCATCACTTCTCGTCTCGTCACCAAATAATGTTACAAGTATAAGCATATCCTGAACTTACATATAGGTCCAATACTTCCCCTTTCTTTTTGATTTCTATCTCACAATTCTTGCTTTAAACAATTAATACTTTAAACAAGGCAACCTCGGAAGGGAAAATACCAATTGTCCTCAACCAATACTTCTTATAAATTTCCTCGCTCCTTCGCTCATCAATGAAATTTAGACAGTAACCTCTTTTCGGGGGGTCTTTAATGTACGATATCCTCTATACCTAAGTTCGCCAAAAAGCTAACATTCTCATAGGTTGTCCATCCGTAGTGTATCATCCCTTGCTCATTGTATAACCTAACTTGTAGTACTATAATCGTGACATCATCTAACTCCAACCTTATTCTTATCTCAAGTAATTGGTATAACAAAGCTTTACCAATTACTGATATATGACAATAAGTACCAATGAGCCTAGTATACATCACCATCTTCCATCAACATTTATCATGTTCCCAACTCAATCTTCATCGTGACAACTCATAAGTTTAAACACCTTAATTAACAAACTATTAAATCACATTTCATCATTTCTTATTGTATCATAAGCAACTTAGATCAATTTACGCAATTATCCATTCGTATTAACATATCATAGCATTTCCGACGTCTTCATCACTCTATCTGTACGATGAAGTCTTGTTACTTTACATACTTTACTAATCATCATCGTTCATCATAAATCATGTAATATCTACAAAGTTACTCTCAGCTGCTACTAATATGAATTCCAAATTCGCAATGTACTCGTCTTCCAGTGCACCATTTATAGTATGGAATCCTGTTGAAACCATTATGTATGGGTATATCCAAATATGAAATATAACTCTTGAACACATCATTCTATCTATCATATTGTAAACAATCAATACAATTATACCTTACATCACCTCAAACTACTCCCGTCCTTAATTATAATCCCCTACTTAATAATCGTATCTAACATTCTATCAACACAATGCATAACAAAATTCAACATTGTTGATGATAGAAATAAAGGTAGAAGAAAACATTTTAAAAAGGGTTACAATGCAAATTGAAAACTAATCTCACTAAAATGTAATAAGTAAATAGATGCACTAATGTTTTAACCAAGAGATAGTATAGGATACAGAGTTGTATGATGTAACAAATCAACTTTGTGACGAATGGTTTAGGTGAGGCAAGGGTATGGAGTTAGCTTGATCAGAAAGATGATCTTACAGGTGCAAGAAGTAAGAACAGACATGCATATACGAGCAGAAAGTAAAGTATTGGTGGCTGCTCAAGTGTGGAAAGTAAAGTACATGTAATGCATAAAGTAAAGGTGACTGTGCAAGTGCAAAAGTAACGACGGTGGCATGGCATATGGTAGCAACAATGTTTTAACCAACTGGCAATGTGATGACAATAGTAAAACAACCAGGTAGAGGCAGTAACACTGAAAAAGACAAGTAATGAGCGAGCATGAGGAAAACAAACGTCGCTTGACTATCTAAAAGTGTGGGCTGGCCTAATAATAAGAAGTTTAGCTTAATTTCCAAACCAGCCAGGCAGTCAGGGCTTGAAGGTACAGGTCACTTCTATAACCGTAGGACAAGTCCTCTGGTTGACCAACCCCCTTTCCATTCCTTTCTAGACACTAATCCAGTAGTAATTTAAGACCGCTTATTAGTATACCATTCTATCACGTTTGAGCAGTCTCGACTTAGTCTGTGGAACAGTGGCATCAAATCAGTAGTCGTGACAAGAGTTAGCTTGATCAGGTGGCATAGAGATGGTTATGAATGATTAAATGGCATAGATGTAGTGTTTGTTTCGTAAATGGAGATAGATTTTTTTGATAAAAAATTTTAAATTATAAATACGATGAATACAGAACTAATACACTGAAATAGTTAAAGTTTTATTTAGCAAAAAAAGTATTTAAAATTAGTATATGGTCGGTTGTTTTGAAAGCTGTTTAGTATAGTAAGAAAGAAAATGTCATACATAATCATGATTCACGTCCTTGCGGTCCAGCGGACACTGCCAGGGAAGTGACTAAGCCAGGATCACTTACCCCCAGTCTAGCTAGTGTGATCCAACAAACTTAGCCAAGCACATTGACCAGATCATGGTCCATTGAAGGAAGCTTATCATTTATATGTGTGACATCAACAAAAAAAGTTTAAAGATAAAGATCTCCATATGTAGAAAGTAAAAGATGTGGGTATGGATGGTATAGGTTAGAAATCATTATAATATAGTGACTAAGGATTTTCAGCGAAGGAAACTCAAAATCAAAGAATAAATTTAAGTCAGTTGAAAAATATGAGTCCTATGTATATATATTTAAAAAAAATTTAAACAAGTTAAACTGGGCGAGGAATTCCATAAAAAGGATATCGACAGTAGAATCAGTATAGTAATGTGGATAATTCAAAAGGATAATGATGGCTGTCAGGAAGATCACGTGGGTCGAGAGCAAGTTTTAGAATAGGATGATCAAATGTGAGTACGGGTAGGAAATGACTTGTGAAAAGGCTACGATAGATTCCTAAGGTCATAAAGTGGAATGTAAAATGAAGGGAGATTAAAAATCAAGGATATACTGACTTGATTGAATTGAGGTAGAAAATTCTAGGGAAGGTGTTGTCTGAGAGTCAAGATTGTAATATCATCTATACTGTTTTAAAGTATTTTGCATGAGCATTGACATGCATGGGCCACCACTAAAACCTGTCACGCCCCGCTTCCCATTAAGCTTGGGAGCGAGGACGCGAACGGGTCCGCATGTGCAAGTAAGGAGGAGGTACTTTTGCTTTTCTTTCCTCCTTAACTTAACACAATAAGCGTCTGTGTGAAAAACCGCAGGTTCTGGCTTGCATTACTCAAAAACAACACAGATAAGTAATTATTACAATCTCAAACGTCTCAACGGTATTACAACAAATGCAGAAAAGAAGAGTAGGTCTTATGACCCATACAATAAATGAAAAGAAGTGCAATGAAGGTTCACTAGTTCAACAAGTCTTGGTCCACTGGTTCAGTTATCTCACCTAGTCCTCCTGATGCTATAGCTCGGGATCTGACATACATCCAAAAACATGAATGTATGTCAACAAGGGTCTACAAGTAAAGATTAGAAACCCAAGGCAAGATATACAAAATTATCCTGAATTTAAGAAGCATTAATTAAATTTAAAAGAGATCATGACAACAAGTTTAAACATGCTGATTATAAAATGAAATAATGTAAAATACATCCTATCATACAGTTATAAGCAGTTTAACAAGTAAAGTGAGCAGTTATGACATGGCAGTTATAACGAATTAAAAACAAGCACTATAAACATGGCAATCCTATTGTGCGAGCAAGTGACCACGATTATTACAATTACAATGCAATGCTTTCTATCATGCATAGGGTTCTTGCCTTTAGGTCGTGATGAGTGAGTTCCTTCTTCACACGGGGGCTTACCGTGATTGGTGATAACCTACCGCATGGGTGGTACCCTTGAAGACAGTACCCTTTCATACGCCTAGTAGCCGCTCAACCCTAACCCCACCCCAAAAATGTGCTGGAACACGAGCCAGCCTAGTTCACGAATTACAAGCACGAATTCACGAAGAGAGTACCCTTTTATTACAAGCACAAATTCACGATTTCAAGCACGAATTTGTCAACTCATATGACATCACGAAAGTCATGATTTCGCCTTTAAGGCGCACGATTTCACGATGGCACACATTTGTTAGATATTTCAAGACATGCAGCAATTTAATAACATCATCATTTGTTTTTTTACAACATTTTCCATGAATACAAGAGTGTCGAGCAACATTCACAATAATTTAACAAAAGTGCTGAATATAAGAATTTAACGAAGATGTCACGGAAAGTAGTTTTCCTTGCTATTGTTCTAAACTAAGGTATATTAAGTTATATGCCAATGGGTCACATTTTCAGTCAAGAATGTCATGGTAGTAATTTCACGCGTCATTTCACGTGTGGATTTTGAGTTATACAACTTTACATGCAAAAGACCAAATGAGTATTTACCTTCAAAAATTCAATATAAATTGCATACTTGCCTGATTTCTGCGATTTTGGTGTCGTTGGGTTCGTCTTGACGGGTATTACGTATTGGTACGTCCGATTCTCTGTTTTGGTTAAACATATCGCTGAATTAGATTTTTTGTGAGATAAACACAATATTAAAATAATCTCTAAATCGGGTTCGTCTGATTTTATCGGGTTCTCTGGCTAAGGTGATGTTTATATTATCTTACACTAACATGAGACGCCCCATTTCATTTAATATTATTAACCTAACATTAATTACAACTACTACTTTGCTAAAATTACTTAACAAATTATCATTTAAATTAACACTAACACTAACAACCTATTAGTTAATTTTACTAAACTAATCACAAGGTTAACATGACATTAATTGGTATACCTACTCTACACCTATCTCTTATATTATAATAAAACTTATCTCCTCTTATTCTTTCTCTCTTTATCCTATACTAAGGATGTCACCCTCTTAATATTTCTTTAACTTTCAACTCTCTCTTTCTCTCTGTCCCTTTCTCTCCTGTCTCCTCTCTTCTTCTGTTCTTCTTGTTTTCTTTTTTTTCATAGTTTGTAGCAGTAACCAGAACGCAAGGGGAGCTGACGCGAAAACAAAGGGGGAGGGGTCTCACCTACGCACAGCGACGGGAGGAGGAGGCATCGGCGGTCACAGGCGGCGGCGGGCGGCTTCTGTCCGGCGGACGACGACGTAAATGGTCGGCGCACCAGGCGGTGCGCGGCTGGGCTGCGACGGCAGGTGGCGCACGCTGCTATCCTCTGGCGAGGGGAGCACGGTTAGGGGTCGGACTTCAATGGAGATGGGAAGAGAGGGGAGAAGAGTTTGATTTGAATCTGAAGTTCGTTTTCAGATCTGAGATTTTCTTCTCCCCTTTTTTCAGTTTAAGTTTGATTTTGGAGTTAAGTTGGCCGAGTTGGGTTTGTTGTGGTTAATTTGGGATTTGTTGGGGCCGATTTGAGCTTGATGTTGCGGTTGTGATGAAGGTGGAGGATTTGCAGCAGATGGAATGGGTTTGCAGAATGGTTCAGCAGGGGAGAGACATCTGGCTTAAGAAGATGAGCATGGAGACACCCTCTTCCATTTGTCAAAGCAGTTTTAATTAGATTAGGATGTGTGTTATTGCAACTTTAGACTAATTTGAGGAAACATGTTTGTAGAGAGACGTGTTTGTTTGTGTTTTGATTAATAGGCAAGGGAAAGCATCTGCCTTCAAAGAGACGTGAGTTGGTTTGGCATGTTAAACATCCATTAAATTCTTAGTCAAATAGGCCAGGTTTGATTAGGATGGAAATTAAATGTAACCTTTGACTAATTTGAGGGGGAAGAACCTGGTTCATAAAAACGTGTTGTTCCTCTAACTTTGTTTTCAAATTAAACGTGAATGATGAGTTACGATAGGAGATTAAGTGATTAAGTAAAATCAAAAGTAATTATGAAAATAAATAAAATAATTAGTGAAAATTAAAACCGATTAGCAAATTGTAATTAGCAAGGTAATTAAATTAAAGTGATTAGTTAAACTGGGTAGTTAATTAATTAGGATACGGTAAAAACGAAATACAGAGATGTGTATGCATAACAAAGAAAGTACAGACGAAAAGATTATACGGACGACTGAAAAAATACCGGTACGCACGATATAAAAATACGTCTAAAAATACAGGTCGTTACATATGTGTTCTTTATGAAACACTAAAATGGTGTGTCAGAGAGAATGTGATTCCTAATATACTTAAAAAGAGAATGTGATTCTTTCTCAGATTACTCCCCCTTACACACCTCAGTAAATGGTGTGTCAGAGAGAAAGAATGGCACCCAATTAGATATGATGTGATCTATGATGAGTGATGCTGAGTTACCTCCTTCCACTTTGGTTTATGCCTTGGAGACGGCAGTGCACATACTTAATATGGTTTCGTCCAAGTCCATGCCTATCACTCCATTTGAGATATGGAAAGGTAGAAAATCCAATATTTAGTTTGTTAAGATAAGGGGATATATTGCATTCATGAAAAGCACAATCCAGATCAACTAGAGGCACGATACATGATGTGCAAGTTTATGGGACATACAATGGACTCCCAATGATATATATTCTATCAACCTGAAAAACAAAAGATTTTACAAGGCTTTATTAATGCAATTGTAAATATCATATACACATATTTACATTCATATTAAAAAATTACAAAGATTAAAAGATACCAAATATAATATTATTATTTTGAACAAGATTTATCATTTACAATAATTATCTTAAAGGCATTCATTATCCAACATTCATGATGTCTCCTACTATAGTAAAGCAGCGATCCATTAACTACTTAGCTGGTAGTCACAAAGCACATATGATATAACTACATGCTATAATGAAGCTCCAAAGTGATTTGTTAAATTTCTCAACATAGTATGTATCATGACTTAAATTGCTTGTGTCCCCACTCTAAGGTAATAGTGCTCTGGGTTGGTGCTTTTTGCATTTCATATGTATCCTTGCCACAAAAGCAGGCCCTCGGTCTAACATCATAAGGTTAAAATAGATGTGTAATCCCTCTTTGATCATCTTTATGATATCATATCGAATGGGGTAATGCATTTATTATTGTATCTCATCCTTATTCACTTCCTAAGTGACAAGGGTGATTGCATGTGTGAGTGAGCTAGTCTCAAGATCTTACTCAACAAACTCTTCATGTAGCTACCTTTACCTACTATGTTTTGTTAAATTATGCTCGTGACAGTAATTATGCAAATAAACTATCATAAATGCTACCTAAATATCCAAAAAATGACCTATTACATGACTTAGTGATACAATACCATCCACCCAAACCAAACAATGCCCATAAGCTATTTTGTCAATGGAAAAATGACAAGTTGCATTTGTATGTATCCTAGGGTCATCTTATCTTTTTAGTTTTCAGTCTTTATAGTTAACATGATTTTTCACACATCCTTTGCCATCATGTTGTCGCATCAATGCAACTAGATTCATAGCATATGCAAGATTAGGCGAAACTGTTGGATCCCTATGGATGGCAGACAACACAAGAAGGGGGTTGAATATTGTTGTACACAAAGTAATAAAATTCTTCGCGAAATTTAAACCCTTCTTTTTGTTGCCTAAGTCTCAAATGAGGGTTACCTCAATTCGTACTTAATCAACGCAGATATTAGTGTTGGGAGATAGGTATGCCCTCGAGGAAATTTATCTCTGTATACGTGTACAAACGTCTTGTTCAAAATAAGAATTTACCTAAGTTAAGAATAATGTAGTCGACATTAGAACTTAGGTAAAGTCCTGAGACTTAATGCGAGGTTAAACAAGTATCGAAATGAGGATCTCGATCATGGAGAATTGTTTGACCGTTAGTAGCATAAGTCTAAAATCGTTCGTGGTCATAGATGTTTCGAAAAAAGGATATCGATACATCAGATAGGCCATTGTGTCTTTGTCTTCACCATGGAGTGGTGATGATGATCTCATGGTCGTTCGACTTGGCGAAGTCAGAGACAAGACACTGGTGCTCATTGGAGAATGAGTTCACTGAACGACCCAACGAGAATTATCACATGGTTAACATAACAAATCTGTCAGTGATAAATCTCAATGATGATAGGCTAGTTGGTCCTTAGACTTGAGGTCATTGTACGAACCAGTACGTGAACGGTGTCACGTAGATCTCTGACCTACCTTCGAGGCAAGGCCTGTCGAAAGATCTTGGTTGGGTGACACTTGAAGCGTGCGAGGAAAGTAATGACCAAGAAAGGATTCGTCTCCCCCGTTATGGGGATTTAGTGTCGCATGTGTTGGTTCGGTCTTTAGTGAAAAACTTTGGCCAAAGTAGTTTGGAAGAAGTCCACCATTATTTGACAAAAGACCGATGGAGAGTTTGACCGTATCCTAGGCTTGACTAGGAGACAAAGTTTTGACGAGGTGACTAAAACTGCGGTATTCATCACGGACACATTGAAGGTGGTCCTGACAATACTCATGTCAATGAGTTAACCACATAAGTATGATACCAAAACAGGGACGGCACATGCTGCTCATGGTCACTACCGTCTGGGGTTTCGACCCCCACCTGTAGTAGGGTCAGGCTATAGGGTCTCACATAGAGTGAGACCTTCGTCAAGTAATAGGTAGAATTAAGAGAGATAATGCATTGGATGTAAGGGAATTAATACATCACAAAATATTTGTGCAAAAGCTTTAGAATATATTAGATGTGGGAATTTTGCATATAATGCAAAACAGAATTAAATATATCGTAAAAGGTTTACATGCATATTTAATATAATAAATGCGAGGAAAAGGTCACCTGGATGACGGGAATGTCCCAGTCTAAACCTAGGTTTGAAGGACGTCCAAAACGGACTCCAAATGAAGAAGTTAGACCAAAACAGTGCACAAAAGGGGGGTCCAGCCCAAATAATTGGGCTGGATGCCCCAGCTCAGCCCAGAGGGCAGGGCCTACCTACCCAAGCTAGGCGGGTCGGGCCCGCCCAAATTGGCAGGCGCTTGACCTGCCCAAAGGGCGGTCCAGGCCCGCATTGCGGGCGGGCGCCTGCGACCGTAGCAGGTGCACCCAGGCAGGCGGGCACGCCTGCTGAGCATGCCCAAACTACAGGTGTGCCCGTGGGTGGGGCCCACCAATGGTTTTCTGAAATCCTTATTGTGGCTGCTACAGTTTTGTGCGAAAATCAGTTTTTTGGATAATTTTGGACTATCGTTTGAGGGGTCAAACAAAGTCGGATTAGAGCACCCGTTGCTTCTACACGTTCACCATTCAATGGTATTCGATTTGATAGGTAGTATCAATTACGAAGCTCATTGGTGGGGGAGGGAAAAATCGCTAAAATTGGCCTTTGTAAAAGGCAAACTTTAATTGATTTTTTCACTCCAACATTTAGTCCCACATCGGATATGATGAGAAGGGGAGGGGTCAACTGCATATATAAATAGGGGCCAACCCCCCTCCTTGAAACTCGCACCAAGCTCCAGATCAATGTAGCTCCTTTAAACGTGAGCAGGCTCAGATCTATGCTTAAATTAATCATTACCTCTTTCTCCCAAAATTCTTCCTTGCTCCTGATCGGGCTCTAGCAAAGCTACGAAGGAGTTCGGATTGATCCGAAGTCTTGACGAAGGTCCACTCAAGTGAAACTTTTTTCGGTGCGTGGTTGGCTCAGCGACAGGGTGTTGCTTGCCTCAAAACATGGTTCGTCTCGGGACACGGTTCGACTCGGGACATGGTTTGGCTTGGGAGAATCAGCTCGGGGCATCGCTTCGGAGCTAAACAAAGTTGCTTAAAACGACGCTTCTTATTCTACAGAAACAAAGTGAAAGGTATATAGTTTAATTAACATGTGTTTATAATTGCAAATATGTTGATAGATCTATCCTTAGGGGTTGGTCGGACCCAACCCCGGGATAGTAGAGATTATGACTATGGTTGTTTCTTTAGGGCTGTTCTTAAAATAGTTTTAAGATGATTTTTGCTGCTTTATTTGATTTCTTCGTCCGACCGACTTAGGCCGGACGTCGATTTTATAGCCCTAAGGACCTAGAAACCCCTACAGTGGTATCAAAGCCATATCAACTTGATCAAGCCATATCAAATTAATCTATAGTTTTTGCAATTATAAAATGTATATAATACAGCATGTCTCTCCATAAGATGGAGGTTTTTAATTAAGCTATTAATTGTCGTTTTCATGTGCTGTTTTTTGAAAAATTATTTTTGGAAACTAGATCTAATTTTAAATTTCATGTGATGATTTTAAAATTTTGATTTTTATAATTATATGATAATTTTAATGTAACTTAGATTTATGAGATAATTTTATGTTGCATGCTTAGCTAAATTTTATGAGATAATTTTTAGTTGATCTGTCATCATGCTAACGTGTTTAGTTGATAATTTTTTACTGGTTATATTAGTTCTTGTTGATTATATGATAATTCAAAGAAAACTTTTAGGATATCCATTAAAATCCTTCAGAAAATTATTAGATAATTTTTGATCGACTTGCTATGATTTAAAATTGTTGTAACAAATTAAAATCCTAATAATTGATTAGGGTAGCCCCACCGATAATTATTTATTTAATTGTTATAATAATAATTATGAAAAGGCTATGATTTAAATTGTTGCAACTTAAATTTTAAATTCCTAATACCTTATTAGGATAGCATGTTGATATTAATAAAACATTATAGCTAATAAGGACAATAATAAAAGTTATTAACCAATCCTAATAATTTCAAATTTTATGATTCAACTAGTTGATAGGATTAACTAGTTTAATGAAGCCATTTCAAGTCGGTGTCACACATATGAATAATTAGTATCCTTCAATGGATCATGATCCGG
This sequence comes from Scilla litardierei, assembly GCA_030789695.1. Taxonomy (NCBI): domain Eukaryota; kingdom Viridiplantae; phylum Streptophyta; class Magnoliopsida; order Asparagales; family Asparagaceae; genus Scilla; species Scilla litardierei. Next base: position 75,321,391 of record CM061142.1, read on the forward strand.
TCTAGTGTTTTTGACTATTGTTGTGGATCACCCAAGCTTGATTGGGGATAGTGATACTTGCCTAGCTAAATATCTAGTTGTGTTCCACTGAACCGCAAGGATGCGAGTTATGATTATGTGAAATCATCGATTACATCTAGTCAATTACGGTTAAAATCTTCTTCAAGATTAGCTGTAACCCTCCTTATTTTAGAGGTTGGCAACTATAGGTTCTGCATTGTAGTTATTGAGCACACTCAAGCTATGGCATAGCTACTTTATGGAAACCAACTTCTTATTATATGAGATGTAGTCTAGACTTAACCCAAACCGTCGCACTGTGCCCACACACCAAGCACCGGCATAAGTTAGGCTAGACACGAAAACAAGGGTCCGACTAGACTAGTCATTGTGATTTGGATGAGTACACTCATGATCATAAGTGGCTAGGGGTAAAAACCAATAAGAAAATCATATATGATATGATTGATGAAGATTCATCTACTAATCACAGAGTCAAGCAATTTGTTGAGCACACTCAAGGTTGTGAAGCTCAGGGTGGTTGGATCTCTTTCTCATTAAATTTAATTTATTTAAATCGTTCATTATTATGGCTTAAATGATTGCAAAAATAGTGGGAGAATATAGTTAAATAAAAGCCATTCTATCTATATTTAAAATTGAACATATGTTAAACTAGAGTAGTTCTATGTCTACTGATGGAATCCAAAACATATATCCTAAGAGAATAAGTTAACTGGTCAAAATGGTTGGTTAAAGGAATATCAACTCAAATTCTAATTGATAGACTAAACTATGTTCTCACTGACATTAAAAACGTCCTTCTTAACACATGCTTAAGGACAATGATTTCCTTGAGCTCTGGGTCCAACAAAATAAATCCATGCTACCTGTCACACGCCTCTATAAGGGACAACTTGAACATACTGATGTTCAAAGCATGTTTCTCCATACAACTTGTTGAGTCAACTCAAGCTTGTATGGAAAACGGTTTCGATCCGCAAAGTTTGAAACTTCGATCAAATTTTTTGAATTGAAGATGAGTGCATGAGCGGTACAAGACTATGTATCCCAACCAGATCTTGAGACGAGCAACTTGTTGAGCACACTCAAGGTTACAAAGCTCAAGCATTTGGATACATGAGATGTTTGCATGTCTATTATTTATGTTGAGACGTGTAATATCTAAATGAGAATTAGAAAGGAAGAAGGCATTAAGGAAAGTCAATTGAGAAAGAAAGATTTTTCTCTCATTGGTAAAGGCAAAAGTACGAGAAACTGAAAATGTGACATATTTTATGTCGCGGTTTTGGGATAATCGTTATACAAAAGGAATAGATTGTCCTACGTATTGGAAAGGGAGCAATTGTTGTTTCTTGAACCATAGAGGACGTCTAACACACTTTGGTGAATGTTGTCACTTTGCTTCTAAAGCAATGTGTAATTTGTATAACGAGACTGTATTAGGGGGTAATACTTGAATGCGCAAGTTATGGAAAATTTATCTATGGAAAAATAGATTAGGCCATACCAAAGAGAACAAACTTGATAAGTCTCATAAAGAGATGGCTGTTGACCTCTCGTTTTATGAGTCGAAAGACACTTGTAAGTCCTGTCTCAAAGATATGATGGCCAAACTCCTTCTGTAAGACAGTGGGAGAATGAGTTGGAGAACTCAGGTCTTGTACATATGGATGTATCCAAACCCAGATGTATCCAGACCCAAGTCTAAATTAGCCTAGATATGTTATACTTATTTTATTACGACACGTGTTCTTGATGAAACACAAGTCCGATAAGATAGAGTACGCAGTGACAGAAGTATTTGAACTGCTTCGATCAGATCAAAGATTCGAATACTTAAGCTATATAATTTTTGCATAATTAAAAGAAAATGTGATTTTTCTCTCAAGTCAAGTCTCTTAGCACATCGGTGTGTTGGAGAGCATGAATCGCACTTTGTTAGACATGGTGTGATACATGGCAAGTGACTTTGAGTTACAATCCTCCCTCTAGATAAATCTCAGATAGTAATGCTTATGTTTTTGATAAGGTTTTATGAGGACCTTATCAACATGATATTCCTCGAATTAATCGTTAGGAAGTTAAAGAATTACTCGAGTCACGTGAGACGAAAAGTTGAGTAAGACATCATAGTTGATGATGGCTTAGACAACTTCCAAGATGCCATTCGGAGTAGTGACCCTAAGAAATGGTTTGATGCAATCTGAAAAGGACCTTGCACGTAAATAAAGTGTGGACTTTAGTTTACATGCCCAAGGAAAGTGTTTCCTTTGGCTACAAGTGAATTTTCAAGACAGAAGATTAGTGCAGATGGAAATTAGTGAAGTACAAGTTATGCTGGTTGAGAATAGTCTTCATTATAACTCCTATAAATGGATTGTGATAAAATTTTCTCGCCAACAGCTGTGTACAGTTTTATTCGGATTATACTCGATATAACTGTTGATGATGACCATGAAAACTGGAGCATTCATATACAGTCTGTTTTCTAAATATGATTTAGAAGAACAAACTTATATAAATCAGCCAAAGAGTTTTCAAGGTCAGTAGGAGCGAAAAAATGCATGTGAGGCAACAAGGAATCGGATCATATGTTTTGATAAAGTGGTCAAGAGTTTGACATTTTATCAGAAACGATTATGAACCGTGCGGATGACCGATGACAATTTTCAAATTGAATAAGATATAAGTATAGATATATTTTTCAAAAGATTTTTAAATTAATGATGAAGTTTTTAGTCATGGACGATGATTAAGAATTTAATGAATTTTCGACTCTATGATATTAACTAAATCATAATATTTAAAGAATTGGTTAAAATATATATTTTTGGGCAAAATAACTAATCTTCTAAATGTCTTTATGTTTCAGTCACAACTTAGACCATCTTACAAAATGGATGCTACCAAAAACATCATTGTTAACCTCTACAAAATAATTATATTTAAAGACTTGGTATATATATATATATATATATGGGAAAAATAACTAATCTTCTAAATGTCTTTATGTTTCAATCATAACTTAAACCATCCTACAAAATGGATGCTACCAAAAACATCATTGTTGACCTCAACAAAGGAGATCGTCTTAATGGAGACAATTTCAATGTTTAGAGTTTCTATATCAAGTATGTCTTAGATAAACAAGGGGTCATTAGAACCATTAACCATAAGATGGAAAATTCTGGTGAGGGAAACACTGCCCAGCACAGACGTACAGTTGAGACTTACAATGAGTGGAAGAAAAAGGATGCCACTGTGCGTGGTATTCTTGTAAGCTCAATGAAGAATGACTTGGCTTGTGAGTACAAGGACTATCCTACTGCTAGTGACCTATAGAAGGTTTTAAATGAAAAGCTGGAAGAAAATTCTGCGTCAAAGTTACGAGAGCTAATTATAAAGTTTGATACTTATAAGATGAGCTTCAATCAGATAATCAAACAACATCTCTGGGAGATGTCTAGAATGATTAAGGAGCTAGCTGTTACTAGGTGTAACCTAACTGACGAACTACAAGCTCAAGCTGTAATCTGTTCTTTGCCTGGCTCCTGGGAACACATGAAAGTTAACTTGACTCATAATGAAAGTGTCAAGACTTTGGATGATGTGGCACGTCACGTGGAGTTGGAATATGAAAGGTTATCTTCCTGATACCACTATCTCATTCCTACGTGACTGAGTCAAGTTTCGGAAGAGGAAACTTCTGAAGGGTTTTCGTGGGGCCATAGGGCAATAAAATCGACGTCCGGTCCAAGTTGGACTGACAACAAAAACATAACAGCAGCGAAAAAAACAACTTAAACAGTTTTAAGTCTACCCTAAAGAATTAAACCCTAGCCAGAATCTCTACTATCCCAGAGTTGGGTCCAACCAGCCCCTAAGGATAGATCTATCTAACTATTGCAATTATAAACACATGTAAATTAAACTACATACCTTTCACTTCGTTTCTGCAGAATACGAAGCGTCGTTTGCAGTAGCATTTCTTTATCTCCGAAGCGATGCCACGCGCCGCTTCTCCCAAGCCAAACCCCACCCCAAGTTGTACACGTCCTGAGTCGCACCGCTTCCCGAACCAAACCGCGTCCTGAGGCGAGCAACACCCTTGTCACCAAGCCAACCACACGCCAAAGAAAGTTTTACCTTGAGTGGATCCTCCATTAAGACTTCAGATCCGATCCAAACTCCTTCGTAGCTTTGCTAGAGCCCGATCAGGAGCAAGGAAGAATTAAGAAGAAATAGAGAATATTTTCGTAAGCTCAGATCCGGGCTTGCTAACGTTTAATGGAGCTACTTAGATCTGGAGCTTGGTGCAAGTTTCAAGGAGGGGGTAGGCTCCTATTTATATAGGTGGCTGACCCCTCCTCTTTCTCAATTACCGATATGGGACTAAACTTTTTGGAGAAGAAAAATCAATTTAGTTTGCCTTACACGAAGGCCAAACTTTGACGAATATTCTCTCCTTTATTGTCGAGCTCCAAGAACAATGTCATACATCGTTGCGAGAGAGTTGAATTGTGAACACTTAGGAAAAAAACGACGCGTCATTCCAAGTCTGTTTGACCCCTCAAACGAGCATCCAAAGATAACCCAAAGCCACGTTTTTCGCAAAAACGAGTAGCCGCCAAAAATTTTCACATCGGGTTCGAACCCCATGTGGTGGGGCCCACGGGGTGGGCCCACGGAGTGGGCCCCACTGCCCAAAAAAATTGCAGGCACTGGGGCTCCCACCCGTAGCATACGGGCGGGTCTTGCCAGCTTGCCTGGCGGGCCCGGGCACCTGCCGGCCTGGGGGCACGTGCATCACACGTGCCCCCAGCAGAAGCGGGTCCAGCTCGCTGGTCGGGCGCGCCAGACCTGTAACAATTTTGCCCGACTCGCATGCCCTATTTGGGCCTTTTTAGTGTGTTTTGGCTTTATCTTTCGTGTTTGAAGTCCGTTTTGGACGCCATTTGAACCTGGGTTTAGACCGAGACGTTCTAGTCATCCAAGTACATATATCATGTATCCATTTTATATAAAATATGCTCGTAAATACTTTACGACATATTCAAAACCTTTTGCATCATATGCAACTTCCCACATCCTTAATTTTCTAAAACTTATATCGCAAACTATTTGTGACACATTAAATTCCCATTTAATATTACTATCCATTTGCATCAAATATAAATGAACTGAGGGCATACATGATACATCCCTCAATATCTCTCACTTGCACTCCGGATCATTTATCCCGAATCCAGAAGCTAAACGTAACCTCTTTGCAGTTTTATGTCTCTTGCATCAAATGTATTTTCTCCCTAATCTTACCAATTACTTGACGAAGGTCTCACTCTGTGTGAGACCCTACAACCTGACCCTACTTTAGGTGGGGCTCGAAACCCCAGGCGGCAGTGGCCATGACCAGTAGATACCATTGCTGTTTTGGTATCATAATTATGTGGTTAACTCATCGACATGAGTATTATCGGGACCACCCTGACTGTGTCCATGATGAATACCACAGTTTTAGTCCCTTCGTCAAATTATGCCTCTTAGTCAAGCCTGGGGTATGGTCAACTGTCAACCCCAATAGCTCGAAGCAGGTTAGTCTCCATCAATCTTTAGTCAAGCAATGTTAGACCTCTTCCAACATACTCTGGCCAGAGTTTTTACTAAAGATCGAACTAACATGTATGACACTAACTTCCCTTGATCGGGAGAGACGAATCCTATCTTGGTCATTTCTCTCATCACACGCTTCAAGTGTCATCCAACCAAAGACCTTTCAACGGGGCTTGCCCCGAGGCTAGATAAGATATCAAATTGCCACTGTTTCACATACAGGTTCGTACAATGACCTCAAGTCTAAGGACCAACTTACCTATCGTCACCGAGAGTAATTAATGACAGATTAGTCAAATGTTAACCATATGATAACTCTCGATGGGTTGTTCAATGAACTCATTCTCCAATGATCACATAGGTCTCGTCTTCGACTTCGCCAAGTCCAATGACCATGAGATCATCGTCAACACTTCATGGTGAAGACTAAGACACAATGGTCTATCTGATGTATTGATATCCCTTTTTCGAAACATCTACGACCACGAATGTTTTTAGACATATGCTACAATCAGTCAAACACTTCTCCATGATCGAGATCTTCATCTTGATACATGCTTGACCTCACATTAAGTCTCAGGACTATATCTAAGTTCTAATGAAGACTACAGTATTATTAACTTAGGTAAATTCTTACCAAACAGCTTACTGTTATTTCGAACAAGATGTTTGTAAACATCTCCCACTTGCACTTAGGCCTATTTATCCCGGTATCTCATACCGCATTTACACATAAGTCTCTCTAGACTTCATGTGGTAAAGCTTTCGTGAGGGGATCTGCTAAACCATCTTCAGTATAGACTTAATGTGTTCTATGTTTTTACTAGCTCACAGATTTGAATCTCATCCAAATCGTTTCCTTGGTCTCTTAGACTCCATAAAATTTGTCTTGCCTGGATCTCATCCAGCTTATCGTCTTCTACGAGAATAATCCAAAATAGTCACTGGTTATCTGCATTGTTCATAATCATTTCTGATAAAGTGTCAAGCTCTTTGACTATTTTGTCAAAACATATGCGTCGGCTTCTTGATGCGTCGCATGCTTTTAATTTGCTCCCACTGACCTTGAAAACTCTATAAGTTTGTTCTTCTAAATCATATTTAGAAAACAAACATATTCTAGTGTTCATGGTCATCATGAGCATTGATATCAAGTCTGATCTGAACAGATCGGTACACATTTGTTGACGACAAAGGTTCATCATAATCTATTTATAGGAGTTCTGATGATAACCGTTCTTAACCAGAATAACTTGTACTTCACTATTTTCCTTCTGCACTAATCTTCTGTCTTGAAAATTCACATGCAGCCAAAGGGAACACTTCTTTTGGGCACATTTTCTAAGGTCAATGCATTATTTACGTGCAATGACCTTTTTCGGATCGCATCAAACTATTTTTCAGAGTCACTACTCCGAATGGCATCCTGGAAGTTGACCATCATTAACCATGATGTTTTACTCGACTTCTTTGTTTCACGTGGCTCCAGTAATCATGTAACTTTCTAACGATTGATTTAAGGAATATCATATTGATAATGTCCTCATAGAGAACCTAGGCATCATAATCCGGGGCTTAACCCAAAGGGAGGATTGTAACTCAGAGTCACTTGCCATGTATCACATCATGTCTAACATAGTGCGATTCATGCTCTCCCCAACACACCGATGTGCTGTGAGACTTGATCAGAGAGAAAATCTCATTCTCTTTTAATTACACAAGAATTACATAGCAAAGTATTCACCTCTTCGATCCGATCGGAGTGATTCCAATAGTTCTGTCATTTTGCTCTATTTCATCAGACTTGTGCTTCATCAAGAACACGTGTCTTAATAAAATAAGAACACCATATCCTGGCTAATTTAGACTTGGGTCCGGATACATCCTATGTACAAGACCATGAGTTCTCGAACTCATTTTCCCACTGTCTTATAGAAGGAGTTTTCAACCATCACACCTTTAAGACCAAGCTCACAAGTGTCTTTCGACCCATAATACAAGAGGTCAAGAGACCCCTCTTTATGTAACTTGTCAAGCCTGTTTTCTTCGGTACTTCCTAGTCAATATTTGCCATAGATATATTTTGTTTCTAACATGCACATTCATGTATTAACTCGTAATACAATGTTATTATACAAAATACTCACGCTTAAACATTTCTTCAAAAGTAAAGTGACGACATTCGCCAAGTGTGAAATACGTCCCATATGGCCCAAAGGCAACTCTTGCTCATTAGCCAATATGTGAGACTATATTTTTCTTTGTATAACAATTATTCTGAAATTTTAGATATCAAATATGTCCCATTTTCAGTTCCTCCTACTATGCCTTTTCTTATGATAGACAAAACTTTCTTTCTCAATTGACTTTCCTGAATGCCTTCTTCTTTTCTAAATCACATTTAGAAATTACATGTCCCAACACAAATATTAGCTGTGCAAACACCTCATGCATCCAAACACTTGAGCTTCACAACCTTGAGTTGACTCAAAAAATTGCTTGACTCAAGGTCTGATTTGGATACATGGTCTTGCACTGCTCATGCACTCATCTTCGAGTCAAACAGTTTGATCGAAGTTTTGAACCTTGCGGATTGATATTATTTTCCATACAACCTTGAAGAGACTCAACAAGTTGTACGGAGAAACGTGCTTTGATCATCGGATATGTTCAAGCTGCCCCTGCTCATAGAGGCGAGTGTTAAGTAGCGTGCTTTTTATTGTGTTAGACTTTAGAGCTTAAGCAAATCGTTGTCCTTAACTCAGTTCAAGGAAGGACACTTTTATATCAGTGAGAAAATAATTTGGTTTATCAAATATTCCTTAACTAATCATTTTGTTCAGTTGACTTATTTCTTTTAAGGATATTACGATTTGGATTCCACTTCGGTAAAACATATAATTCCCCTAGTTTGGCATATGTTCATGATTTTTAAATATAGTTAAAATGGTTTTTATTCAACTATATCCTTCCACTATTTTAGCGATCATCTTTAGCCATATTGATGCATGAATATAGTTATTTAATGGGAGAGGGACCCAACCACCCTGAGCTTCACAATCTTAAGGAGACTCAACAAGCTGATCGACTCTGCAGTTGATAGATAAACTCTTTATTAATCCCCACATGTGAATCCCTATTGGTTTTTACCCCTAATCATTTATGATCTTGAGGAGACTCAACAAACCATAATAACTAGTCTAGTCGAACCCTTATTTTCATGTCTAATATTAACTTACACCAATACTCGAGGAGACCCGACGCAGCGATTTGGGTTAATACCAGACTACATCACATGTATGATGGAATCAGTTTCTAAAAGAGACCATGTCATAGCTTGAGGAGACTCAACAACCATGACATGCATCTTTTAGTCCCCTAATCCAAAAACAAGGAGGGCTACAGCTAATCTTGAAAAAGATTTTTAATGTATTTGATTAGATGTAATCGATGGTTTCACATAATCATAATTCGCATCCGTGGTCCAGCAGAACACGGCCATGGATTTGGCTAGAACAGGATCACTATCCCCAGTCGAGCCAGGGTGATTCATAACACTAGTTAAAAAATGCTAGACCGGATCATGATCCATTAAGGATACTACTTATTCAAATGTGTGACATCGACTTGTAATGGCTTCATTAAAACTAGTTAATCTTATCAACTAGTTGAATCCTAAAATTCGAAATTATTAGGATTGGTTAATAACTTTTATTAATGTCCTTATCAACTATAAGGATTTTTAAGGTGCTATCCTAATCACGTATTAAGGATTTAAAGTTCAAGTTGCAAAAATTTAAATCATAGCGTTTCTTCAAAATTATTATTAGAACAATTAAAATAATAATTGTATATGAGGGCTACCCTAATCATGTATTAGAAGTTTAATATGCTGCAACAATTTTTAAATCATAGCATGTCCATCAACAATTATCTTATAATTTTCTGATAGCTTTTTAATTGCTATCCTAAAAAGTTTTTCTTGTATTATCACATAATAAGCAAGAAAAAATAACCATTAAAAGTATCAACTGAACATTTTAGTAGGATATCAAATCAACTAAAATTATCTCATAAAATTAGCATGCAACTTAAAAGAGTTATCTAATAAATTTAAGTTACATAAAATAATTATCATATAATTATTGATATCTAAATTTTTAAATTTATCACATGATTTTTTAAAATTTTAGATCTAATTTTCAAACAACAATTTTTTTCGAAAAATAAAAACATTACATGTAACGACAATTTTAATAGTTTAAATAATAACCTCCATCTCATGGAGAAACATGATGAATCATATACATTTTACAATTGCAAAACATAGATCAAGTAGACTAGCTCTAATACCAATGAAGGGTTTCCGTGGGTCTTTAGGGCTGTAAAATCGATGTCCGGCCCAAATCGGACGGACGACAAAAACATAAAAGCAGCGAAAAAACAACTTAAAATAGTTTTAAGTCTAGTCCTAAAGAATTAAACCCTAGCCAGAATCTCTACTATCTCGGAGTTGGGTCCAACCAACCGCTAAGGATATATCTATCTAACTATTGCAATTATAAACACATGTAAATTAAACTACATACCTTTCACTTCATTTCTGCAGAATACGAAGCGTCGATTTCAGCAACATTTCTTTATCTCTGAAGCGATGCCCCGTGTCGCTTCTCCCAAGCCAAACCGCATCCTAAGCCGCACCACGTCCTGAGCCGCACCGCTTCCCAAATTGAACCGCGTCCTGAGGCGAGCAACACCCTTGTCGCCGAGCCAATCACGTGCCAAAGAAAGTTTCACTTTGAGTGGATCCTCCATCAAGACTTCAGATCCGATCCAAACTCCTTCGTAGCTTTGCTAGAGCCCGATTATGAGCACGGAAGAATTAAGGAGAAAGAGGGAATATTTTCTTAAGCTTAGATCCGGGCTTGCTCACGTTTAATGGAGCTACTTAGATCTGGAGCTTGGTGCAAGTTTCAAGGATGGGGTAGGCCCCTATTATATAGGTGGCTGACCCCTCCTCTTTTGTCAATTGCCGATGTGGGACTAAACCTTTTGGGGAAGAAAAATCAATTTAGTTTGCATTACACGATGGCCAAACTTTGATGACTATTCTCTCCCTCACCTTTGAGCTCCAAGAACGATGTCATACATCGTTGCGAGAGAGTTGAATGGTGAATGCGTAGGAAAAAACGAAGCGGCATTCCAAGTCTGTTTGACCCCTCAAACGAGCATCCAAAGATAGCCCAAAGCCTCATTTATCGCAAAAATGAGTAACCGCCAAAATTCTACACATATGGTTCGAAACCCTTTGTGGTGGGGCACATGGGGTGGGCCCCACCGCCCCAAAAAAATAACATGCGCTCGGGCACCCGCCCGCAGCATGCGAGCAGGTCCTGCCAGCCCGCCTGGGTGCCCACGGGTGTAGGCACTTGCCCGCCTGCCTGGGCAGGCACGTGCGCCACACGTGCACGCCCAAGCGGGAGCGGGTCCAGCCCGCGGGTCGGGCGTGCCCGACCCGCAACGGGTGCGCCTGACCCACAATGCCCTATTTGGGCCTTTCTGGTGTGTTTTGGCTCTATCTTTTGCATTGGGGTCCAATTCTGACGCCGTTTGAACCTGGGTTTGGACTTGGACGTTCCTGTCATCCGGGTACACATCTCATGTATCTATTTTATATAAAATATGCTCGTAAACACTTTACGACATATTCAAAACCATTTGCATCATATGTAATTTCCCACATCCTTAATTTTCTAAAACTTATATCGCAAACTATTTGCTACATATTAAATTCATATTTAATATTAAAATCCATTTGCATCAAATACAAATGAACTGAGGGCATACATCCCTCAACAACTTCAAGCGGAAGAGGTTCTGGGAGAAGAACCATGGTAAAAATGCATCTTTGAACATTAAAGACAAGGGGTGGAGGAAATTTGATAAGAAGAAGAAGAAGACAAAGATGAATGTTAATAAGCTATGTGCTTCAACTATCGTTAGAAGGTCCATTTTGCTAGGGATTGTCCTGGGCCGAGGAATGTAACTTCTGATTTTTCTTCTATTCCTTGTCATAGTGCATATGTGTCTAGTTATGTTATGCTCATAGAACCTGATCCTTAGTGAATTGTTGATTCAGAAGCGTCAGACCACATAGCCAGAGACATGGACTACTATGTGGAGTATCGACATGTTCCTAGTGGAACCAGATGGGTGTATGTTGGCAACAACAACAAACTAGAAGTAAAGGGAGTCTGTACGTGCAAACTGGAATTACGTTGGAACGGACCTTACCACAGCACGATGTCTTGCACACTCCTGAAATAAGGTAGAACTTAGTCTCGGTCGTATTCTTAGCTAGATTTGGATTTGATTTGTTGTTTGGACGGTATGGTTTGAAAATAAAGTTATGTAATGAATTTTATGGATCTGGAACTTATTTTAATGGTTTAGTACTTCTTAATACTGATAATAGTTCTTCTGGATATATATTACCGCATCCTCATCTGCTACACATGATAATGACACATTATTATGACATGCTAGAATCGGTCACATAGGAAAAGCCAGTATAGAATGTTTGCTAAATTTAGAAGGCATTTTGGGGTCTTTTACCAAAATAGAAATTCATGCATGTGAACCATGTCTAACAGTGAAAGCAATTAGGAAACCATTTGGAAAAGCAAAACGAGCTGACACTCCATTACAACTTATACATTCTGACATCTGTAGACCAATGAGTATGAGGGCAAGGCATGGTGTGTCATGCCCTATTTTGCACTATACGTGTATTCTACTGAAAACACGTGGTATTTCTACCTACGATGCATACATAGGCATGAAATAAGCGTAGATATCGATGTATGTGACGTAGTGCAAGGTGAATTAGGCCGTAATACGTGGCTAAAGGAAGAGAATGCGAATGTGAAAGCGGGAGAAGTGCAAATAACGTCGTGGGTGTAAAACAACAGGAGTGTGTTAGACGTGTGTGTGTGAAGCATGTATGCTCACATGGACGTGTACGGATATGTGTAGGAAGAGCCATGCTAGTGTGAAAGGGGTTAGGGGTCAATGGCAACCTCCGTAAATTTCTAGAAAGACGAGGGGCAAAGCGGTCTTTTTGACTAAAACTGATGTGCATTCATCCTGAGGTTGTGTGTGCATAAAGTAATGGCATCCTTGTAAATACCAAGAAAATGAAGGGGTATTTTGGTCATTTAACATGTTGCATGTTTATCCAAAAGAGGTTTCTAGGAAGAGATTTTTGGTAGGAATCTTCTCTTTCTTTCTTTAACCTGCTTTTCTTTTCTCTTCTCATCTTTTCTTTTCTTTTCTTCCCCAAAATAGGGCCGGCCACCCTAGTCCCCATTTCCCCTCCTTCTTCAACTCAAAAACCCTAATTTCTAGTTTCAAATAGAATGGGTTCAAGCTTACTTCAAGAGAGAAGAAGGTGGAGAAGAAAGAAAGAGAAAAAGAAGAGGAAATTAAGCTTTGGAGGTAGGAACTCTCTTGGTTTGGAATTCCATCAAATTAATATTTGTTAATATGTTTTTATAGCATGTTTTATCCAATATGTGATGAGGATAGTCAATTTTTATATGCTATGGCTTAATTTCACAATTTCCCTTTGATATTCTTAGCAAAGTTATCTCCTTTTGAAATTCAGAAATCATGATGTCTGATTTTGCCTTGATTATGCTTATTGTAGCTCGAATTAGGGTTCGAAAAAATATGAGCTTGTAGATCTTGAAGTTATACCCCAAAATCATATAAATTTTGACATAGTTTCAATTCAGAAATTAGGAGCAATAAATCCATCTTTACAACATGTCTGTTTGATTTTTAGTGTTGACACAATTTAGTAAAATTGGCCTAGACACCTGCACACATCATGGAATTTTATGATCTTGGTCAGTTAACAAGTTTTTCTAAAAATTCACCAGGTGTTTATGTTTCGAATTTCTGGCTCCAACATGCCCAAAATTGGCTTCCAATACAGAACTTGAAATCTGTCTGAAAAACAGATTTGATACACTTCACCAAATAACTCACCATAAATCACCTACTTAATATTTTAACATGAAATTTTATCTTTGAATCCAGGACTAACATATCTACAACTTTCATTTGGAAAGTTTTGTTAAATTCAGATTATAATTGGGTGACATCAGTCAATTGTTGGATTGTTTGCAATTTTCTTGCAAGCTGAAGTATTTGAATGGTGATATTAATTGTGTATCGTTGCTAAACTTCCCTATATGGTCCATGATTATTGTTGTTACTTGAAAGATAGTTTAATTTTGCAAATAGCACATGTAAATAATATTGTGTTTCTTTGATATGAATTACGCCGTCAAGTGTTCGCTAAAATGCCTCAATGAAACAAAGGTTGAGAAACATGCGGTTGTGCATGTATATATTTGTAATATGAGAAATGATGTGAATGAGCAATATTTTAGGACACGATGGCACTACATGGAGCGAGAGCCACAGTAGGAGGCGGGGGAATTCGCTGTGGGCCGTGACCGTGTAGGCACATCTTGACTCCATCGGTAGTTGCCACAGTTGAGAACGGAGTAGATCACGATACACTTCCACGCCGGCACATTCATGGGATCCCATTGCATTGTATTGCATCTCATGTTGCATCATGTGCATCATTATGAATCATTTTATCCATTGTGTGTGATGTGTTACATATATGCAATGTATGCGTGTTGTGTGTTGCGCTTTGTATGTATATTTAAATGTTTATGCCTTGTATGTGTATTTGTGTATGTGGTTTGTGTATTGTTGTGACTCTGTGTCATGCCTCAGGCACTTGCACTTATCTTATTAGATATTGGTTGCTTGAACACTTGTGTTCTTATTATCATTATTAATATTATTCATGCAAACCCTTTTCTTGCAGTAAATCGACATTGGACCGCAGGTATCATTCCCTTGTTTTAGCTATTTAACTTTTATTATATTACTTAGTTACATGCTCTAGTTCTCTGGGCTTGCTTTGTGGATTGATAACATTAGAATGGCGTTCCAAATCCAAGTTGGTTCCTACTGGGGCACACATTGATGTACTCCTCCTTATTTTTCAGGTAGCAGGGGCAGCATGGTTATTAGTGACTTGGAGTTAGGTTTCAGGTGTAGCACTTGGTGTGAGCTGTAGGTTATGGTATGTCATGGTTGTCTTGGGAGGTGGAGTGTGGCTGTGTGTGTGCACTGATGCACTTGGACTATGTACGTAAATGAAATGTTGTTATATAAATTGTTGTTGTTGTTCTATGTTATTCACGAGTTGTTGATATTACTGTGGAGCTTTACTTGTACTATCCCAGCACATGCGCAGTGGTCTGCTTATTCAGTTTTCTCATTTATCTCTCTTTTTCTCTCTTATTACCCTCACTCTTCAGAATACTTGGGAAAAAAACCTTAATGCCTAGTATTCTGGGGAACGGGGCGTGACAGTTTTTGGTGGCCCATGCAGGTCACCGCGCTGCGATGTGCGTAAGGATAGTACATATAATGCTTCAGTAGGTGATTGGGATAGGTTAGCCCTAAGGTGGGTAGTGACCTTAGTGATCTTAGATCCGTAAGTGGTCCACCCTTGCACCCCTAGCTTTTGGGAGTTCGAGGATGAACTTCCTTTGATGTATTATACTATAGATGTCTATTATGGGTGTACGTGTGTATCTATAACTGCGTGAACCCGTGTGCATTTGGTGTGCTTAGAGATTTGAATCATATATGTGGTGGTATACTTGTATTTAGTATGTGTATTTATACTTAAATGGCATGAAGTTGCATGTATCTTGGGTGGCTATAGTGTTATATGGATATGTGTGGGCGTTTATCCTAGGTGGGTAAATACTTGACCGTATACATATATTGTCTCTATATAGATACATGATACGGGTATGTGAGTATGTATGTGGTGTACCTGTGTGACTTTGAGGTATAGGTGATAAGTAAATGTTTATTAATGGATGTATACTGGGGGATACATATCAGCAAGCTGGGATGTTATATATTTGTAGAGACGTGGGCGAGAGTGTGTCCGTATGTGATGTGAGTGCATGCAGTTCACTATCTCCTAAATTATAGTTGTGTTTTATGTGGGGAGTACACCAATGTGTGTACATCTACCCTTGTATGGATAAAGTAGTGGAATGTCTATATTGTCTTGGGACATAGGGGGAAGTGTATATGTGTGAATATATGTGAACTTGTATGGGTAGAAGGTGTAGATGTATGTGAGGGAAGTTAGTGCATATATATCGCTAGTGTTGCTACTGTTGCATTGCTAGGGTGTGAATTCTTAACGTGTTAAAATTTTGAATAACTATAAGTAAGTGTATGTGCTACCTATGTGCTCATATGAACTGGTATATTGTCTTAATTTAGTATATGGTTGTGGGTTGTACTATCGTGTGAAGATAGGTGTGGTGTTATGGCCATATATGGTGTGTATGTAACGACATAGATAAGTAATAGGCGTATGGGTAGTACGAGTAATTCTCTGAAGTGTTTGGATTAGATGTATCCTAAGGTAGGTAGAGGTGCTTTAGACCCGTTCACCCTAAGTTAGGCCTTAGCCCTATACCGTGCCTATTGTGGGAGAGGGATATAAGTGAGGCGTGTATCATATGTAGAATGTGATGAATGTGAGGATTTGAGATTATGCAGTGCATGTATAAGTGGGGTGGCTATGGGTTTGCATGGTTAAGTGGAGTTATGGTGTATATATATGTGTGTGTGTGTATGCGTGTCACGTCGAATGGCATCTATTGGACTATTCGGATATATATATGTAGTGTATGTATTCTTCCCTATATGGTGGCATGAAGGGGGATTGTGTAATGGTATATGAGATACTTGTATGTATATATGTGTGTTGTAGCAAGCGTGGTGTGATTGTGTATATGTGTTGTTGTTATTGAATGTGTATTGGTGTATGTCTTATGAGTGGTTATATGTATATGTATGTGAATGATCCCTATTCTGATATGCATGTATCAGTATATGAATGTATACGTATATGGAGTGTGATTACCTACTGAATGTGTATGAATGTCGAAATACACTTATTTGTGTGTATACTAATATGTTAGTAAAAGTGTGGACATATTGAATGTTAGGTATATAGTGGTATAGGTAGCTACCGACTACCTGCTAGTATAGTTTGAGTAGCTTGACTGTATAGGTGTGTAATAGTAGGATATGTATACTAAGTATGAATGGGTGTGTGCGCGCATATATGGTAATGTGTGTGCATGGTGTTTTGGTCCTTGTACGTTTATATATGCATGTTTGTGTGCATACCTGCTAGTAGAATAATAATCTGGTGTGTATGAGCACGCGTGTATTTGACTATGTGTAGGCATAGATATCTATATATGGAATTGATATGTATACCTCTTTGTGTACATAATGCGTATGTACATATAATTGGATCTTATAGAGTATCTGTGTGGTATATTGGTTGATGTGTATATGTGAATATGTATTATGGTTATATGGATTTCTATTATACATGTTACAATGGAGTGTAGGGATGTGTTCATGCAGTGTGCAGTAGAGGCAATATATGGTTATGTGTATATTGGTTCAATAAATATATACATATATACATATATTCTTGTTTGTTTATCTGTGAATATTTTCGATATGGTTGCCTATCTATGTGTATCTAGGAGAAGCGTATCTCTGTGTGTGTGTATGTATGTGTAGGTCTGTACTAGAGCATGTGTGTATGTATAGTCATATGCAGTGTGGGTATGAATGTGACGAGTATAAAATATAGGTGTGTGTGTGTATATTTGATTAATATAAGTGAATGAAACTGTTGGTATGTAGGTATTAAGATGTGTGTGATTGTTTTCATATGTATACACGTGTGTGGGGTGTACATGGATAGTTATAATTATTTGACTATCATGGCAGTATGTGCCAAGGGATGTATTATGTTTGTGCACTCTTGTGTGTATTGTGTGCGGTATATGTGCCTATCTAGGTGAGGCAGTAGGTGCACTGCTATGGATGTGAGGTTATGTATATATTTATTTATAGTATGATTGCGATCCTTATATGACTCGATCATGCATGTGTGAATACGTGCACGTGAATGCATGTATGGATGTGACTAAATAATGTGTGTATATAGATATTTATGTGCCTATACATGGAAGTGAGCCCATATGACTAAGTATTGGGTGTGAAGGGATCAGGTGCACATACGGTGTGATACCGTGATAGTGACAATATCTATCAAGAAGTGGTGTGTAGATTAATGTGAATTGTTGTGCGTTTTTGCAAGGATCGAGACGTATATGTGCATATAAGCAAGTAGAATATAAGTCGTTATACTTGAAGGTATTGTGATGTATCTGAAAGTATACCATGTATGAGTGCCTTGTATAGCATGATATGGATATGGTGTGATGTCGTAAGTGCATAGATATGAGTAGTGATCTAAATACGTATAATAATACGTATAGAGATCTATTTGTGGTGCGTGTGTGTGTGTGTGTCGTATCTGTTAGTGCGTATAAATATGCTTAGATATCTGTGTGAAGGATGTATATGTGTGTGTGTGTCTATATATATATATGTAGTGAATGCATATAGTGAGATGGATGTGCTACTAGATGAGTAATAGGATAAATCTGTGATATGTATGTGATGCAGATGTGCATGAACAACAGTGAAGCATGTAGTGTATATATATGTGGCGTGAGTATGTATTATTGTTTGTACTTCATAGGTAGTAAGACCATCATACCTAGCTGACCTTTGGCGGCCTCACACCCTAAAAAGTCCGAGGACAGACTTTATTTTAAGGTGGGTAGGATGTCATGCCCTATTTGCACTATACGTGTATTCTACTGAATACACGTGGTATTTCTACCTACGATGCATACGTGGGCATGAAATAAGCGTAGATATCGATGTATGTGACGTAGTGCAAGGTGAATTAGGTCGTAATACGTGGCTAAAGGAAGAGAATGCGAATGTGAAAGCGGGAGAAGTGCAAATGACGTCGTGGGTGTAAAACGACAGGAGTGTGTAAACGTGCATGTGTGAAGCATGTATGCTCGCATGGATGTGTACAGATGTGTGTAGGAAGAGCCATGCTAGTGTGAAAGGGGTTAGGGGTCAATGGCAACCCCTGTAAATTTCTAGAAAGGCGAGGGGCAAAGCAGTCTTTTTGACTAAAACCGATGTGCGTACATCCTGAAGTTGTGTGTGCATAAAGTAATGGCATCCTTGTAAATACCAAGAAAATGGAGGGGTATTTTGGTCATTTAATATGTTTCATGTTTATCCAAGAGAGGTTTCTAGGAAGAGATTTTTGGTAGGAATCTTCTTGTTCTTTCTTTAACCTTCTTTTTTTCCCTTCTCTTCTTTTCTTTTCTTTTCTTCCCCAAAATTGGGTCGGCCACCCTAGTCCCCATTTCCCCTCCTTCTTCAACTCAAAAACCCTAATTTCTAATTTCAAATAGAAGGGGTTCAAGCTTACTTCAAGAGAGAAGAAGGTGGAGAAGAAAGAAATAGGAAGAGAAGAGGAAATTAAGCTTTGGAGGTAGGAACTCTCTTGGTTTGGAATTCCATCAAATTAATTTTTGTTAATATGTTTTTATAGCTTGTTTTATCCAATATGTGATGAGGATAGTCAATTTTTACATGCTATGGCTTAATTTCACAATTTCCCTTTGATATTCTTAGCAAAGTTATCTCCTTTTGAAATTCAGAAATCATTATGTCTGATTTTGCCTTGATTGTGCTTACTGTAGCTCGAATTAGGGTTCGAAAAAATATGAGCTTGTAGATCTTGAAGTTATACCCCAAAATCATATAAATTTTGACGTAGTTTCAATTCAGAAATTAGGAGCAATAAATCCATCTTTACAACATGTATGTTTGATTTTTAGTGTTGACATAGTTTAGTAAAATTGGCCTAGACACATGCACACATCATGGAATTTTATGATCTTAGTCTTGTTGGAAATTTAACAAGTTTTTCTAAAAATTCACCAGAGTGCTTATATTTCGAATTTCTGGCTCCAACATGCCCAAAATTGGCTTCCAATACAGACCCTGAAATCTGTCTGAAAATAGATTTGATACACTTCACCAAATAATTCACCATAAATCACCTACTTAATATTTTTATATGAAATTTTATCTTTGAATCCATGACTAACATATCTACAACCTTCTTTTGAAACGTTTTGTTAAATTCAAATTATAATTGGGTGACATCAGTCAATTGTTGGACTGTTTGCAATTTTCTTGCAAGCTGAAGTATTTGAATGGTGATATTAATTGTGTATTGTTGCTAAACTTCCCTATATGGTCCATGATTATTGTTGTTACTTGAAAGATAGTTTAATTTTGCAAATAGCACATGTAAATGATATTGTGTTTCTTTGATATGAATTACGCCATTAAGTGTTCGCTAAAATGCCTCAATGAAACAAAGGTTGAGAAACATGCGGTTGTGCATGTATATATTTGTAATATGAGAAATGATGTGAATGAGCAATGTTTTTGGACACGGATGGCACTACATGGAGCAAGAGCCACAGTAGGAGGCGGGGGAATTCGCTCTGGGCCGCGACCGTGTAGGCACATCTTGACTCCATCGGTAGTTGCCACAATTGAGAACGGAGTATATCATGATACACTTGCACGCCGGCACATTCATGGGATCCCATTGCATTGCATTGCATTGCATCTCATGTTGCATCATGTGCATCATTATGAATCATTTTATCCATTGTGTGTGATGTGATACATAATGCAATGTATGTGTGTTGTATGTTGCGTTTTGTATGTATATTTATATGTCTGTGCCTTGTACGTATATTTGTGTATGTGGTTTGTGTATTGTTGTGACTCTGTGTCATGCCTCAGGCACTTGCACTTATCTTATTAGATATTGGTTGCTTGAACACTTGTGTTATTATTATTATTATTATTATTCGTGCTAACCCTTTTCTTGCAGTAAATCGACATTGGACCGCAGGTATGATTCCCTTGTTTTAGCTATTTAACTTTTATTATATTACTTAGTTACATGCTCTAGTTCTCTGGGCTTGCTTTGTGGATTGATAACCTTATAATGGCGTTCCAAATCCAAGTTGGTTCCTATTGGGGTACACATTGATGTGCTCCTTCTTATTTTTCTGGTAGCAGGGGCAGTATGGTTATTGGTGACTTGGAGTTATGTTTCAGGTGTAGCACTTGGTGTAAGCTGTAGGTTGTGGTATGTCATGGTTATCTTGGGAGGTAGAGGTGGCGGTGTGTGTGCAATGATGCACTTGGACTATGTACGTAAATGAAATGTTGTTATATAAATTGTTGTTGTTGTTCTATGTTATTCACGAGTTGTTGATATTACTGTTGAGCTTTACTTGTATTATCTGAGCACGTGCGTAGTGGCCTGCTTATTCAGTTTTCTCCTTTCTCTCTCTTTTTCTTTCTTATTACCCTCACTCTTCAGAATACTTGGGAAAAAAACCTTAATGCCAGGTATTCTGGGGAACGGGGCGTGACATGGTGCCTCGTATTTCATTACATTTATAGATGACTAATCTCGATTTGTAAAGGTATACAATATATCACATAAATCAGAAGCACTGGATTGCTTCAAATTGTTTCTCAACGAAGTTGAGAATCAATTAGATAGAACGGTAAAAAACTTCAGAATATGTCGATGGAGGGAATATCTATCAGATCAATTTAAGGATCTATGTAAAGAAAAAGGGATTCTAAGACAACTTATTATTCCTTATATATGATGTGTCCATATTTTCTATCTTTTCATAGCATCATTTCATTGCATTTCATGTCACATCCGCATCAAAATCCTGCATTTTCTTACGATATTGCACTTCTAACGCCGTATTTGAGTTTCGTAGAGCTTTGTGGATTTTCAGGGATTTTGGAGCAATTCGGAGCCAATTTGGGATATGGACACATCCAGCACGTTCGTGAGTCCATTGGCGAGGCTCTACATGAGTTTGCCGAGGTTCGGAAGCATATGGGAGGAGAGGAGGAGAAGCTAGCGAGAGAAAGGAGTCAGAGCCCAAGCATATGGAGCTTTCCCAGGCGACTCGACCGATTAGCACAAGCTGCTCGGTTGAGCTGATACATAAGCCCAGCAGAATGCGTATCCTACTCGACCGAGCAGTGTGGCGACTCGGCCCGAGTCGACCCATTTTCGAGCTCCATCCCACCAGCATCCTGCTCGACCGAGTAGGACCACTCGACCGAGCCAACAGACGACTCGACCAAGCAAGGCCTACTCGGCCCGAGTAGGCAGAGCGACGCTTTGGAAGGAGAGCTCCAACCTACTGATAGCTCGATCGAGTAGACGGGCTACTCGACCGAGTAGCCCTGACCCCTTCACACGGCCAGGAGCAGCTAAGGCGCCTTCTTGACCGAGCAGGCGTCTACTCGACCGAGTAGCCGACTCGGTCGGCGACATGTGGGCCCCCAAACTTCAGATTTTCGGATTTTTTCGTGAGGGCCCCACCTGGATGTATTAGAGGGGATTTTCCAGATGTTTTGAAGGGGCCGATTTTTGAGTTTTTGAAGAGAGCTAAAGAGTGAGGTCTAAAACTATTGTATTCTAGATCTAGGTTTTGGAATTGAGCCGTTCTTGGCTAAAGATTACATTTTTATTATCTCTTGCATCTTGGAATCTGCGGAAGTTCTTTGGATCTCTATTGGCTATTGTTCTTTCTCGTTTTTGGTATGTAAGATCTTTAATCCTCGCTCGATTCAATTGCTACAATGTTTTCAACTATATTTTTATTTGTCATAATTGCTATATGTGAGTAGTCTTCCCTAGGGCTGATGGGTTAGCCCTAAGACTCTAGGAAGGAGATGTAGATCTGGATTTCTAGGTTGTGTTGGGAATAAAGGAAGAGTATTTCTGTCGATCCATCCAAACCCCTAGGAGAACTCGTACTGAGATCATGCCTACGGTCGGTGGAATTGATGAGCTTAAGGAGTATCTTTGTGATTTAAATAGGGATTTGGTGGATTCAACTAAGGCTCGTGTCCATTCCCGGCTCGTGTCTTGAGGGGATCCACCTACGAACTATATCACTACATTGATGGCTACCGTCATTGCGTCAATGAGAGCCACCGAAATACCTCGAAGCTCTAACCCACGAGCGTGGTATGAGCTGAGAGATCAACCCCCTAAATCCAATGCAATGTAAGAATCCCATTCTAACATTAACCTCTGACGGTCTTAGCGGTGATCCCTAAGGTCCTAGCTTCTCTTTATATCAAACCAACAACACCATCATAACCAACCTTCCTAAACCAACTGTTATCTCATTCTGAGATCTAAAGATAATCTGAGACTCCAATACATTGTCACTGTCCATGTGTGATTCGATAATCTTATATACTATAATTTGACACCGTCCGCTTGTGGATAGAACCCAGAGTCAACACCTAGGAACCATACTGCGCCCAGCGACTGTGACACCGCTAGGTGGACTTTAGGTGTGAGTTCGGGGTGCGTCAAGTTTTTGA
Organism: Scilla litardierei; assembly: GCA_030789695.1. Classification (NCBI taxonomy): domain Eukaryota; kingdom Viridiplantae; phylum Streptophyta; class Magnoliopsida; order Asparagales; family Asparagaceae; genus Scilla; species Scilla litardierei. The sequence goes on from CM061142.1 coordinate 75,344,578, forward strand.
CGCCGTTGCTGGGACAGTTACGGTGTATCTCAGTTTATTTGTATTTTGAAGAGTCTGCTAGCAACTCTCACCATTTCCTATCTTTCCATCCTTTTCATTTTTTTAATTATTATCTTGCTACTCATGGTGTTTTTTTGAGTTGTCTTGTGCATGATCACTCTCTTTGAAGCTTTTGATAAAGAATTGCTATTTGATCCTGAAATCGAGAAAACAGCCAGAGCTCTCAAGGCCTCAAATAGAAGTCAAACACCCTCTGATCAAATGGCAGAAAATACTGCCACTCCACCTCGCACCGGGTCCATCCGGGACCACATGAAACCGAGCTTCGGAAACAATTCCTCCATCTTGAGACCACAACTGGCAGCAGCTAGCTTTGAATTAAAGAGTGGGCTCATAAATCTGATGCAGCAGGATCCCTTCCATGGGCATCTGCACGAGAACCCAAACCATCACATCGACACTTTTCTGGCGAAGTGCGATACATTTAAGGTAAAGATGTTAGCGACGATGCCATAAAGCTAATGCTCTTTCCCTTCACTTTGAGGGATAAAGCTTCATATTGGCTACGAGCCCACCTGTCCAACCACTTCACAATATGGGAGCAACTGGCACTTGTTTTCATAGACAAATTTTACCCACCCTCCAAGACGGTGCGGATCAGATGGGCTATCTCAAATTTTAAGCAGCTGCCGCAAGAATCTCTCTACGAGGCATGGGAAAGGTTCAAGGACCTTCAGCATCAGTGTCCTCACCATGGGATCCAATCTTGGGATCTAGTACAAAGCTTCTACAACAGGCTGTAGCATAGTACGAAGATGATAATTGATGTTGCCGCACAAGGACCCCTGAGGTAAAAGCTGTTAGCCACCTCGATTCTCACATCGAAACTTTGTGCAAGCAGATGGCTAGGATCGAGCAACGGTTGGATTCCATTCCAACGAGTACCAGCGCCCCAGCCTATCATCCTCCAGAAGAATATGGAGAACAAAGCTATGTTCCCAATGAGGGACATTATGACGGGGCCGAATCATCCGAGTCGATACAGTATGTACAAGGAGATGGGTGAAATCAGTGGCAACATCCGGCCTTAAGGAATCACCCTAGATTGTCTTACGGGAATCCAAGTGGAGGGATGCAACCTCCACAGTTTCAGAGGCCACCACCCCCTCCTCAACAACAACAAGGACCGCCGCCACATCAACAGCAGAACAGATTTAGGCCATCTGGGCCGTATCGACCACCGGGCTACCAATTTAATCGCCCGCCCCAGCAAGGCTATGCACCAATGCCGCCGCATTCCAGTCTGGAGACCACCTTAGAGACGTTCATGAGCAGACAAGTCAGATTCAACCAAGACATGTCTACTCAATTCAAGAACATAAATACGTCGCTTAATGAGCTTAGGGGTCAGATATCCAAATTACTTAAGAATCAAGGGAGGTTGCCTTCGCAACCGGATCCGAATCCAAGGGCTCAAGCTAATGCCATGGTCTCCGTTACCACGCGAGGAGGACGGACAACCGGCACTGTGATGGTGCCGGTCACAAACAAAGAACAAGTTACAATTGAGGATGCAACTATTGGCAATGATGCGCAAGAGGCTACGGATGGGCCTATCATAAACGGAGAGAGGGAGGATTCGCCTTCCACCATACCCACCGTCACACCGGCACCAAAGGACGATGCAACTAGTTCCAGTAAGCCCTCTACTAAGGATGTCGCTAAGGATAAGGGAAGCCGACCTTCTCCACCGTATCCACAGAGGCTAGCTTTAGCGAAAATGGAGAAGAAGTACTCAAAATTTACGGAACTTCTGGATGCCATTAAAGAAATTCATATCTATGCAAAGTTTCTGAAGGACCTCATTACCGGGAAGCGGAAGCATGAGGAAATAAAGCTTTTGGAGGACTCTACCTCCATCATAAAGAACCATCTCCTGAGAAAACTATCGTATCCGGGAAGCTTCACAGTCCCATACTCTATAGGAGGTACGCCTATCAACCGTGCTTTGATCGACTTGGGAGCAAACATCAACTTGATGCCACTCTCTATATTCGAAAGACTACAAACCGGAAGTGAGTTGGAGCCTACAAACATGTCAATACAGCTGACGGATCACTCGATCACGTATCCGGCAGGCATTGCCAGAGACATCATTCTGCAAATACCTCCCAGATTGTGTGTGCCGGTGGATTTTGTTATAATGAATATGCCAGAGGGAGGGAGTTCACAGCTCATACTTGGCTGTCCTTTCATGGTGACGGCCGGTGTCCTGATAGATGTTCGTGAGGGGACTCTCACAATGAATGTGGGTAATATTGAAGCCCAATTCCGGTTGCAAAAGTCTATGCGGGAGCATGTCCGAGAACAAGGAGCTAGTTATCTAGAGCTCTTAGAAGATGATTCCATAGGGGAGTATACCACTGAGGGTGTCATGAAGGACCCGATGAGAACAAGTGTTGATGACGATGGAGACCCCATCTACAGCAAGGCGGTTGTCGCCTATCTTCGTGTACTTGATGAGGAGCCCATAGATAACTCTTTACACCACAAGGAGCCGGAAGCCATCAGTCACGTAGCCAAGGAAAACCATGGAGAGGAAGCATACCAAATACCGATGCACGATATCGTGGCAAGTATGATGCGTGCATCTCTTACGTGCCAAACAACAATTGAAGAACTTGAGGGAGTCGAGCTCATGACTCAAAACGAGCACTTATCGAGAGGCAACCCGATCTATTATATCTTAGATTTTCTTTTTCAATTTTTGTTTTGCTCTATCTATCCCAGAAAACCAAGTAAAAACGCTTTCTATTCCATAAAATTGCAAAATTATAAAAATCTGACAGGTTCTTCCTTTTTATAGGTTGAACGTTGAGGGGAGTGCGCAAATCGATGTATTGAATGGAAGAGAGCCGGAAGGAGAGCAGCTGATAGAAGAACAATTTAAGGAAAAAGAGTCACAGGTGACTTGACTGAGCAGCCACCTACTCGGTCGAGTAGCAGATAGCACATGAAAAGCAAGGAGATCAGCGTTCTGCTAACACGGCTCGAGTGACCACTCACTCGATCGAGTACACACATACTCGATCAAGCACCCTTAGATGCAGTAAAAATTGATGAAAACAGCGCTCTGCCTGCTCGGCCCGAGTATCACTTACTCGGTCGAGTAGTCGCTTACTCGACCGAGTACCCATCTGCTCGACCGAGCTAGGAAAAAGACAGGGAAACACGACAAAATGATGTTCTGCCTACACGACCCGAGTTGACCCTACTCGGTTGAGTAGCCGAGGGAGTGTTCTTAAACTCAGCTTCAATATATTTTATTGATTCTGACTCGACCGAGCAGTTACGCTGCTCGACCGAGTTGCAACAGCCTTAATCACGCGGGGCCCACATTCCGATCGAGTCGGGTTATTAAAACCCAGCTCGACTTCACTAAGCCCTAAGTTTCTCATTTACCCAAAACTCCCTGCCGGAGCACCCAGCCCCCTCACCTACTTGACCCGAACCGCCGTCGGCTTCCGACCACCTCCCACAGCCACCGCCATCACCGTCTAGTCTCTCTCTCTCTCTCTCTCTCTCTCTCTCTCTCTCTCTCTCTCTCTCTCTCTCTCTCTCTCTCTCTCTCTCTCTCTCTCTCTCCCCCCCCCCCCCCCCTCTCATTAAATTCCCCGCCCCTTTTTCACCCTCCCCACCACCGTCGCTCCAGCCCCCAAAACCCCCTAGGGCAACCCTCTTCACTCGACCGAGCACAATAAGTGCTCGGCCGAGCAATCATCCCCCTTCCTCATCCAACCTACTGGACCAAGCACAATTAGTGCTCGGCCGAGCCATCGACCCACCCACCCTCCAAGTCCGACCTACTCGACCGAGCATAACTTCTGCTCGGTCGAGTAACCCTCGGCACCCCAACCCTAGTTGTGCTCGGTCGAGTAACCCTCGGCACCCCAACCCTGTCCCCTACCTACTCGACCGAACATTGATTATGCTCGGTCGAGCTCCGACACACATCTCCCCCTACATATTTTTCTTTTCATCCCCTGACATTATTTTCTCATTCTATTTTCTGGTACATTGCGCCTACAGAGGAGGACACGTCTCGAAGTAGCTGGAAGGATACCTCTGATCAGCAGCAGTCACGTGCCCAATCGCATCATTCTCTCCGCATCATTCGTGTCGGTACACTCTTTCCACTATATACTTTACATACCGACCTACGTTTTTAGACTGCTTGCAAGATGCCACCACGTCGAGCGAGACCCATAAACGCGGATACAAGTGCACCCACCCCTAGGCCAACTCGACCCACCTGTCATACATGCTCGCCCACACACAGACATATTGTTGGCACATCATCCACCGCTGCACCCCTGACAATAAACACCCAAACCCCTCCCGAGCGTCTGTATCTCAACGACGCAGCATATGACATTACCTTCCGGGACACCGACCAAGGTGATCAGTTTGTCGCTATGCTCCTACTAATAAGTCATGGAAGCGGCACTACTCAACAGTTCGTTGAACAGGACCTCCCTGGTTTTCGCAACCTGATTAGGCACTGGCAGTCCGACCCCACAAACACGCCATCGTCATCTGGAGCTTCTTAACCATAGGCTGACCCAGTCGTCGAGCCATAGCCGGCTGCCACAGTTTCTGGTCCACAACAGGGGGACCCTTCAACACCTCCAGAGGGTGGTGCCCCTGCTTGACATTGTCCCTCCACCACTTTTTGTTATTGTCCTTCCCTCATCCTATATTGTGCCCATCTGTCTTTTCGGGCCTTAGTCTTACACAGCTTGGGGGAGGACAGCATGCATCATTCCATGCATTCGCATCATCACTTTATCCTTGCATCATATCACTTTTTATTTCGTTTGCATATATTTATTTTCCATTCACTTTTTATCTCCTTAGCCACCCACCCACCCTTGCATCATTTCCCGCATGCATCATGTGCGTGTGGTGGTTGCGGCTTCAAAGGGAGGTGCGGCTGTAGGTGAAGCGAGGGGACGCCGGCAAGTGATAGGGGTGCGACAGTTCTTATAGGGGAGGAGGGGCAGTTTGTTGCGGCTGAGAGGGTGGAGTGTGCGGTTGTTTTGTGGGGTGAAGGAGGAGCCTGCATGTGTAGGGTGAAGGGTAGGCGAGATGGCGTGGAGGTGGTGGCCGGATGTTGGGCGGTTTGCGTGAAGGAGTCGGCGGTTGCCTGTGTGAAGGAGGGGCCAGCAGGTGTAGGATGGCCGGTGATAGGTTAGAGAGGCGCGTCAGTAGGTTGCTTGGTGGCAACTGTTATAGAAAACCCTAGGTGATGTTGCGCACTACTATAAAAGGGACCTTTAACAGCGCTTAAATAAGGTCTTTAACAGCGCTTCTATGCGCTGTCTATCTCGCCGCTGCTAAAGGGGGCTGGTTTTAATAGCGCTTTACAAGCGCTGTTAAAGGGGGCCTTTAACAGCGCTTGTTTGTGCAAGCGCTATTAAAGGGGAGCCTTTAACGGCGCTTGTTACTGCAAGCGCTGTTAAAGGGGAGCCTTTAATGGCGCTTGTTTGTGCAAGCGCTGTTAAAGGGGAGCCTTTAACGGCGCTTGTTACTGCAAGCGCTGTTAAAGGCCCCCCTTCTTTAACGGCGCTTGTTACTGCAAGCACTGTTAAAGGCCCCCCTTTAACAGTGCTTGCACAAACAAGCGCTATTAAAGGGGGCCCTTTAACAGCGCTTGTTTGTGCAAGCGCTGTTAAAGGGGGGGCTTTAACAGCGCTTGTTTGTGCAAGCGCTGTTAAAGGGTGACCTTTAACAGCGCTTGTTACTGCAAGCACTGTTAAAGGGTGGCCTTTAACAGTGCTTGTATTAAAGAAGCGCTATTAAAAGGGGGTCTTTAACAGCGCTTGTTACTGCTAGCGCTGTTAAAGGTGGGACATTTAACAGCGCTTGTTACTGCAAGCGCTGTTAAAGGGGGGGCCTTTAACAGCGCTTGTTGCTAAAAAACGCTGTTAAAGGTAGACTTTTCACAGCGCTTGTATGTACTAAAGTGCTGTCTATTAAAGGTGGACCTTTTTGTAGTAGTATGTGTACAAAAAAATTGCAGGGAAGCTAAAAACTAAAAACAAGTAGTAAGATTGTAATCAAAATCATCAAACATTTGTAGATACATTTATAGATACAGAGTTTAATTGAAACAAACCACTATAAAGTGAATCGAGGCTGATAAAAACATGACCATCTGTTTATTGATGAACGTGAGAAAGATACAAGTTTTGGCTTGTAAACAGTACTAAACAGTACACGTCTTGGAACTGCACAGCTTATCCTCGTCGGACGTCCGCACACCACCTTCTGGTCGAGCTTCAATGTGATTGTCAAGGAGACCGTGTTTTCAAAGTCGACGTGTCTGTAGCCCCTGAAGTCCCCAGTCTCCTTGTCCGTGCCAAATCTGATGCCCGAAACCTTGCAATCGGAAAATAGTTGTTTCAGATCATCCTCGGTAATATCCCATGACAGATTTCCTACGTAGAGTCTGTTGTATCCTTCCACAATCTTGGGTGTGAACTCTGTTCATTGGGTTCGCTGCTGGGCCTTATATGGCTGAATCTTCAAATAAGATCCACCCCTGAAATTTAAAGAACCAGAGTAAGTAGTCATGTGAGATATTACTGAGTCGTCCTTAAGCGAGAATTACGTGCATATCAGCCCCGTCCAGAGCCAATGCCCGTTTTGCAGCAGCTTTAGTCTGAGGTACAGGAAAAAAATATCAAGTCAAAGAGCAACCATCAATAATTCACCATATAAAAAAGAGTAAGCATCGATATTCATTTTGGGCTGAAGAATTACGAACCATAAAAATATTGTGTCAAGTCGAGGTTTCCACAGGCATACAAGGACATGCCCTCATATGGAGGCCAATAAATATTATTCTCTATGAGATTTGAATATACCCCAAATATCCTGACTAATACAAGAATTAGTTTATATTGTTTAATTTGGAAACAACAAAATATAATTCTTAATTTTGATATGGTTCTGGATGTAAGAAAGATTTGAAACCCTCACTCTTGATATAAAGATCATAATTCTTAGTTTAGGGAGATATATCATTAAATTAGAAACGGGGATGGTGCTGATGAAATTAATGTAAAAGAGGATTATGCAAAAAAATGTATGTTTTCATTTAAATTTTAGTCTTAACCTTAACAAGGCGTGGCCAATCAGATACCATATAAAATTGAACTTACAAGAATAGCATACCTGTAAATCATGAGCATCAGCTTTTGTGACAAGATCCAAAGGTGTGGTCAAATAATGATTGTCCGGAAGAACTATGGTATCTTTCCACGGACCAATGCCAATCACATATTCTTTTATGAATTCTAGGTATGTGTCTGAAGTAATTTCCCAGTATGACTGCAATGCAAAGCTAAACATTGGTCACTCCATGTACAAAGCTATAAGTTATATTTTGCAACAATGAAAACGATTCGCAACAGTATGTATGAGTCAAATATCATCATGCCCTCAGTATCTGAAAGACCACGTATCTAGAAAAGCATTGTCCCTAGATAATGCAATTATTTGGAAAGGTGTATTTGTATACTTCAATAACATTTTACATTTTCAAGGGCATATTCCATTTATAGACTATAAAAGTTCATACAAGGTCTACTCTCACAATTTAATTAAGTAGAGTGCGACGACAATTTTTGAAAAAGCAAAATATATGAGTGGAACAGATTTTTTTTTGAATGAAAATGTTTCTGTCAAGAGGTGAACCTGATTTGTATCTTGAATCGGTATTGTGACATCATCAATTAAGAAAAGTTTTGGTGAGTCTGTCAAGTTTTAAATGGTTTCTGTGTTATCATAAAATGTGTCATGATATTATTTTTTAATACTATCATTTTTCAGAAATGTGTCATGATAAAATGTGTCACATTTTCAGAAATAATCGCTGCAGTGAACGAAATGATATGGCAATGCGATTGACTTTTCTTTTGTATTGTCATGTTGATCTTCATGAAATAGTGAAAAATGGATAGACTTATATCTTTCATATGGATATGCATTTCCTCAAAAAAAAATCGCAAGCTAGATGTCAATTAGAAACATGTGTTTTTGAGAATCCTAGGGACTGACATTTACTTATTTTGGAATGTTCTTGTGTCGGCTTCATGCATCCAAACATAAAATTCGTAGTATACCAAGTATCCCTAGAACCTGATGCATTCTAATTATAATCCTATATTTAATCTAAATCCAATTGATGCCTACTTTCAATGATGCACCTCATCCCTTACCGACTTATCCAACCTATGGAGGTAGTGGTCTTTTTTGCATCTACTGTGTAGGAACCATCATGCCCAACCCTTGCAACACTTATTCTTTTGGGAGCAGACTACTACTTCTCCACTTGTACATCATCTCTACTAAGCTGAAACCAAGGTAGTAGGGGCCGCTTCTTCATTTGCATAGCAACAGTCCACCTAACCATTACTACTGTTGTTCTCTTAGAAGTATACTGCTACTTTGCCACTTAATCCTCGTCATTCCTACAGAACTGAGCTGGCCAAGGTGTCAGGGACCTAATTTTCATTTATATAGGAGCTCTACCACCCAACCCATATAATTATTTTTTTCTTAAGAGTAGACTTGCTTCTTTACCTCATCCTTATCATCGTTATTGAACCGAGAAGACTAAGGAGACAGTAGCTGCATCTTCTCTACCAAGCAATTTTTTCTTAAAAAGTACATTTCTTTAATATAGAGCACAAAAGGCTTTAATCATATTGATGGAAAAAAGAAGAGCCTAAACTAGCTAATAATTGACATGCACGGTTAACTGGTACTAAATTTATGGTGGCAACGACTAGCATTTTGAGAAACAAAGTATGATATATGCCATAGGTAAAAAGTGCCGGTAAATTTCTTATGAGAATCGTAACCAACATCCTTACCTTGGAGATGATAATATGCGAGCTTTTGACTAGCTTTTTCTGCAAAAGAGAAGAAGCATTTCATATTAAGAGAGAAAAAGAAATTAACTTGAAGCAAATTGAAAGAGACGAATATAAGAATGTTTCAAAGAAAAAGAAATTTCTGTATCGGATACTCACTTTCTTCAAAAAGATCGCATAGATGTTGTGTTGGAAGCATTTGTGCATAAAAGCATAAATAATCCATATCTACCAAAATTAAATAGAAAAGGATTTTATGGGCATTAAGAAAAATTAAGATACGCTTGGAAATAAACAGCCTGACAGCCAAAGATGAGATCAAAAAGGTTCATGCTTGATTTGGCTTGAAGCCTGCAAATTGCAAAAAAGCACAATGACTTCAATATAACAGAAACCCCTGTTTCAAATCACTACAATTATGTACACACAAGTGTTGGATGGAGGTGATAAAAAGAGGTTCCCTTGTGCCTTGGATACAACTCCTAAGCCTGTAAAAACAAATTCAGAGCACACAAAAATTCAGTAAGATTAGCTAAATTAGAACCTTAACAATTTAGAGAGAATAGCAAGATCATAATCCAGGGATATGGAAACTGACTCAAGTTCTCACTTCCAGTAGTGCATGCAGGCCTTCGAGGGGGGAGCTGATGACGTCGTGTCCGCTGCAATGATCACATTCCAGTTTACATAAGAAGATATCCATGTAGGATTGATCAATATGTGCAATTATTCAGTGATTATTTGGCCTTAGTTTCTTATACATGTCAATTTCTTCGGCGAAAAAAATCTGGGTACCTGCAGCTTAGGCCTCAGGGTCTCGACAGAAGCTCTTGTCATCTAGCCAGGGTTTGTACCTTGCTGTTTGCGGGCCACAAAGTATTCAAAGATGAGTTTGAACTCCTCGAGTCGACGAGGGGGGAGGAAATTTCGTGCAGTGAGATTGTGATCTAATGAACATACCTTGCCAAGTCCCTGGTGACGACGGCGGTGCCGGCGCTGCCGGTGAATCCAGAGAGGAACGTACGATGCTAGAAGCAGTCGGCGATGAACTCGCTCTGGTGGGCGTCCTGGGAGGGGATGATGTAGGCGTCGATGCCGATGCTGGGGCGGGAGAAGAGATCTCTCATAGCCCTCAGCTTCTCGTTGGCAGCGATGTTCGAGGAGGCAGAATGAGTCTTTCGGAGGTCGGAGGAGGGGTGGGCGGTGATAGGGTTTGTGGGGACTAATGAAGCGGAGCATAAGGGGAGATTATTGAGAGAGGTTTTGGTTCGGGGTCTGAGATTTGAGTTGCGATTGTGGATGATAATTAAAGGGGGCCATCTCTGACACCGATGGCGGCAAGCATCAGGAGAGCATCCAAAACTTGGCCTTGAATCGAACATTGAGGGATTAGCGTTTTCGAATTGCGGAGAGGCGGGGGGGAGGATCTGAGACAGGAGAAGCCGAGAGGCTAGGTCTGGGGATAGGGTGAACGAAAAGACAGGAGAAACGGAGAGGCTAGGTCTGGGGATAGGGTGAACGAAAACGATGGGGGGATATTTGGAAGCCCGCCCTGCGAAATTTTTTGAGTTTTTTGGTCTATAATAGCGCTTGCAGAAAGCGCTATCTATTGTCAAACATATAACAGCGTTTGTAGAAAGAAGCGCTGTCTATTATCTGATGTTTAACAGCGCTTGCAAAAAGAAGCGCTGTCTATTATTTGTGTCTCTAATAAACAGCGCTTGCAGAAAGAAGCGCTGTCTATTATCCGACCTTTAACAGTGCTTGCAGAAAGAAGCGCTGTCTATTCTCCAACATTTAACAGCGCTTGCAAAAAGAAGCTGTGTCTATTATATGTGCCTCTAATTAACAGCGCTTATAATTGACAAGCGCTATTAAAGGTGTGCTGTTAAAGGTCCTTTTTATAGTAGTGACGGTTTAGGTTAAAACAATGTGGGTGATTTGCTATATAAGGTTGAAAAGGGGTACACTTAGGCTTGATTGGAGAGAGAGTGTGTGTGAGGGGGAGGGTAGAATTAGGGTGCAAATAGCTAGGGAATATAACATGTGATACATAGGATTCCTAGAATTAGTTTTAATTATATTTAATTAGGGTTTTGAATAGGGCTAATTATTGATTAAAAGTGATTAGGGTGAAAGGTCGGTCTAACGGTGTCCGATAAATATAAGAAAAATATCAGGACGACCGTGTCGACGAGAGGATCGAGACTACAATGATTGATCACGTGGTAGGTCAATGAAAAACGGAACTAAAAATAAAGAGATCGAACGTTGAAGTCTAAAGTTAAGACACCCCTTCATTCAAAGCTGATTTGTGGGAGAACGACACGTGAAATGACGTTCACAAAAAATTCCACACTTAACTACTCTCTCTGAGGGTCACAACGATATATAACATCGCATGTTTGGGATACAAGAGAAGGTCACAAAAAATACGCGTACGAGAAGAAAGTACGGGCACGAAAAACACACGATCGAAAAGTGACCTTGACATCCTACCCACCTTAGAGCAAAGTACGTCCTCGGACTTTCTAACTTAAAAAATATATCTAGCCATTCTAGTAACTACCCCAATCATAGCACACTATAATTCAAACCATGTATAGTTACTACAAGTGATTATATATGCACTAGATAGCCAAACATTAATACTACAAACAACTACAAACATGAATATATACGCACATTCTATACGTATACCTATCATAGTCAGTCTAATTCATACACGTACTTCAATCATTCATATAGTCACGTACATCCCTTATATAACTATCACTCACTTATCACATAACCATGGTACAGATACATACATAAAAATAGTTTCACACCAGCAAATACAATCGTAGTACTTCACGTATGGATAAGTACCTATGCACAAAACAAACAAGGATAAACTACTCCCTTATGTGTCCTAGTGCACATTCACACCAACATATCAACACATGTAATCACACCATACAATATTAAATCATGTTTGCTATATCTAATATACATTCACCACTACTATAAATACACAAATATATAGTTATTCAAATACACGCAGATACTTCATCATATATACATATCACGTACAATCATATAACTATATTCAAGACACAACACACATATCATAGTCACAAACACCTATAGCTAAGCACATACTTACCCGTGAATGGTGCACGCCCACATACACTAATATACTATTCCTACATGCCACTCATACCACTATATACTTAGCACATTCTACACACCTAGTTTAGCTAGCATATATATATATATATATATATATATATATATATATATATATATATATATATATATATATATATATATATATATATATATATATATATATATATAAACATGTAAAACCTTCATAAGGAACTATACTATAAAACCAACACCTATATCTATATAATGGTACAGCCACCCACAACCATGTGTGTAACGTAACCATGCACAACCAAACCTATTACTACACACACACCATCCATTACTATGTTCATAGCACTATACACAAACCACATGGAAATATAAGAAATACTTAGGGTATACCCACTCAAGCATGAGTGAGACTCAAAGACCCATACCAGAACCAAAATACTTTATATTAATAACACGATATTCATACCTATACCAACACACCACTCTTCTATACATATACCAACGTAATCATATTACTCGTCACACTATACAGGTAAAACACATGCTATCATATACACACAATAATATCAATCACACTTTATATTTAGTCAAGTAACACCCCCATAATGCAATCACTTTTGTCACGGTCGGTTTTCGATCGTATTTTCTTCGTGCGCGTACTTTTGTTCGTACACGTATTTATTTTAGACCTTGCTTGTATGCGAACCTTATGATGCGATATGTCGTTGTGACCCTCTCAAAGAGTATTAATTTGTGGAATTATTTTGGAACGACATTTCATGGGTCGCTCTCCCATAATTTGGCTTTGTTTGTAGAGGCGTCGTGATTCTCACTTTTGTCGTGAGACCTTTCTATTTTTAGTTTCGTTTCTCGTTGCCCTAGCCGTGATTGGTCTTCTTAGTTTCGTTTCTCTCGTCGACACGGTCGCCCAGTATTTCTCTCATGATTTTCGGGCTCAGTTTGACCCAATTTCGCATTATTGCCCAATCTATTATATTAATTTCCCTCATTAATATTTCTAACCCTCTTAGTGTAAATCCTATTAATAATTTTCCCAATCACTCTCCTATTATCACCTAGACCTACATTTTGAACCCTCTGTGGCCGAACCCAACCTGTCTCCATGCTTGTAGCCTTTTTTAAAAAATAATAGAATAAGAACCTAACTACTAAGGCCTACACTCTTGAAACCTATTCTCACAAATAGCAACCAAGCCTATTATAAACCCGTGAAGCCCTAGGGCAACTTGTTCATTACGTTTCATCAACAGCAACCACCAACATTTCTTCTTCGCGCATCAACCATCTCCGACCTTCTCTCCACCCATCTCAGACATCCCCTCGCCGTTAGCCGCCCATACCCCCGCCGTCCAGCCTTGCTCCGGCCTCCCCCGTCGATCTCCCCTCGCCGAAAAACTCCAGCGTCGACGTTCCACGGCCTGTGTGATCTCCAGGTGCTGTCACGGTGACAGCGCCGCCTCGTAGCACAGCGCCGCCGTCGGCACTGTCCTCATGCCGTCTAAATCATCCCCAGGCACCGCTCAAAGCCCCCGGGGCATTGTCAGGCCGCTGCTCTTCCCCGGCGTGTGACAACAACGCCGTTAGCTGCAGCTGTTGACCGTTTTCGCACGGCCGTCTTCCCAGCGACTTCCCGTGGCCGCCCCCCACCGACTGCAGGACGTTTCAGCTCCGGCCAACATCTAGCAGCGAGCGATGGTAGTGTTTTGGCATTGCAACGATGTTTTGAAGACGTCGCGACGGTTCCTCGTCATCCCTTGCTGATCTGAACTTCGTCGCAACTCCCGAAAGCTTCGTAGGATCATCCCCTCATTACGGTTAGTAACATTCATGATAACACGTGTTACAACTTTTGTTATTAGTCTTAAACCATAAATACTTAATGAACGGACTAATTGATATGGTGTTTGCTAGCTAGTAACCTTAATAATCGATGTTTAACTAGTGGACGTGATATATTGATGTTGACAAGATTGTTCGTAGGGCTGATAACTTGTTTACATAATTTCTGGTTAACGTGTTAGCCTAGGTTACTAGTTTTGATTGTCGGATATTTTCGTACTAGCAACGTGTTGTAGATAACCTGTTAGTTTATTTAACGTTCATTAATATTGTTATGAAACCATCGTAGGGCAGAAACTTATTAAAATTGGATCATTAGACGTGTTAGGATTAGTCTAATAATTCTAGCCCGTCGTCACAAACTTATTTGTGCACGTGTTTTATCATAGAGTATCCGTCGTTCCATACCGTTCGCACTGCCGGAGTCCCACCCCTGACGTCGCTACCCGACGTCAGAGTAGATCTCGAGTCGTGTTGAGGTAAATCTCTCTCCGTTGGAATCCCCACTTTGCTATTAATCAACTTAAAACTCGTAGTCTTTGATCGCTTTTGTAAATCACTAATCAAGAATAATAAATTGGGACTGTATGTTGGATTGCGTTGTGAACACGTAGGTAGACTCGGACTGATTGAGCAGGATCATGACTTGGTCATTTTCAGGTAAGTGATACTTGCCATTTTCTGTTTAGGCCACTTCTTAGGCCATTTTTTAGTAGCGTAAAAGAGACTAGGCGGTGAAATGATAGTCGCCTAGATGCCCCTATTTGATCTAGTTTGACAACGAAACTAGATCCGACACCCTACTTGATTTATCTTGACAACGAAGCTAGATCTGACACCTTTATCATGCTTGCATTCATGCTGTCATGCCATGTTTAATTTCAATTAACGATCCGCAATTTAACAGCTCATTGCCATGTCATTTCATGCATCCAATGTTTCATCGTGATTGCGTAGCACACGCTACACTTATTGTAATGATTGAGGCTAGGCATCTGCTTTGCGGGCACAACCCTATGCCAAAAACACTTCCTGGCTCGTGATCCAGAAGGTGGACGCCGGTCCATAATGAAAAACACTTCCTGGACTCGTGATCCAGAAGCGAGCTCACGTACTTGGGAAACCAAGGCTCGATACACGTGGAGGGGTAGGGTTAAGCTGTCACGCAGCATAGAAGGTGCTTGATCCGCTCCTTCAGCTGTAAGGAGTAAACCTTGTGCACATCGTGAAATGATAATATTCGTGAAATGATAATGTTCGTGATTCGGGAAAACAGTGTTTCTCGTAGATTCTGCTACGACGTGCATGCATGTCATCATGTCATCTTAAATTGTTGCACTCTTTAAATGTCATGTCTTTTCATTATATTTAGAACTGCTAGTCGCTTTATTTTATTTGTATCCTTGCACAAAAGTTCTCCGCTTTCTTTGGGAAACTTTTGCTGACATGTGCCCTTTTCTCTTTGGGTGTCACATGTCAGGTTTTGAGCCTGACTTAGTTGCAGAGGACGACAGGTTGCTGACGTTCTGTTCGAGGATTCCAGTCCTATCCTTAGTCTCAGCCGATGACACTCTTTACTTTTGTTTAGGCCATGCTTTAGGCCTATTGTTCAGACTTGTACTTTTGTGACTTTCTGTGATGTTGGAATAATTGGCTGGATGTTATGTTGATGGATGTTTACTTTTATATCTGCTTTACTATTATTATTGTTGTTGTTTCGTCGCAATGCAAAGGACCTGCTATCATTTGAAATTTTTACAGACGCTTATCAGACTGCATCTTCATAGCTCCACGTCTGAGCGGACCTCCTCGCGTCTCTCCTTCCATATTAGGAAAGCGGGGCGTGACAGGTTTTATTGGTGGCCCATGCTGGTCTTTTTTGCATCCGCAAAATATTGGAACAACAATAATGATAAACAACATCCAATTAAATATTCGGAACAACTAAGTCATGATTAAGTCTAATCTGAACATTTTCCTGTTTTAGATGGTAGGAAGACTTAGGTAGATGTCCAGGTTTGATAGCCCGGTGCCTTTGTCAAGATTAAGCTGTACTCGTCTTAGGTTGCCTTAGCAGTCTCTCACCCAGCCCTGACCATACTAGACTTCTAGAGCTTCTCTTTTAGCCGTTCGATTGAGTCCGACGATTTCGGGCCAAGCAGAACGTAATCTCGACTTCTCTTAGGACCCTTCCCTGAGACCTCTATTGCAGTCTAGTTCATTAGAGAGTCATTGTGTTAAGTTCCTCTTGATCTCCAGCCAATCCGATAATTAGAACCCCTGATTTTATCTTTTCTCTGATCATTACACTTTTGGGTTATCGACCGTGGACTTCCATCGCAGCTTTTCATGAATCGTATGCTAGGCGTATTCAACACACGATCATAATCTTTGCCCTCGATACACGTGATCGCTTCCTGACGATTATCGGTAATCTTTCGAATCTTCTCAGTTGCCAATCTTGATTCTTCCAAAGTTAATTTTGATTTTCCTTACTAAAAGTTTTCACTCAGTTAAAATTTTGTTTTTAAACCCCACCTTCTTATATATTTAAATTCCTTACCTTCGGTGGAGCTAAAATACTTTCTTAGATTTTGAAGTTGTCTTGGTCGTAAATTTTTATTACAATCTCGAGACAATTTTCTAACATGTATCTACCATATTTCAGGTTTAAAACCTTATTACCATTTTTCATAATTCAATATATCATTCCTTGCATTCCTATACTACTAAGTTTATTATTAAATTTTTCACTTATCGTACTTACTTTTAGAATGTTTTCTAAGCTAAATAGAACTTCAATATATCTTTATATACAAGATCTATATTCATTGTGCCCATACTTCAGAATTTTTGGTATAAACCTATTCCATTTGCAACATGATCATTGCCTCACCATACTCATTATTTCTCCGCTTAAAAACTTTTTCCGTGTTTTCAAATGTTACAGTCTGCTCGCTATTCATACATATTTTCATAAGAATAGATATGTACGACATCATATTTTACACATGACTCTCTTTTGCCTATTTAATTTTTTAGAGCAATATTTTTGTCTCACCCAACCAGCTATCTCCTTATCCTTGCCTTATCTGAACTCGCTCTTTTCGATCTTGTTCGTTACGCTTTTGGTTTCGGTTTTCTTTCTATTATTTAGATGCTAGTGCTTGTTGTTGCATGTGTCAACCTTAGTATAGTAGTGAGCCTATTGATTTTATTGTGATGTCGTTGTGGTGCATGTATAAGTAGAGTGTGTGGACCTGTGTGTGAACCTCGGCGTATCACTCACATATGAGTGTACTCCCCTGTAGTATATTAACGTTTGCCTCTTGTGTGATATATACATACTCAGTGTTATTCATGATATATATGAAGTTGTATGAATGATAGTGTTTATATATACGTGTGTGGATAGCTATACCGCTTTAGGTACGTCTATGTATATTAGATTTAGTGTTGGAATATCTGCTAGTAGAGTATGTAGTAAATGTTTGAAATAGTATACTAGTAAGTCATGTGTATGTTAGGTAATGATAATAGGTGTACTTATAGTTAAGTGAGTAGGCCTATTATATGACCTATATGTTAGTACGTGTGAGTGTGTGCTCGTACGTAGATATGTATTGTGCTTAGACGTAAGTAGTTATGTATTTGCTGCATGAGTATATGTGTGATATACCTACGGTAATAGGGTTATAACTTTGTTTGGTATTGCTTGCCTTTACGGGACGTTGTGTGTGTGCGTGCGTACCTTGAGGTATACACGACTATTGTATGTCGTGACTATGCATGGAAAGGTATAGGTAGGTAGTAGTGTACTAATTATAGGTAAATGGCTATGGTGTGAATATATGTTACATGTATATGACTATATGATGAATGCATGTATTAAAGAGTGTATTATAATTATACGTGTGCTGATATTTGTAATGTTGTTATATGGTGAAAAGTGATGGCATTATGTGGGCTTAAATTAACTAAGAATATTAATAGATATTATGGTATGTATGTGGTTATATGGTGGATGTATATAATATTGGAGTTGTATTGGTATAGGTATAGATACCGTGTTATGTATAAAGAGTACTCTGATGTGGGTTTTGAGTCTCACTCAAGCTTGAGTGGGTATACTCTAAGTATATTGTTACATATGTCGGTGGATTGCGTGTAGTACTATGAATGTAGTAATGGATAATGTATGTATAGTGATAGGATTGGTCGTGTCTGGTTGTGTTACGCACATGATTGTGGGTGGCTATACCATTGCATAGTTATAGGTGTTGGTCTTGTGGTAAAGTTATTTACTAAGGACTTACGTGTTGAATGTATATGTGCTAGCTGAACTAGGTGTGTAGTTGTGCTAAGTAAATAGTAGTATGAGTGGTATGTATGAATGATATATTAGCGTGTGTGGGTATGCACCATGCACAGGTAAGTATGTTCTTAGTTATAGGTATTTTGATTATGGTACGTGTGGTGAGTCTTGATTATAGTTATAGGACAGTATGTGAGGTGAATATATGGTGAAGTATCTGCGTGCATTTGAATAACTATATATTTGTGAAATTATAGTAATGGTGAATGTATGTTATATATAGTAAACCTGATTTAATAATGGATGGTGTGATTATATGTGTTGATGTGTTTGGTGTTTGATGTATACTAGGAGATATAGGGAGTAGTATATCCATGTTTGTTGTTCATAGGTAGTTATATGTACGTAAGTGCTATGATTGTATTTGCTAGTGTGAAATTATTTTCATGTAAGTATGAGAGATTTGGTTATGTGATAGTGTGTGATAGCTATATAGGGGATGTATGTGACTACATGAATGATTGAAGTATGTGTATGAATTTGACTGACTATGACAGGTATAAGTACATAAAGTGCATGTGTATACGTGTATGTTGTATTAATGTTTGACTATCTAGTGCAATATTAGCACTTGTAGTGACTGTACCTGATTGAATTATAGTGTGATGTGATTGAGGTAGTTAATAGAAAACTAGTAGATATGTCGTTGTAGTTAGAAAGTCCGAGGATGGACTTCTTGCATAAGGTGGGTAGGATGTCACGGTTGGTTTTCGATCGTACTTTCTTCGTGCGCGTACTTTTGTTCGTACACGTATTTATTTTAGACCTTGCTTGTATCCGAACCCTATGATGCGATATGCCGTTGTGACCCTCTCGAAGAGTATTAAATTGTGGAATTATTTTGGAACGATATTTCACGGGTCGTTCTCCCACAATTTGTTTTTGTTTGTAGAGGTGTCGTGATTCTCACTTTTGTCGTGAGACCTTTCTATTTTTAGTTTCGTTTCTCGTCGCCCTAACCGTGATTGGTCTTCTTAGTTTCGTTTCTCTCGTCGACACGGTTGCCCAGTATTTCTCTCATGATTTTCGGGCTCCGTTTGACCCAATTTCGCATTATTGCCCAATCTATTATATTAATTTCCCTCATTAGTATTTCTAACACACTTAATGTAAATCCTATTAATAATTTTCCCAATCACTCTCCTATTATCACCTAGCCCTACATTTTGAACCCTCTATGGCCGAACCCAGCCTGTCTCCATGCTTGTAGCCTTTATAAAAAATAATAGAATAAGAACCTAACTACTAAGGCCAACACTCTTGATACATATTCTCAGAAATAGCAACCAAGCCCATTATGAACCCGTGAAGCCTTAGGGCAACTTGTTCATTGCGTTTCATCAACAGTAGTCGCCAACATTTCTTCTTTGCGCATCAACCATCTCCGACCTTCTCTTCACCCATCTCTAACGTCCCCTCGCCGTTAGCCACCCATACCCCCGCCGTCCAGCCTTGCTCCGGCCACCCCCGTCGATCTCCCCTCACCGGAAAACTCCAGCGCCGATGTTCCGCGGCATGTGCAATCTCCAGGTGCTGTCACGGCGACAGCGTCGCCTCGCAGCACAGCGACGCCGCCGGCACTATCCTCATGCCATCGAAATCATCCACATGCACCGCTCGAGGCCCCCGTGGCACTATCAGGCCGCTGCTCTTCCCCGGCGTGCGACAACAGTGCCGTTAGCTACGCCTGTTGACTGTTTTCGCCTGGCCATCTTCCCAGCGCCTTCCCGTGGCCGCCCCCACATACTGCAGGACGTTTCAGCTCCGGCCAACCTCTAGCAGCGAGCGACGGCAGCGTTTTGGAGGTGCAGTGATGTTTCGATGACGTCGCGACGGTTCCTCATTGTCCCTTGCTGATCTGAACTTCGTAGCAACTCCCAGAAGCTTCGTGGGATCATCCCCTCGTTACGGTTAGTAACGTTCATGATAACACGTGTTACAACTTTTGTTATTAGTCTTGAACCGCAAATACTTGATGAACGGACTTATTGATATGGTGTTTGCTAGCTAGTAACCTTAATAATCGATGTTTAACTAGTGGACGTGATATATTGATGTTGACAAGATTGCTCGTAGGGCTGAGAACTTGTTTACACAATTTCTGGTTAACGTGTTAGCCTAGGTTGCTAGTTTTGATTGTCGGATATTTTCATACTAGCAACATGTTGTAGATAACCTGTTAGTTTATTTAACGTTCATTAATATTGTTATGAAACCATCGTAGGGCAGAAACTTGTTAAAATTGGATCATTAGACATTTTAGGATTAGTCTAATAATTCTAGCCCGTTGTCACAAACTTATTCGTGCACGTGTTTTATCAAAGAGTATCCGTCGTCCCGTACTGTTCGCACTGCCGAAGTCCCACCCCTGACATTGCTACCCGTCGTCAGAGTAGCTCTCACATCGTTTTGAGGTAAGTCTCTCTCCGTAGGAATCCCCACTTGCCTATTAATCAACTTAAAACTCGTAGTCTTTGATGGCTTTTGTAACTCACTAATCAAGAATAATAAATTGGGACTGTAGGCTGGATTGCGTTGTGAACACGTAAATAGACTCAGACTGATTGAGCAGGATCGTGACTTGGTTATTTTCAGGCAAGTGATACTTGCCAGTTTTCTGTTTATGCCACTTCTTAGGCCATTTTGTTAAGTAGCGTAAAAGAGACTAGGCGGTGAAATGATAGTCGCCTAGATGCCCCTATTTGATCTAGTTTGACAACGAAACTAGATCCGACACCCTACTTGATCTAGCTTGACAAAGAAGCTAGATCCGACACCTTTATCATGCTTGCATTCATGCTGCCATGCCATGTTTAATTTCAATTAACGGTACGCAATTTAACAGCTCATTGCCATGTCATTTCATGCATCCAATGTTTCATCGTGATTGCGTAGCACACGCTACACTTATTGTAATGATTGAGGCTAGGCACCTGCTTTGCAGGCACAACCCTATGCCAAAAACACTTCCTGGCTTGTGATCCAGAAGGTGGACGCCAGTCCATAATGAAAAACACTTCTTGTACTCGTGATCCAGAAGCGAGCTCATGTACTTGGGAAACCAAGGCTTGATACACGTGGAGGGGTAGGGTTAAGCTGTCACGCAGCGTAGAAGGATGCATGATCCGCTCCTTCAGGTGTAAGGAGTAAACCCTGTGCACATCGTGAAATGATAATGTTCGTGATTCGTGATAATAGTGTTTCTCGTAGCTTCTGCTACGACGTGCATGCATGTCACCATGTCATCTTAAATTGTTGCACTCTTTAAATGTCATGTCTTTTCATTATATTTAGAACTGATAGTCGCTTTATTTTATTTGTATCCTTGCACAAAAGTTCTCCTCTTTCTTTGGGAGACTTTTGCTGACATGTGCCCTTTTCTCTTTGGGTGTCACATGTCAGGTTTTGAGCCCGACTTAGTTGCAGAGAACGACATGTTGCTGACGTTCAGTTCGAGGATTCCAGTCCTATCCTTAGTCTCAGCCGGTGACACTCTTTACTTTTGTTTAGGCCATGCTTTAGGCATACTGTTCAGACTTGTACTTTTGTGACTTTCTGTGATGTTGGAATAATTGGTTGGATGTTATGTTGGTGGATGTTTACTTTTATATCTGCTTTACTATTATTATTGTTGTTGTTTCGTCGCAATGCAAAGGACTTGCTATCATTTGAAATTTTTACAGACGCTTATCAGACTGCAGCTTCACAGCTCCACGTCTGAGCGGTCCTCCTTGCGTCTCGCCTTCCATATTAGGGAAGCGGGGCGTGACAACTTTACATATTATAATAATATTACAAATATCAGTATACGTATACAATTATTATACGCAATCCTATACATGCATACCTCGTATAGTCACATACATATTACTACACACATACTCATTGCATGCATACCATACCTACATTCTTATATGCTTACCACACAACTACACAAAACACAGTCATACATATAATATATTCACGCCATAGCAATTTACATATAATTAGTATACTACTACATTATACAGTGACGGATTCAGGAATTAAATTCAAGGGGGGCATAATTTTTTTGCTGGCAATAATTTTTGTTTAATTTATTTATTGCAAATGTATAATGAAAAATTATATTGACTCAAGAGCATCATCAGACAAGATTGTCATAAAAACTTACAAATTACAATTGCACTCGACGAGGTCTCATGTTTTGAAACCGTTATATAACAACTTCATTGTCGATGCTATCAAAATTATCTTTCTCAATGTGCACAATCAAGTTGTCATTCATCAATTGATCTCCCATTCGATTGCGTAAACGGCTCTTCACAATATTCATACCAGAAAATACTCTCTTAACTGTTGCCGTCGCTACTGGAAGAACTAAAGCAAGTGTAATAAGCAAATAAACTAATGGATATACTGTATCCTTTTTTGTCTTGACCATCTTCTTAGCAAGATCTCCCAAGCCTTTGAGTCCAACAAACTCCTCATTAGATCACACATCAAATATATAAGTTTCAAGTTGATCTTCAAGTTTCAAAACCTCTACAGGAGAAAAGTCTTCGGGATAAAATTGAGCAAGACGGACTAGCTTTTGCTTGTCATAAGCAGAAAAAGAATCATTAGGACACAAGCATGCTATACAAAGAAGAAGCTCAGTATTCGCCTCGGTGAAACGATCATTTAACTCCTGAAGTTGCATATCAATAACTGAATAAAACAACTCAACACGAAAATGATGCAAATTCGTCACTTCTTGAACTTTACGCCTTGACCTCCCTCGAGCTGTAAATGTATCATCCATGTTCGGAACATCAATTTTGTTTTTTCCACAAAATGAAGAAACTTCACCATAAAATGTCTCCCATCCTTCATCTCGCATCATTTGTAACATTTGCTTACAAATTTTCTCCAAAGTCATAGCATTCACAATATCTTGATCCCTCCTTTGTAATGCTTTTGACAAATCATTTGTGATTCCCAGTATGGCTTTCATCAAATAGAGAGTAAAAACAAAATCAAAGGATTGTATCATACCCAACATATTATTTGCTTCAAATTTTTGCTCTGAACTCGACCCCTCCTCTGCAATTATCTCAAGAAGATCAACGGTAGATGAGAACATAGTTATCAAACTGAGTAGAGAATCATAATGAGAGCTCCAACGTGTATCTGAAGAACGCTTGAGCATGGTTTCCTGATTTAAGCCTTTTCCCGTAGAGATCTCGCCATTGTCAAGAGCTTCAATAATCTTAGCAGCCTGTAATTGATGAAGCATATCACAACGTTTAGATGAACCTCCAGCAATATTGATGACACTAGAAATTGTAAGGAATAGACTTGCAACTTGAGTATGTTTTTTAGCTACTGCTACAAGAGCAAGTTGAAGTTGATGAGCAAAACAATGAATATAAAAAGCATATGGGTTCTCATTTAAAATAAGCATTTTTAATCCATTGAACTCTCCTTGCATATTACTAGCACCATCATAACCTTGGCCCCGCAATCTAGAAATACTCAATCCATGCCTGTTAAAGAAGCGATCAATTGCATCTTTAAGTGATATAGCTGTTGTACTTGTCACATGTTCAAGACCCACAAGACGCTCTACTACACAGCCATTTTTCTTCAGATAACGCAATACAATAGCCATCTGCTCCTTCATTGAGATATCACGAGATTCATCAACCAAAATAGAAAAATAAGCATCACCTATATCCTTCATGATGATATTTATGGTTTCAACCGCAAAAGCATTTATAATATCCTTTTGAATACTAGGTGATGTTAATGTGAGATTTTCAAGAGCATTCTTCAAAGTCACAGAATTTATATCATCATTGTGTTGTGCTAGAAACTTCAAAAGCTCAAGAAAATTACCTTTATTTCTTGAGTTATCCGATTCATTGTCACCCCGAAATGCAAGCCCTTGTCGTAAAAGAAACCGAACACAATCAACTGATGCATTCAATCGTATTAGATATTCCTTTCTTGTTTGATCTGTTTGCTTTATAAAAGCTTGTTCAATATTTTGTTTCTGATTCCTTAGAGCTTCAAACTTGTTCCAAGCTTGGTAATGAGCACTATTATGACCTCCAACATGAGAATCAAATTTATCCTTCTTTTTCCAATTTCTGAATCCCTGACCAACAAAATGATCACCACCTCCTTGATCTCCAATATTTGGTTTAAATAAATAGCAACAAAGACAAAAGGCTGCATCTTTTGTCTCGCTATACTCCAACCAATTAGCATATTGAGAATACCAAGCACGGTTGAAACGCCTTTCTTTTACCCCAAATTTGGTGGAGGGAAAATTAATAAGGTTCGGCTGACAAGGACCTTTTGCTATAAATGCTCTTCGTACATCTTCTCGAATATTTGGATGATAATCTGAAATTGGAACTCTTTTTCCAGGATCAGTCTCAAGCTTTAAAGGATCAAATTCTTCTCTACTTGATTTTGCATTGTCATTGTTTTTCCCGGTCGTCTCAAGATTCATAGTGCCAAATTCTTCTCTACTTGATTTCGCGTTGTCATTATTTCTCCCTGTTGGAGTTGGCGACTCCAAAGTCCTTTTAAAGTACCTATGCATAGCTATTTCATAAAAAATAAATTTATTTCACAAAATGAATTTAAAGTACTTATGCAAAGAATAGTTTTTTAAAATAACAAAGCAATCATATATATATATATATATATATATATATATATATATATATATATATATATTAAAAATTAATAAACAATACAAATATAAATGAAGGATGAATATTGAAGAACCTAAAATTTTCAATAGAACATTATTAGATATTTCAACGGTATCAAAAATTTCATCAGTATCAAAAGCATAAGTAATTCAAAAAAACCTTAATGAATTTGTCTAAATTAATCCAAAAAATTGATGAATCTCTCCTAATTAGAACCTAAATTTTTCCCAAATTAAAGAATCAACAACTAAATTATACTCCTAATTAGATAATTCAAGACCCCTTACCTTTCTTTCAAATGAGATTCACACGAGTTTCGATGTCGATTCTGAGACTCTTGATTTGCAGGGAGAGAGGGAGCGTAGTCTGTAAAAAAATTTCTGCAAAAAAGTCAAAATAAAGCCAAAATAAGTAATCCAAAAAATGTTTAATAGAACCTATAATTTTCTCCTAATTAAAGAATAAACAATCAAAACAAAATAAATTCATCAAGTAGCCGGTGAAAAATATCGTTTTTACGTCATCGAAAACTAACCTCGGGAGAAAACGCAATGTCAAAAAATCAACCAGGAACCAGCCTCCGAAAAAATTTGTTTGCTTTCGGAATTGACCTTGGGAGAAAACACAATGTCAAAAAATCAACAATTTTGCTTTCGGAATTGACCTTGGGAGAAAACGCAATGTCAAAAAATCAACAAATTTGCTTTTGGAATTTACCTTGGGAGAAAACGCAATGTCAAAAAATCAACTAGCCTCCAAATATATTTTTTTACTTTCGGAACAGTGACCTAATCTGCCGTATTTATTGTGTAATTGGTTCTGTAATTGGTTCGGGTTGGAATTTGCCTCAGAAATCCGACCCGAGTTTGAACTGTGCAATCTTTTTACAAATCTGGGAAAAAAACTGCGGACACTGGGTTTTGAGCACGGGTTGCCTGGGCAAGCCCGTGAAAGCTTTCCGCCAAGCTAGATATAAGCGCATGTTGCATTCTGCTCTACATTATATATAAAGTATATTCTATTGTGATAATTTTTTTAACAAAGGGTAAAAAATAATTTCTTCCTCAATTTTCAGGGGGGGCCCGTGCCCCCCCTGGCCCCCACTTGAATCCGTCCCTGACTACATATACATATCCATACATAGTTACGACATACAATAATCGTGTATATTTCATGGTATACACGTACACACACAACATCCCGTAAAGGCAAGCAGTACAACATTATAACCCTATTACCATACGTATATCACACATATCTATATAGTATGCATATATCTACCTATGACTAAGCACATACATATCTACGTACGAGCACACGCTCATACGTGCTAACATATAGATCATATAATAGGCCTGCACACTTAACTATAAGTAAACCTATTATCATTACACCTAACAAGCACATGACTTTACTAGTATATTATTTCAAGCATTTACAAGTACCTTCATACTACATACACCACTAGTAGTTATTCCAACACTAATTCTAATATACACAGACATCCCTAAAGTGGCTAGCTATCCACACATATATTTATAAATACTATCATTCATACAACTTCATATATATCATGAATAACACTGAGTATGCATATATAACACAAGAGGCAATCATTAATATACTAAGGGTAGCATACTCATACATGAGTGGTACGCAGAGGTTCACACACACGGGTCCACACACTCTACCTATGTACAAACACCACGATGACATCACAATAATACTAATGGTCCCACCATACTATACTAAGGTTGACATAGGCAACGGCAAGCACTAGTAGGATGAATAAGCAATAGTAAGGGAATCAAAATCAAATAGCGTAACGAAACAAGATCGGGATGAACGGATTCAGATAAGGCGTGGATAAGGAGATAGCTCGGTTAGGTGAAACAGAAATATAATTGTGAATATTTAAGTAAGGGAAAGAAATATATAATAATATCCTTATAAAATACAGGAGAATAGTGTGTAGATGATATAAGTTAAAATACGAAATATGGATTAGACGAAAGAATAAGTAGTATAGAGATGCAGTAACTGTTCTGCAATTGGAACTAGATTTGTACTAAGAACTTTGGAGTAGGAAAAAAACGAAGAATATAAAAACGGACATACTTGAAAAGTTGGAGTTCTCGTTCGCATAGAAGAATATTTAGAGTTCGGTATAATGAGTTGTTTGAAATAAGTTTGAGTAGTATATATATAGTAAGAGAGGAAATGGTATAGTGGATTATCGAAAAGTCATTATATGAAGGACGTAAGATATTCCCATGAGTATGAAAGATATAGGTTAGAAAATATTATAAGGTAGTAATTTAAAGATTTCGGCGAAAAAGTTTCGAAATTCAAAGAATGTATTTAAGTCAACTGAATGGTAGGAAGTCTAAGCTCAAGCTAAATGTTTTCAAAGAATTTAAACTGGGGAAGGAAAAATAATATTGAAAATACTTTACGAAGGATCAGGATGGTAATGGGGAAGATTCAACGATTGATGACGAACATCATGACGGAATCACGTGAAATGAAAGCAAGGAAGTGAATCAAATATTCAAAACGTAAATACGACTGGAAAATAACTTAGTGAATCTGCTACGATGGGATTCTATGGTCATTGGCTCAAAAGTGTAATGATTAGGAAAATGATAGAAATCAGGGGTCTAATTACCGGGCCGACTAAGGATTAAGAGAAACTTAGCACTAAGACTTTCTAATGAACTAGACTATAATAGAGATCTCAGGGAAAGGGTCCTTAGAGGATCAAGATTGCGATCTCTTTCAAAGCATAGACCTGGAACATCTTCCGAAAATACGCCTTCTAGGTCTCTGACTATCAAACTAGGACGTCTATCTAAGTCTTCCTACCATCTAAGACAAGGAAAACGTTCACATTAGACCCCAATTTTATGACTCGAATGTTTCGAATGTTTCAATAGATGTTTTATTATTATCATTGTTTCGATATTTCGCAGGTGCAACGACCTACATGGGCCACCACAAAAACATGTCACGCCCTGCTTTCCAAGTATGGAAGGCGGGACGCGAAGAGGTCCGCTCAGACTTGTAGCTGTGAAGCTTCAGTCTGATAAGCGTCTGTGTGTTCATCCATTCTCAGATTCTTGCATTGCAATGAAACAATAATAATAATAAATTTGAAAGCAGGCAATAAATAACCAAAGTTCAACAACATCCAATCTTCATTCCAAACATCCAGAGATATAGTCATAAAAATAAGGTACAAGAGTCTGAAAATGCAAGGCCTCAAGCATGGCTGAAACTAAAACATAAACAAGGTGCTACGCACCGAAAACCTAACAGCAGCAACTAGGAGAAATAAACAGCAACTTAGAATAAACCTCCAGCTGAGACTAGGGTAGGTCTACGGTATCCTCAAACAGAACGTCAGCAAACTTGTCGTCCTCAGCAACTAATTCAAGCTCCAAACCTAACATGTGACACCCAAAGAGAAAAGGTCGCATGTCAGCAAAAATCTCCAAAGGTAAAAAGAAGGAGACTTTTGTGCAAGGAAACATAAAAGTAATGAAATGCATCTAGCAGCCTAAAACATGATGACATGGCATAATATTTAATGAATGCTGCAATTAAAATGAACATGATAGTTAGCATTTGCATGACACATAGTAGCAAAAGCTACTAAACAATATTCACAATTTCACGATTTCATGAAAAACATGCATTCACGATGTGCACAGGGTTTACGCCTTTCAGCTGAAGTTGCTGTATAGGCAAACTTCTACGCTGAGTGACCGCTTAACCCTACCCCTCCACGTGTGTATGAACTGGCGCTCATCTTCTGGATCACGAGCTAGGAAGTGTTTATGGCGTAGGGTTGACCTAGCCTCATTCATGATGTAGGAGTCAGAATCCTACTCGCCGCAGCTTATTTTTCATTTGGCATATGGGTGCACCTAGCCTCATTACATGATATAGGAGTCAGAATCCTACTCGCCACAGCTTACATTTCATTTGTAGCGTGTGCTACACATTCATAATAAGACATTCAAATGCATGAAATGACATGCGATATGCAACATTATAGTATAAAAGCAGGTATTGAATGCGTACAGTTTATCAAAAGTAAATGTGACATGTGATATGCATGAAATGACATGGCAAGGGTGTCGGATCTAGCTTCGTTGTCAAGCTAGATCAAGTATTATGTCGGATCTATCTTCGTTGTCAAGATAGATCAAATATGGTGTCTATGCGACTATCATTTCATCGCCTAGCCTATTTTACACAAATATTCAGAATAGCCTAAAATATGGCTTAGTAACAACCGAATAAGTTCCACTTGCCTGAAATACGTGCTGCAAGTCACATGATCAAAGAGTCCAGAGTCTACCTATGTGCTCAAACCAATCACCAACCTACAGTCCCATATTAATTAAAATTCAATTAGTTATTTAACCAAAGCAAAGGAAATATACGATTTTTATCTTGAGAACAGTCGGTGTGCGGGTTCCTACAGATCGGGTTTACCTGAACACGACGCGAAAGCTACACTGACATCGGGTAGCGACGTCAGGGGTTTGATACCGGTAGTAAGCGAGGTACAGTGAACTACGGCGAAGACGACGACAACTAGAGACAACGGTAGCACGAAGTGCGAACAGAAGCGAGCAAGGGAGATCTCGGCCTAGGAGATTCTCGGCCAAGGCTGTGCGGCCTTGGGGAGGCGGGCCAACGGCGATTCTAGGGCTTGCGGCTGGCTGCAAATGTTGGCTGGCAGTTCTTGGGTTCGGCCGGCTGTTAGCCGCGGCTAGGTGGGTGCGGTAGGCCGCTAATGGTGGAGGGTCGGCAATAGGGGATAGAGGGGAAGTCGTGGGTGTTTTAGGTGGCTGTGCGGCAATATGAGGGGGTGAAGGAGGGGCAGTTTGTTGTGACTGGGAGGGTGGAGTGTGCGGTTGTTTTGTGGGGTGAAGGAGGAGCCGACGGGTGTAGGGTGAAGGGTAGGCGAGATGGCGTGGAGGTGGTGGCCGGATGTTGTAAGGACCATGTCTATGGGGAAAACACTAGAAGGGGTGTTGAATAGTGTTTATGCAAATTTAAAAGGAATTTACGCCAAATAAAATGCAATCCAACAAATAGTGCGGAATAAAAAACAACCCAAAATGACACACGCAAACGCAGAGATGTTTCAAGGGTTCGGATTACCCAAGTCAACTCCCGACTTGTTCCCGGTAATCCTACGTCCCTACCACCCGGATACCACCGGATACTCAAGTTAGAACCCTAACTTGAGGTTTCCTTAAATCCCACTTGTAGCAACCCTACAAGTGCAATCGAATACAATCGATGTCCTTGACCCCCACAACCAGGGAGCAAGCAAAACCACTCTCACAGCCGAGAGCACAACTCAAATAACAAATGTTATGAAATATTGAAAAACAACACTTACAATCACATATGCCTTGAAGTAGAACTTGAAGGAGGAGTGTGATGTGTATTGAGGAACTCTCTTGGAAGAGAGGAGAAAGCCCTTTCTCTTGACTGCACCAAATGCCTAGATGATCACTCTTTGGTTCTAGGTTGGAGAGCAAGAGAACAAGATTTGGAAATACTTAGGGCTTTGGATTTGAGAGCTTTGATCTTTTGAAAATACTTGAGAGATCTTGCAATGAATTAGTTGATCACTTTCCAATGGAACAGAAGAAGCTCTATATATAGCTTTATCAAATCCACAAAACAGTTTAGGCAAAAACCTAATTGGAATCCGTGAGAAAAATCTCAACGGATAGAAACTGCACCCGCACCAGTCGACTGATGAAGACACCTCAGTCGACTGATGCACAGTCAGCATGGGTAGGTGAGAATTCATAACGGTAACTTACCACGTGGACAGTCGACTGATGAAGCAAAGATAATCGTCTGTTAAACCAACAGGCGACTGTAATTTCTTCGACAGGCGACTGGCCGAGAGATGGGTAAGTTAGACAAATACTGGAAATCTCACAAGATGCAGGACAGCCGACTGATTCAAGTAACACAGTCGACTGTTAATCAGAACAGGCGACTGTAAAACCTTAAACAGACGACTGTCAAAAGCAAGAGAAATTTCCAGAGAGCTGAGTCAAAGAATTGACTTACATACAGGCGACTGTTGCAGCATAGACAGTCGACTGATCCAATAGACAGTCGACTGAATATACAGCATTAGTCGACTGGCCGTAAAAGTCGGATTAAACAGAGTTTGGGCAAGGATAGACAGGCGACTGGTTTACAATACACAGTCGACTGTCATTAGGACAGGCGCCTGTGAATCGTTCATCAGTAGCCTATGTGAAATAATCAGAGAAGGCCCAAAACATATTGTAATAGTCTGTGCATAACAG
The DNA here is from genome assembly GCA_030789695.1 of Scilla litardierei. NCBI lineage: Eukaryota > Viridiplantae > Streptophyta > Magnoliopsida > Asparagales > Asparagaceae > Scilla > Scilla litardierei. The sequence goes on from CM061142.1 coordinate 75,375,944, forward strand.
GCGACTGTAGAACAAAACACAGTCGACTGTTTTTGAGATAGGTGACTGTAAACTGTTCAGCAGTCGGCTGTTATAAACAATCTTAGCACAAACAAGAGTGAATTGAATTGGATCAAAGGACAACTGATCTAATGAAGTCCTATGATAGAATGTAGATGTGTGTGAGTGCTCCATCAAAGTTCTACTTCTAAGCTACATACTAGAAGAGATAAAAGAAAAATTACATTGACGAATAATCTCTTCTTTCCATCGAATGAGCTTGAAGTCTTTACGGAGCATCAATCAACAATCTACGATCATCCAATTCATGTCATTTGCCTTCAATGACGTTTGTGAGTCATCCATTGCTAGTTGATTTTCATAATAAGCTTAGGCAATGGATTAACTGCAAAATAGGGGATTAGTCACAAGTATTTATGTTTGCTCATCATTAACACCAATTAGGGAGAAGTCCAAATACTCAACATTCTCCCCCTTTGTGATGATGACAAACAAACATAAACAAAAAGATAAATAATTGTGCGCAATGAAAACTTACTCCCCCTACATAGATGCCAATCAAGTTAGTCAACAAATATTAGAGCATCTGCATAACAATTGAAGCAAATGAGTGAGATATGAATGAATTCAATTCAAGTAATCTAGGAAATAAAATCCCTATTCATTGTAATCTTACTCCCCCTGAATCTAAGGCAACGAAAATCGTAGATTCAAGCGTTAGAACATACTTAGCACATCCATTATGAATCTTGTATGTTTATTTCTCTCCCCCAATGGCATTATCCAACAAGGTGGGGGCAAATAACAACAACAATAATAGTGCTAAATACGAATTAACAGCAATCGAGGAGTATAAAGATATATCAAATAGTATAAACTCATAAAATCTCATCATATACACATGTGAGTAATGGAATTGAAGTCCAATATCAACATTTTAGATATACGAAATGAAAATAATTTCAGAATTTTCATCAAATCAAAGATAGCATGAAATAATCAATATCAAATCCATATATTGTCTCAAAAGCACATCAAAGAGAGTATAGCATACATGGAGACAACATATCATTACATCACACAGATAAGATATACACCATAGTGTGACACAAGAGTAACAGCAACCTCATATATATAGATATATAGAAACAGAGTACATCAACGGATGGTCATCTACATGGCCATCATAAACAGATACATCATGATCAAGACAAAAAATACATCATCATGACGACATCAAGGTACATCACTATACATAAATAAAAGAGTCACTGACAACATCATCCATCATACATCACAACAAAAATATCATTAGAATCACTCAACCTAAACAAAAACAGACCACACAAAATAAAAACAAGGTCTTCAGGTGAGTGAACAAAAAGAACAGCAGCAGCCTCAGTCAATCTGAATGACGGAGGGGTCGGACGGGCGACCAGAAGATCGGAACAAAAGCCGAGCAGAGCGATGAGTAAGAAGGGATGGAGTCTTCCTCTTAGAAGACGAAGCACGAACAGCAGATGATTCAGTAGGAACATGAAGTGGATTCTGGGCAACGGAGGTCTGAACCACATAGGGTTTTGGCGTGAAACCAGGAGGAAGAGAAACACACGCAGGAGCAGTGTTTTCAGAGGTAGAAAACATAGCCTGAAGCTCGGTAGGGATAGGAAAACCCTGATGCATTAGAGATTTGTACTGAAGCTCCAACAAAAGATTGAGCATCTCGTCAATTGAATAGGAGAGATTCTCAATGATGGTGATACGATCACAGAGACGGGGAACGGGCTGAGACGAGCGAGGAGGTTTGTCAGCGTGCTGATAAGAGGGGATGGGATCCCTGACAGAGATGTGAAGAGGTTCTCCAGATAATGGAGGCGAGGAGGGAGTCGGATCAGGCTTCGGTGAAGGGACCGGCTCATCGAGGAAGTCGAGAGAGACATTAGGAAAGAAATGATCGAAAAGACCCATGGTCGAACACGAAGCTAGGGCAAGACACAAATGTGAACGAACCCTAACAGGAGTTATCACGAGATAGAGGGAAGAGATCAAACCTAGTCCAGCGACGAAACAAAGGCAACAACAGCACGAGATCGACGGCAGCGAAGGGAAGAAGATCGACGATTTTGGAGAAAAGATCGAGCGGGAAGACGAACGGTCGAATCGGAGGAGAGAGAATCGTCGAGGGGAAATGATCGGGCATTCTCGAATATAAAATTTGGGGAATGAATCTGAGCCGTTGGATCAAGAAATCGACGGCTCGGATCAAATCACTTGAACCGACACAACAAAAGACAGTCGACTGAAGAATAAAAGTCAGTCGACTGGATGAAGTGATAAAAATATAGCTCAGAGAGAGAGGCAGTCGACTGGCAAGTAACATGCAGTCGTCTGTCCATCAGATAGTCGACTGACATATACTCAACAGTCGGCTGGTCAAGAATTAATACAGTTCATCAAAATAACGGAGAACGTTGTAAAACTTCGACAGAGAAAACAGTCGACTGATGACTAAAATGCAGTCGCCTGTTTAAACTAACAGTCGACTGTAAAACAGTCATCAGTCGGCTGTGCAAAAGATGCCATATCTTAGACTGAGGAGATAGAGTAGGGCAGTCGACTGTCGAAGGAAAGACAGTCGTCTGACCTGGTCCAAAAGAGCACAGTGAGATAGAATTCTAGAGAATAAGAACACTCACCCTAGGACCTATACTCTAATCACAAAAACATTTTAAAAACAATAAATCTATTGAAACACGGATCACTCCAATCAATCTTAAAACTCATGAAATCAATTAAATCACAATTGCCTTTCTTAATCTCATAATATAATAAAGCACATGAAGATAGACAACAAAAAAGATATGAGCTCAAAAGGAGTTATAACATGAAAGATTGAGCTTCTAGATTTCAGATTCACCCATAATTCCCAATTCTACACGCAACCTCACAAATGAATCTTCTTTAAGAGGTTTAGTGAAGATATCAGCAATTTGTTTTTGGGTTTTAATGTACTCTAAGATGATGTCCTTCTTAGCTACATGATCATTTATAAAATGGTGTCTCACGTCTATGTGTTTAGTACGGGAGTGGTGTACCGGATTCTTGGAAAGACAAATAGCACTTTGATTATCATCCATGGTAGGGCAAGTATCACAATTGACACCACAGTCACTAAGAGTGTGTCTCATCCAAAGAACTTGTGCACATGCAAGACCCGCGGCAATATATTCCGCTTCAGTAGTGGACAATGACACCGAATTCTGTTTCTTAGAAAACCAAGAAATTAAGGAATTTCCTAAGAAATGGCAAGTGCCACTAGTTCTTTTCATGTCGGACTTGCATCCGGCAAAGTCAGCATCACTATATGAGACTAACTCATATGTGCTAGACTTAGGGTAAAGTAACCCATAATCTAGGGATTGATTGAGATACGAAATATTCATTTAATCGCAATCAAGTGTGACTCCTTAGGTCTTGCTTGATATCTAGCACAAAGGCATACAGAAAACATGATATTGGGCCTACTAGCAGTTAAGTAAAGTAAGCTACCGATCATACCTCGATATAGACGAACGTCTACATCTTTTCCGCTTTCATCCTTGTGTAGATGAGTAGTAGTACTCATGGGAGTCCTTTTGCTCGAAGACGATTCCATCCCAAAATCGCTTAATAAGCTCCCCTGTGTACTTTGTCTGATGTATGAATGTGACATTCTCCATTTGTCGAATTTGCAATCCAAGGAAGTAGGTGAGCTCTCCCATGTGGCTCATCTCAAACTCATCCTTCATAGATTTGGAAAATTCTTGACAAAGATTAAAGTTAGTAGAACCGAAAATAATATCGTCTACATAAACGTGAATCAAAAGAATGTCATTTTCATAATCTTTAATGAAGAGTGTATAATCAACTTCTCCCATTTTAAAACCTAAATTCAAAAGAAAGGTCTTAAGTCGATCATACCAAGCTCTAGGAGCTTGTCTCAATCCATACAACGCTTTCTTAAGTTTGAAAACCTGGTTTGGAAATTTTTCATGAATAAAACCGGGAGGTTGAGAAACATAAACTTCTTCATTGACAAACCCATTTAAAAATGCACTTTTAACATCCATTTGAAATAATTTAAAATTCTTATGGGATGCAAAAGATAAAAGCAACCTAATAGCTTCTAATCTAGCTACGGGGGCAAAAGATTCTTCGAAATCAATACCTTCCTCTTGCCGGTAGCCTTGAGCTACTAACCTTGCTTTGTTCCGTGTGATTACCTCATTTTCATCCGTCTTGTTCTTGAAGATCCATTTGGTCCCAATAACTTGGTGACCACTTGGAAGAGGTACGAGTTCCCAAACTTCGTTTCTCTCGAATTGCATTAGTTCTTCTTCCATTGTCACTATCCAAGAGCTATCCTCACAAGCTTCTTGGATGTTCTTGGGCTCAATGGTAGAGACAAATGCGCAATGAGAGAATTCTTCAATTCTTGATCTCGTTCGAACACCCACACCAATATCTCCAATTATTTGGTTATGGGGATGGTTACGAACGGTCGGATAAGCTTTGGGTAAACCTGTATCACTAGGAACAACTTCAACAACTTCGTTAGAAGTGTTAGTCTCAACAATAGAATCATTAATCTTAACATTATGAAAAGAATCACAAAGTATATCTACATTATCGTCATCAACATGAGGAAAATCAAAATCTTCATAAAAAGATACGTGAAGTGATTCCTCAATCGTTGAAGAAGTTTTGTTGTATATCCGGTAGGCTTTGCTACGTGTGGAATATCCAACAAAAATTCCTTCATCGGATCTTGGCTCAAACTTGTCTAAATTGCCAAAAGCATTCTTTATAAAACATTTTGAACCAAAAACATGAAAATATTTCACTTGAGGCTTTTTATCATAAAACAACTCAAAACAAGTTTTGTTTGTTCGGTGTCTCACTAGGATCCTATTGAGCACATAACATGCCATGTGCACTGCCTCTGCCCAAATTTGTAGTCCTAAATGATTATCATGGAGCATAGTGCGAGCACACTTAATAAGAGTCCTATTCTTTCTTTCTACAACACCATTTTGTGGGGGTGCACGAGGAAATGAAAAGTTATGAGTTATCCCGGAGTCATCACAAAACTTAGTAAAAGACTCATTCTCAAATTCTCCTCCATGATCACTACGAATAGTGATAATGGTGGATCCTAAAAGATTCTTAATCTTCTTTGCAAATTTGGTAAACTCTTCATAAGCTTTTTTCTTATTAGTTAAGAATGAAACCCAAGTAAATCTAGAAAAGTCGTCAACGACAACTAATCCATAATGAGCATTCCCTAAAGAAGCGGTTCCATAATGAGCATTACCTAAAGAAGCGGTTCTAGTTGGCCCAAATAAATCTAGATGAAGAAGTTCTAGGGGCCTCTTAGAAGTAATCCCTTCTTTAAGCTTAAATGAAGATTTACTTAGTTTACCTCTTTGACATGAATCACAAAAGTTTTTCTTATTAAAAGAAATCTTAGGAAAACCTTTGACTAGATCATGCTTAGCTAACTTATATAAGTGCTTGAAGTGAACATGACCAAAACGGCGATGCCATAATAGTTGTTCACTTGTGTTAGCAACTAAGCAATGTTCTACGATTTTAGGCAAGCTCAAATAATAAATATTTTTACGCCTAATACCGGAAAATAGAACATTTGAATCACAATCAACAATAGTACACAATCCTTCTCCAAAGTTAACCTTGTAACCTTTGTCACAAAGTTGACTAATGGAAATGAGATTGTGACACAAACCACTAACAAGATAAACATTAGTAATTAAGGGTTTGGAAGGGTTACCAACGATACCTACTCCAATGATGGTTCCCTTTTGATTACCTCCAAAAGTGACCGTTGCACCATCCTTGATGCTAATTACTTCGGAGAGCAATGAGGGATCTCCCGTCATATGTTTGGAGCAACCGCTATCAAGAATCCATCCTTTTCCTTTAGAGCTAATAAGACATTTATTGCTCTTCTTCTTTCTCTTGGGTACCTATATAATATACCATAAGCTTATGGTACCCAATGTTTGTTGGGTCCAAGGGGATTAGCCCTTTGGAAGCCAAGTCCAAGTGGACTTCCGCTTCCCAACATAATTATCATTTCTAATCACATCATGAAAATAGGAATCAACATAAGCATTCCTATCATTAAGACTAGTGTTCTTAGGACCCCAAATAGTGTACATCTTGGGAGTCATATTCCTAGTTGCATGCATATGTGTTGGATTTCTATGTGGTGCATGCTTCTTAGGAACATGATTTCTAGCATAGAGATGTGGTGGAGGATACGCATTGTACATTCTAGGATGATATGTATGCTTTGGAACATGCATATTATATGAAGCATATGGATCATGCATGACATGAGGAGGATGAGCATACATGAAAGAATGATGTGTATGGGCATACGAGTGTATAGGATCACGTACATGAGTATTTCTCATGTGTGGTTGTGTACGTGTCCGTGGGTGCGGAGCATAGAATGTGTCATGATTATCCACTTGTGAAGTCGGATGTTTCCTACGTGGATGAGTGTTAGTGTACATATAAGCATGGCCTTGCTTTTGGTTTCCACCCTTAGTGGGTTTCTTGCCAAAAGGAAGAGAAGGTGAAGTGGTGACATTCTTGGTAGGTTTGCTACTTATAGTGTCTTTGACACCACTTGTGGATGCACCGGAGGAAGGCCTCACACAATCTATAGTTACACCACTATAGGAGGTGCGAGCATTGGATGCATTTGCTTTAACAAATCCAAGGCCAACACGATGTGTGGCAGGAAATTGGTTTGCAAGTAAATCATCCAATTGTCCTTTTCCCTTATTGAATCTCACAATACGGGAGGACATGAGCTCATATTTCTCCTTTAAAGAAGAAATGTTGGTATCCAAGGTGGACACCCGTGCTTTGAGCTCATGCACTTAGGTTTTAAGAGAATCATTCTCTAAACCCAATTGTGTGTGACGTGTAACTAGATCACTATTATCTTTAGGATGTGTTTGATCTAGTTGAGATTTGAGGGAATTCACCTCATCTCTCAATGTGACATTTTGAGAAGCTAAGTTTGCTTTCTCAAGAGTTAAAGTATCAACAATGGTGTCATTGTTGATAATGCATGGAATGGATGACTTGCTAACATTTGATTTCTTTAAGCTAGTATATCTAAGCATTAAAGATTGATATTTAGCAAATAGTTCTTCATTAGCTATACGAAGTTCATCCATTGTTACCTCTTCATCCGAGTCGGAGTCACTCTCATCGGAGAGTGGGTCTTCTCGTGCCATGAAACACATGTGGGCGCTCTCACCCTTCTCATCATCGGAATCACTTGATGAGTCATCACTTGAGTCATCGAAGGTACCTACGAGTCCTTTCTTCTTGTTTCTCTTGTTCTTATTGGACTTGTGGTACTTTGGTGCTTTCCACTTTTCTTTGTTATTTAGCATTGGGCAATCCCTCTTGATGTGCCCTGGCTTATTACACTTATAACAAAGAGAGGAAGTAGTATTAGTAGACTCAAAACGTTTGTTTGAGGGAAATTTACCTTTGCGAAAGAAGCGTTGGAACTTCTTCGCCATTTGGGCCATTTCACCCAAATCCATCTCATTCTCGGATTCATCACTATCGGAGGATGATGAATTGGCGTTGAATGCCAAAGCTTTCTTCTTGGCCTCCGAGGGATTCATCATGGCTCGAATATTCAATCGGTTATCCCGTCTTACTTCGTAAGACATAAGAGTCCCGATGAGATTCACCACGGTGTAGTTCTTCAAGTCATTGACCTCCTCGATGGCGATTGCTCTTCTTTCCCATTTAGAGGTCATTGCCATGATAATCTTCCTTACCTTATCCGGTTCGGAATATATTTGGCCAAGGGCTTCCAATTCATTGATGATGTCGGTAAAGCGACCGTACATCGATGCAATGCTCTCATTTTCCTGCATATGAAACAAATCGAAGTTTTGCACGGCAACATATAACTTTGAAAGCTTTACCTTATTCGTTATCTCGTGGGTAACGATGAGATGGTTCCATATTTGATATGCACTCTTACATGTGCATATCTTGTTGAACTCATTCGGGTCCAACGCACAATGAAGAGCATTCATTGGTTTAGCGTTGTTGACTTCGGTGGATTTCTCAGAAGTCGTCCATTTGTCGAAATCCTCTTCGGGGGGCTCGACGTACTCCTTGTGGAGAGTTCTCCAAAGAGAAGCACTCCTAAGGAATGTCCCCATCCTACACTTCCAATAGCCAAAATTAGTACCATTGAAACGTGGAGGACGTACCGTAGATTGACCTTCAAAAAGAGTGGACGCTCCATCACGGTCGTGATTGTTGTACGTAGGCGGAGGAGGAACGTTGTTGTTGTTGGATGCCATAGATAAAACCTTGCGCTCTGGTACCAATTGTAAGGACCCTGTCTATGGGGAAAACACTAGAAAGGGGGGTTGAATAGTGTTTATGCAAATTTAAAAGGAATTTACGCTAAATAAAATGCAATCCAACAAATAGTGCGGAATAGAAAAACAACCCAAAATGAAACACACACAAACGCAGAGATGTTTCAAGGGTTCGGATTACCCAAGTCAACTCCCGACTTGTTCCGGGTAATCCTACGTCCCTACCACCTGGATACCACCGGATACTCAAGTTAGAACCCTAACTTGAGGTTTCCTTAAATCCCACTTGTAGCAACCCTACAAGTGCAATCAAATACAATCGATGTCCTTGACTCCCACAACCAGGGAGCAAGCAAAACCACTATCACAACCGAGAGCACAACTCAAATAACGAATGTTATGAAATATTGAAAAACACACTTACAATCACATATGCCTTGAAGTAGAACTTGAAGGAGGAGTGTGATGTGTATTGATGAACTCTCTTGGAAGAGAGGAGAAAGCCCTTTCTCTTGACTGCACCAAATGCCTAGATGATCACTCTTTGGTTCTAGGTTGGAGAGCAAGAGAACAAGATTTGGAAATACTTAGGGCTTTGGATTTGAGAGCTTTGATCTTTTGAAAATACTTAAGAGATCTTGCAATGAATTAGTTGATCACTTTCCAATGGAACAGAAGAAGCTCTATATATAGTTTTCTCAAATCCACAAAACAGTTTAGGCAAAAACCCAATTGGAATCCATGAGAAAAATCTCAACGGATAGAAACTGCACCCGCACCAGTCGACTAATGAAGACACCTCAGTCGACTGATGCACAGTCAGCATGGGTAGGTGAGAATTCATAACGGTAACTTACCACGTGGACAGTCGACTGATGAAGCAAAGACAGTCGTCTGTTAAACCAACAGGCGACTGTAATTTCTTCGACAGGCGACTGGCCGAGAGATGGGTAAGTTAGACAAATACTGGAAATCTCACAAGATGCAGGACAGACGACTGATTCAAGTAACACAGTCGACTGTTAATCAGAACAGGCGACTGTAAAACCTTAAACAGACGACTGTCAAAAGTAAGAGAAATTTCCAGAGAGCTGATCAAAGAATTGACTTACATACAGGCGACTGTTGCAGCATAGACAGCCGACTGATCCAATAGACAGTCGACTGAATATGCAGCATTAGTCGACTGGCCGTAAAAGTCAGATCAAACAGAGTTTGGGCAAGGATAGACAGGCGACTGGTTTACAATACACAGTCGACTGTCATTATGACAGGCACCTGTGAATCGTTCATCAGTAACATGTGCAAAATAATCAGAGAAGGCCCAAAACATATTGTAATAGTCTGTGCATAACAGGCGACTGTATAACAAAACACAGTCGACTGTTTTTGAGATAGGCGACTGTAAACTGTTCAGCAGTCGGCTGTTATAAACAATCCTAGCACAAACAAGAGTGAATTGAATTGGATCAAAGGACAACTGATCTAATGAAGTCCTATGACAGAATGTAGATGTGTGTGAGTGCTCCATCAAAGTTCTACTTCTAAGCTACATACTAGAAGAGATAAAAGAAAAATTACATTGACGAATAATCTCTTCTTTCCATCGAATTAGCTTGAAGTCTTTACGGATCATCAATCAACAATCTACGATCATCCAATTCATGTCATTTGCCTTCAATGACGTTTGTGAGTCATCCATTGCTAGTTGATCTTCGTAATAAGCTTAGGCAATGGATTAACTGCAAAATAGGGGATTAGTCACAAGTATTTATGTTTGCTCATCATTAACACCAATTAGGGAGAAGTCCAAATACTCAACAGATGTTGGGCGGTTTGCGTGAAGGAGCCGGCGGTTGCCTGGGTGAAGGAGGGGCCGGCAGGTGTAGGATGGCCGGTGATAGGTTAGAGAGGTGCGACAGTAGGTTGCTTGGTGGCGGCTGTTATAGAAAACACTAGATGATGTTGCGGCTTAGGTTAAAACAATGTGGGTGATTTGCTATATAAGGTTGAAAAGGGGTACACTTAGGCTTGATTGGAGAGAGCGTGTAAGAGGGGGATGGTAGAATTAGGGTGCAAATAGCTAGGGAATATAACATGTGATACGTAGGATTCCAAGGACTAGTTTTAATTAGATTTAATTAGGGTTTTGAATAGGGCTAATTATTGATTAAAAGTGATTAGGGTGAAAGGTTGGTCTAACGGTGTCCGATAAATACAAGAAAAATATCGGGACGACCGTGTCGGCGAGAGGATCGAGACTACGATGATCAGTCACGTGCTAGGTCAACAAAAAACGGAACTAAAATAAAGAGGTCAAACGTCGAGGTCTAAAGTTAAGACACCCCTTCATTCAAAACGGATTTGTGGGAGAACGACACGTGAAATAACGTTTACAAAAATTCCACAAATAACTACTCTCTCTGAGGGTCACAACGATATGTAACATCGCGCGTTTAGGATACAAGAGAAGGTCACAAAAATACGTGTACGAGAAGAAAGTACGTGCACGAAAAACACACGATCGAAAAGCGACCGTGACATGCCACATTTATGGCATTTGTCTTCCCAATCTTTCTTGGGGACATAAGTCTGGCTGTTGTCTTTCCTCTTCTACACATTTTTCCTCTTCCCCTCATTTTTGGCCTTTGGAGGGGGTCCTCTAGCCCACTTCTTCAATGTCTTTCACTTCTGGGGTTTGACTTTGAATTTATTCTTCTTATTGTAAGAGGAGATATTGTGCGCTGAGGTGCAGGTGTATTGCCAGCAGGGAGTAAGTTATAAGTGACCAGCAAAAGGTCTCTATTCTGTTCTGCCATCAGAAGGATGAGATAAGTTCAGAGTATTTCGTGAATTCCGTTCACGATACTGTTGCATGAGGATAAGATCCTTCTCGTGGAAAGATGTATAAGTTTTCTACAGCATGCGTTCCTCCGTCACTTTTTCACCACACAACTTCAGGTGTGAGGTGATGCTAAATAGTGCCGAGTTGTACTCGGTAATGCACTTGAAGTCCTATAGACAGAGGTTCTCCCATTCATATCGCGCTCGAGGAAGGATAACATCTTTTTGATGTTTGTATCGATCCTCGAGGGCGGTCCATTACTCATATGAGTCTTCCACTGTGAGGTACTCGGCTTTCAGGGTCCGATTGATATGGCATCTGATATAGATAATTGCTTTCACCTTATCTATGTCAGAAACCATATCGCCAACATCAATGGCATAACTCAATCCCTGTAAGCATAGGTGGAATTTGATATCCAACTAACAGCTCAAGTAGTTCTTGCCTGTTGCATCCAATACGTCGAATCGATGCTCGCTATCTTTGCCATTTATCTAAGCATGTCAAACAAGCAGTAATTAAATATTTGAAAATAAATAATTATGCATTTCAGACACAGATATTTGTTGTGCGGATCGGCTAGTCACCATTTTAAAGTACAAAATAAAGACCATTTACAGTCCCATTAAAAAGAAAATACAATTCGGGAACCCCTATGGGGCCCTCTTCTTCTGGAAGTAGATCTTCATCACCGAGGAATGTGCGCCAGACTTGGAATTTATACAATTTAATTCTCTCTACAATTTCTCTCAAAAGAAAAAATGCGAGGAAAGTAAATGGTGACAAATAGCCGATCCAAAACCACAACAAAATATTATCATTCGTCGCAGAAACATCAACAATGCAACATGCATTTAATTATTCATCACATGCATGTAGTATGTTTAAGCGCAATTTCAAGCTACGGGCAATGAAAATATGCAACATCCCAGGCATTTTTATGGAATAAAATATTTTTGTTTAGTAATTAATAGGATCACGTGGAAACGTCATTCTCGTTAGGTTAGTTGACTAACGACAGAGCGGTCTCAGGGTCATCATAATTATTAAACGTAAAAAATAATCAAATAATCCAAAAAATATGATTAGTGATGATTTACACATATGATGAATCAGAATTATTTAGGAAAAATTTTGATTAAGAAATCCTAATTAATATCTGAAAATAGCATTTGTTAAAAATTTCGGAAAAACCATAGTTAGGGTATTGTTGCGACGGCCGCGAACGGCGGCGCGCGCAGAGCAACTTTGGTCACAGCGGCGCGTGCGGTGGGCGCGTGCGTGGAGCGCATGCGACGAGGCACGCACGGGAGGCGCGCATTTGGCGGCGATGCGCACGCCTGCCGTGCGTGCTCGGCGACGAAGCCCACGCGGGAGGCGCGTGCGTCAGGCGCGCACTCAACGACGGTGCGCGTGTGGGAGGTGTGCGTGCGGGCGGCAACTGGCCGCCCGTCGACGCGAGGGGGGCTTCAGGCGCGCGCGGATGACCTCTGGCTGCCCAGGGAGGTGCGTGCGCGGGGGTGCGATGGGCGTGCGACAGACGCTGGCGAGCAGTGGCTGGCCGCCCGACGAGCAACACGCGGTGGGGCGCGCGCTTCAGGCGTGCGCGCGCGGGGCGCAATGCGCTGCTCGTGGTAGGCGCTTACGGGCAGAAGCTGGTCGCCCGATAAGGCGCGTACGTGGGGGAGCGCGCTTCAGGCGCGCGCAGGTGGCGGCTAGCCGCCTGGCGAGGCGCGTGGGGGGGGCTCAGGAGCGTGCGGGCGGCAGCTGACAGCCTGGCGAGGTGCGTGTGCGGCGGGAGCGAGCATCAGGCGCGCGCGTGGGGCGTTATATCGCGGGCGACGGCTGGTTGCCCGGTGAGGCACGTGTTTTTTTGGGGGGGCTTCAGGCGCACGCGAGGGGAAGGTTGCCAAGCATTCTAGATTCATAGATTTCGGAGGAAAAAAATACAATTTTTAATCTTTGAATCATCGTTTTTACCGTAAAAATTTAATTTTTAGCGTAAAAACGTTGAATTTCGTCCAAAAAAGATTTATAAACTCTTTTTAAATAAAGATCAATGTTAAAATGTGATTTTTCTTGCAGATCTAAGTAAAGAAAATAGATCTAATAAAGGAAATCACAGATCCATCTTCATACACATGAAAATTTTAGATCTAGGGGATATGTATGATTACCTCTAAATCTTACCCGTCGGATTTAGCGACGTTTGGTGAAGGAAGCCGTTTCGCGTCGCGATTCGTCCGTCGGCGAGGTTTGGCTTAGCTGACGAGCATGCTGAGAATGTGTTATTAGAGTGCCCGGCTACTGAACCCTTAGCTCTCTATTTATAAAAAACAATTACATAATAGATGGATACCCTAAACCATATTGGGCTCTACTTGGGCCTACAAAAGCCCGTTCAAAACATAAAAATTGTTTTTAATCAATTAAAATATCCCAATTGTTATGAATAGGCCCATTGGGCCAATTGTGTATCCAACCCACTATTGAAAGTTATAAATACACGGGTAGGGGGCTCTTAACCCTCTACACCTATTCTCCCTAAATTTCCCTTCACAACACGTTATCAGCACGATCACGCTCGTTGGAGGAGACGGCGGCTCGCGGGGAAGGAGATCCATCAATCGCTCAGGTTCAAGAAGATCGTAATCTTCTCAACGGGGAGCGAAAAGGGCATCCTTCACCAACCGTCGCCTAGATTCCTCGTCGAATCTAGATGTAAAAATCCAAACTTTTTAGATCTAAACTTGCTTTTCTCATTAGATCTGCATGTTTTAGGATCAAAAGTTTATAAACACGGTGAAATTCAACTTTTTTAATAGATCCGCATGTTTAAAACAATAAAAACTTGTTTTTTAGCGATCAAAATTATTGAAAAATCCGATTTTTACCCCCCCGCCTTTGATCCAAAAATCCGCACGCCCGTAGGGCGGAACGGCGGCGAGCCTCTAGTGCCGCCGGCGGAAAAAGAACGCCGCTGCCTGCAGGCCGCGGACTGCCGCCGCGGCGGCCGCGGCCCGTCGCCGCCACGGCGGCCGCGTCCTACGCGGCCAGCCGTCACGGCGACATGCCGCAGGCCCCCCTAGGGTTTCCTGAAACCCTAACCCTAACGGGCTATTTTTCGGGGGAGGCCCAATATTAACCCTAATGGGTTGTTTTCATGGCCCAAAAGGCCAGAAAATTAGCCCATTCACATAAATTATTTTATTTATTTTGGCCCTAAAAAGCCCAAAATAGTTAAAAGAAATTTTGAAAAGGGTTTAAAGCGGTAAAATAAAACATTAAAATATGGATCAAAAGGTAAAAAGTTTTCAAAAAGAAAAAAAAAGTTTTTGCACGTCGCACACAAATTTAAATTATTTTAAATGCCTGTGTTTTGATTATCTGCGTGGTTGTATGTCTCGAATATATTATCTGCGTGGATGTGCAATATTAGGCTATGTTTTTAGGGATCAGCCAGGTTTCCGACACCGTTTTACTATTCCTGTAATTTTTCTTTTCTTTTGAGAGAAATTTTGTATGTGAGGATGAAAATGTAAAAAGAAGACCGAAGGACACCAAAAAGAAGCTGAAGGCGTTCGCTCAATGAAGATAGGGGCTTCTCTCTGAAGTTCCCGAGTTGTACTTTAATTTTCATGCATTTTATTTTTGATGTAACTTCGGACTGGACTTCTTTTTATTTTTTCGGTGTCGGCTGGCTGATCCCCATAGTCCTAAATTATTTTTCTGTTTCATTGCTTATACATTAACTGCGTGTTTGTTACTTAGTTTAAATACCATGTTTAATGTCACAATGAAACCACTTAACAGCATGCGTGATTGTTAATCTTTAGTAATTAATTATTCACATTATCTGAAAAAAGCATGTATGTTAAAATCACATTAATTAAATTTCATGCTATAAAAATGTTTACATGCGTGGATGTCTATCTTACTCAGTTAAATGATACATGCTGCTTTTCTTTACATTGCTAGATCATAAAATGGCCAGACTCGCAAATGTCGACTTCTCGGTCCTGAAGGCCGATGGGTCAAACTACCTGAGTTGGCAGTTGGACCTGAAGTTCCATCTGCGCTCTCATGGTTTCAGTCTCACACAGACTGAAAAGGCAACAACAAGTACTGCCCCAGCTAACAAGGAGGCTTCAGTGGAAGCACCTCATACAGAGGAAGTTTCCGATATATTAAAGGCGAAAGCCATTATTTATATCAGGAAACACTTAGACTCGACCTTAAAGGACGAGTACCTCACTGTAGAGGACCCTTACGAGCTGTGGGATGCACTCGAGGAGAGGTACAGACATCAGAGGTATGTCATACTCCCCCGTGCACAGTACGAGTGGACTCACCTCCGCATACAGGATTTCAAATCCGTAGCGGAGTACAACTCAGCTCTCTTCCGCACCACCTCACGCCTGAAGTTGTGTGGTGACCCAGTGACGGAGAAGATGTTGCTGGAAAAGATGTTTACGTCTTTCCACGAAAAGGACATGATCCTTATGCAACAATATCGAGAGAGGAAGTTCACAAAGTACTCTGACCTTCTTTCATGCCTGCTTATGGCAGAACAGAACAGAGACCTGTTGGTTGCCACCCACAACCTGCGCCCTCCTGGCTCCGCTCCATTGCCACCTCCTGCAGAGGCCCACTTCCAGACTTCCCTTCCAGACTTCCCAGAAGAAGAAGACGGACAAAAAGGCAAAATTCCAGAAATGGAAAGAACAGAAGCAGCGGAAGAAAGCCACTCTCCCAGCTCCTCCCCAGAACCAGAAGTTCGTGGACAAGAAGCAGAAGAGGATTTCCAAAAAAGGAGGCACTCCCAAGAAAGACTGGGAGGACAAATGCTCCAAATGCGGGATGACGGGCCACTGGTCCAGAATCTGCCGGACAGCAAAACACCTCCAGGACCTCTACCAGGCAAGCCTCAAGTCTCGAGCTGAGACAAACCTGATTGAGAGCGCATCGTTGGCAGAAACCTTATGGACTCCTGAAGATTTCATGGGAGATGACACTCTCTAGACCTGGACCATTTTTATGCAATTAGTAATGTATCTTCAATTTTAAGCACCGTATCTAATTCTATTTTCCATGTCAAACAATATCTTTTGAGCATTTAGTTATGAAAGTGAATCTTTTCTCTATATTTATTGCTTGAATGTCTTTCCCCCTTTTTAGATATGGAACTTATCTGCCTAGTGGACAGTGCATCGACGCACTCGATCCTTCAAAACATAGACCACTTCACGAGCGTAAGTAGCTATTCTGGCCCACTGAGAACAATCTCAGGACCAGCAAACATAATCGAAGGATCAGGGGAAGCAATTATATTGCTCCCCGGCAACACACAAATAACACTTAAAAATGCGTTATAGTCCCTTAAATCCATCCGAAACCTCCTAAGCTTCAAAGACATCCGTTTAAACGGATATCACTTAGAGACGGTCGAGGAAGATAAAAGGGAATACTTGCTTGTAACGGCTCTTACAAATGGTTCAAAAACCATTGTGGAACGTTTCAAGGGACTCCCCCCGGGACTCTACCAAACAAGTATACAAACTCCAGAAACGTCCATGGTGGAGCACCTGCAGTGCCCCCAAATACCAGAATTCCAACTCTGCACAGTCGACTGGGACACCCTGATTCTGTTATGATGTACCGCATCATAAAGAACTCCAGGGGCATTGACCTGAAGAACCTGAAGATTCTTCAAAAAGGCAAATTCCCATGTCCACCCTGTTACAAGGGTAAACTGATCACGAGACCCTCTCCACTGAAAGTGGATATGGAGTCCCCCAGTTTTCTGGAAAGAATCCACGGAGACGTTTGTGGGCCGATTCACCCATCAAGTGGTCCGTTCAGGTACTTTATGGTCCTGATAGACGCATCAACTAAGTGGTCACATGTGTGCCTACTGTCCACCCGTAACCTAGCACTATCTAAGCTTTTAGCTCAGATAATAAAGTTACGGGCCCACTTCCCCGACCACCAGATTAAGAAACTTCGTCTGGACAATGCGGGGGAGTTTACATCACAAGTCTTTCTATACTATTGCCAAGCTCAGGGAATTGAAGTCGAACATCCTGTAGCGCATGTTCACACCCAAAATGGGTTAGCAGAATCTCTAATTAAGAGACTGCAATGGATCACTCGTCCATTATTACTTCAATCCCAGATGCCAGTGAATGCGTGGGGTCATGCAATTTTGCATGCTGCATCTTTAATAAAATTAAGACCCTCTGGAGGTCAGTCATCTTCTCCAATGCAACTAGCACTTGGAGCCCCACCAATTGTCTCACATTTGAGAATATTTGGTTGTGCAGTATACGTCCCCATAGCACCACCATAAAGGACAAAGATGGGTCCACAACGTCGCCTAGGCATTTATGTTGGGTTTGACACCCCCTCCATAATTAGATTCCTAGAACCCCTTACGGGGGACGTCTTTAAGGCACGTCTAGAAGACTGTGAATTCGATGAAACATCGTTCCCAAGACTAGGCTCACAGACAAAGAAGCCCGAAGCTTCAGAAAGTATCACTTGGGATACAAAAACTTTATGTCACTTTGATCCGCCAACAAGCCAGTGTGAGGAGGAGGTCCTGAAGATTCTCCACATCCAAAACACTGTCCATCTCTTGCCGGACAAATTTACTGACAACCAGAAGATTGTCAAATCACACGTCCCTGCTGCTAACACTCCAGCTAGGATTGACATACCGCAAAATGGATGCAATCCGCCTGCAGCAGAAATGGTTGGACCCCTCAAAAAGAGAGGACGACCACCGGGATCCAAGGACCAAGTCCCTCGAAAGAGTAGGACCCTTGGCAATGGTAAACAAATACCACCACAGGATGCTAATTTAAGCCCTGCTACCACATCTCTCCCAAACTCTCATGAAGAGGAAAAACCGAGAGAAAATGAAGTATCGATACACTATGTACGAACTGGGGAGTATTGGGACAAAAAAAGCACAACAATAGATGACACATTTGCGTGTAATATTGCCATCAACATCGCGTACTGCGACGATGATATTGAACCACGCTCTCTGACAGAATGTCAAAGCAGAGATGATTGGCCAAAGTGGAAAGCGGCAATAGGAGTGGAGTTGGATTCACTCACCAAACGCAAGGTCTTCGGACCAATAGTCCAGACACCAAAAGGTGTAAAACCTGTGGGTTATAAATGGGTATTTGTTAGAAAACGAAATGAACAGAATGAGATCGTACGCTACAAAGCAAGGCTTGTAGCGCAGGGTTTTACCCAACGTCCTGGGGTGGATTTTGAAGCCATATACTCCCCGGTCATGGACGCGATCACCTTCCGATTCCTCATTGGCTTAACAGCACAAGAGGGTTTAGATATGCAACTCATGGACGTGGTTACTGCATACCTATATGGCAACTGATCACTACTTATTTTACACTTTTTTCCCGCATGTTTGCATGCCATTTAGATCGCCCAAATCATGTTTTTCACGATATATCGATGATATTGCGATGCTTTTCACGATTTGTTGTTTTTGTCGCATTTCAGGTGATTTGGAGCGATTTGGAGTGATCTCGAGATACGCCTACTCCAGAGTGTCACCGACGACCTCCCCGAGGGGTATTTTGCTGTTGGAGAGGAGCGGAAGAAGAAAGGACGTCGCAGGAGCGACGAGGAGGCCAAAACAAGCTGTTTGGGCATTTTTGGTGTCCCACTCGGCCGAGTGAAGGACTCACCCGGCCGACCAGCGAGACACTGCTCGGCCGACCAGTTCGGATACGTTTTAAGCGTGCACTCGGCCGAGCGACGGAAGCCACATCGGCCGAGTGACGAGATCCCGTCCGCCCGAGTGGCACCCAGACGACGCATGTCAAAAATCGCCAACTTACTGTTTTTCGTCTGCCTGAGCTTCAGAAGACCCACTCGGCCGAGTGGCAAATGCCGACCGCCCGAGTACCAAGAAGCCATCGGCCGAGTGACGACAACTCACTCAGCCGAGCGACTCCCGAAGTGAAGACCCCCGAAGACCCAGACTTACTGGAAATTTACAGGGTTTCTCACTCGGCCGAGCGACTTTTGTCACTCGGCCGAGTGCGACGCGCTGCCTGTAGCGAAAATTGCGGATTTCAGGCTGCGCAGGGGCATTTTGGTCACAGTTTTTTGGACGCTTTTGGGGGGTATTTAACCCCTGTTTTTACCTTAGTTTGGAGAGCTTTTTCTCTTAGATTTTTGCAGCTTTTTAGATTAACTTTTTAGCTTTATTCTTGTGATTGGAGAGGAGACAAAAGTTGATTTTTGTTGAATTGTTTTGAAGAACTCCATTGGTTTGTGTCTCTCTCCTCTAAAAATTCTATTTTTATTGCATATCTCAATTTTATGATGAATTCTCTTGTTAATTTCATTGATTATTTTTGTGATTGTGCTATGAATTGTGAGTAGTCTCCATGTCTTGGGGCGTGGGGATGAACCCTACAAGCCCAATTTCAGATTTGTGATGAATTGGTAGGAATTTTGCTAGAATTGCTATTAGGGTTAGATTGGGATCGATTTACTACGGATAGCTAGGAGTTCATACCGATTGGGATTTGCAAGAGATTGGATCCCAATTCGATAGGAAACCCTAGAAATCCGAATTGGGTTGGAATCGAATTTCCGTAGTATCGGTTTGCAAGAGATTGGACCGATACTAGGGTTTCCGGTTGCAATTCCATGCCGATACCCGTTTGCAAGAGATTGGACGGGTAGGAACTATCCCAACCTAGGTCGTGGCCCGAGTTTGCACGAGAGTGGGCTCGGGGCGCGATTGAACGATGATGTTGATCCTAATGCTAGCTTGCCTAGGCTAGGGTTTGCAAGAGATTGGACCCAAAACCTAGGATAGCTATAGACCGGCAACAGCGCGAGAGCGTGAGCTAGGTTCTACATTCAGTTGCAACTAGTTCATCCAAATTTTATTCTAGCAATTTTGATACCAATGAACCACATTGACGAGATACGGTGAGTAGCGGGAATTCCCCATTCCCTAGACGTTCTTTATTTGATTTGATATCTTCGTACTTTGTCTGACGATTGTGACAGGATCGCCAAAGGTAAATTCTCTCTTTTCTATTCTTAAATAGCCAGGTTGATTGGAACAAGCACGGTCATTCGTCCTCCCTGTGTTCGATAACCCGCTCGCCGCTATACCGTGCGCTTGCGGTAAAACTACAACCGTTCTTTGGGTTACATTCCGGAGCGATCAAGTTTTTGGCGCCGTTGCCGGGGAGGCGATTGCGTTTGATCTTACCACCCTAGCTATTTCTTTCTTTTTGTTTTTATTTCATTTTTTTACCTAACCCTTCCATTGTGCTAATCGTTTCTTTGAAACTCTGTTTTCTCATTGCATGTACACGAGATCTACGGCGGACCCTGAAGCTATATTATTTGATCCCGAGATCGAACGTACCGCGCGGAGAATTAGAGCGGAGAGGAGACAAGATCGGGAAGGGAGGTTTATGACCAACCCGGAAACTGCGGAACAATTAGCGGCAAGAATGGTGAGGATTATTTCTATTCGAGATAGGCTCCTGCCTAAGACATCTTCTACGACCTCATCCATTGCCATGCCGGAGTTGGCGGCCGACAAGAACTTTGAGCTGAAGACTGGACTAGTGGTTCTGATGCAGCAGGATCCATTTCATGGGAATGCCCATGAAAATCCCCACTACCACATCCAATTATTCTTGTCGAAGTGCGCCACATTTCAGATGCCGGGGGTCTCCATCGATGCCATCAGACTGCGTCTCTTCCCCTTCACGCTAAAAGACAAGGCACTCTATTGGTTGAGGACGCAAGCTGAGGGAGTCTTTACCACTTGGGACGAGTTGGCGAGTGCATTCATTGACAAGTTCTATCCTCCCTCCAAGACGGTGAAGATTCGGAGCGCTCTTGTGTCCTTCAAGCAAGGACCCCAAGAGACGCTCTATGAGGCTTGGGAGCGTTTTAAAGATCTGCAGCATCAATGCCCGCATCATAGCATTGAAGATTGGGAGCTAGTTCATAGCTTCTACAATGGTCTCCAACCGGGGACCAAACAAATTATTGATGCCGCGGCGAATGGTGCTATCTTATCAAAGACTCCCGAAGAAGCTACGGCCCTAATTGAGGAGATGGCCTCAAACAATCAACAATGGGGCGATGAGCAAGGACACTCTACGTCCTCCTTGAAGCCGACTAGTATCTATGAGGCGAAGGCCGTAGCGGAGCTTACGAGCAAGTTTGATTCTCTCCACAAGGTAGTGGAGAGACTGGAGAAGTTTATCACAGAGCCCCAAGGAACCCCTTCCACCTCCGCACCAACGAACCAAATGTGTGATTGGCAAGACCAATCTCAAGCCATGTATTTGGGAGGAGAGCAAGGAGAAGGATCCTTGGAGCAAGTACAATATGTCGCGGGGAACCAATGATATTGGGACAACCCGGCCACAAGAAATCATCCCGGTTTCTCTCACGCCAACAATGAAGGAGCTTTGAACCCGCCACAATAACCACCTCAACAAGCTCGACCACCACCACCACCCCAACAACAACACTATCCACCGAGGGGGCCTCCACAACAAAATTTCCAACCGAAGCAACAAGTTCCACCTTATAGGCCGCCCGGATACAATCAAGGGTGGAGAAATCAAAATCAAAACCCTCCACAAGCTCAACAACAATCCGACTTCGAAGCTAGAGTGGAGGCGTTTATGGTCGAGCAAAAGAAGGTTAATGCTTCCTTGAAGGCGGGCCAAGACTCCCTTACAACCGTTATAGCTCAAATCTCGGAGCAATTGGCGTTGCTCAATCGGAATACTCAACACTTGCCGGCGCAACCCGAGCAAAACCCACAGGGCAACACCGGCCACATCAATGCCGTGGTTGCTGTTACTACTAGAGGCGGGAAGGACACCACACCCGCCATGATCCCTACCGAGGAGCCTGTGGAGGAAAGTTTAGAGCCAATTGAGCCGGTAGTTGAAGTTGAGAAGGAGAAAGGGCCGCAAGAGAAGGAGAAATCTAGAGCGGAGCAATTGATTGAGGAGAGGCGCTTCATGCCACCGGTCCCATTCCCCCAAAGGCTTGCTAGAGCGAAAATGGAGAAAAGGCTAGCAAAGTTTCTCGAGTATCTGAGAGGAGTTAGCCTCAACATTCCCTTCCTCGACGCCATCGTGGAAATCCCCACATATGCTAAATTTCTAAATGATTTGATTTCGGGGTGGAGAGGAAGGAAAAGATCATGCTAGCCGAGGAGGGCTCTTGGTTCACCAAGAG